>OY731398.1:35031482-35631482 GCA_963425845.1 Sphenostylis stenocarpa | reverse complement strand
TTTAAGGTGTACTAAGTAAGATTTTTTTAATTAAAATCATATAAAGTATATTAAAAATATAAAAAATTACATTTTTATCCATACTTTAAAATATTATTTATCCTTTAACTGAATGATCATAAGGCCTTTGTTAACATTGGTTTTTATTTTTCTCAATTACGATATTCAATGTTGCCAAGTCAATCCGGATGATGTGTGGAACTAAAAATGGAAAAGTTTGTACATTCTACATTTTTGGGTGTATACGAGTAAAAGAATTTTACCTGAATTAAGTAGAAAAGGAGACAAAATATTGGTTAAAAAAATTGGAAAGAGGAAATTTAAAAATACAAATTACCAAAAAATATTGCATTTAATTTGTAGATATTTGTTAATATTTTTATTTAATAATTTTTTTAAATAAAGTTATTAAAATAAAATTATTGGTGAAAAATTATTAATTTTTTATATTAATATTTTATGATTTAATTTAATTTAAATTATATTGTATGATAAAAATTTATCAAAATATAGATTTAAAAAATATATTTTAAATAAAATAAAAATACCATCAAATATCTATAAATATGAAAAAAGATATAAATATTTTTAAAAATAGAAAAGAGATATTGATTGCTACAAGTATGTGGGTGTTTTTTTTTTTTTTTAATTGATTGAAGTGTATTTTGACTTTTAGTACTAACATTAGTCATGAATTTGTGTGCAAAGTTTGTATAGTTGTTTACTTTAGTGTACAAGATACCTAAAAAAAAAGCAGTTGAATTTTTCTAAGGATTGGATTTTAGGGAATGGAAAAGGGAAAAAAAGTGAACAGAAAATAAATTTGTTTGGATCAAGAAAAAAAAAGTAAATATGGAGTGAAGAGAGAGAAGACAGTTTGTAATTAATTTGAAATAATAAAAATTATATATTAATAAAAAAATATTAAATTACTAAAATATCCTTATTTAAAATTTATTAAAAATAATATAAATTAAAGATAAAAAATAAAATTTAAAGTAATTAATTTTTAAAATTACTAAAAAATATTTTGAAAATTAATTATTAATCATATATAAATTTTTATTTCAAGTACTAATTAAAAAAAATATAATATAATAAAATATTTCATAATAAAAATTAAAACCAGCTACGTTGTTAAAAATAAAATTTATATTTAAACATAATTTTAATTTTATTATAACAAAAACTTATAAAATCACGTATAATTATAATTATATATATTAACATTAATTTATATATAATAAATATAATAATATTTTTTAATATAATTGATTATTTATACTATGTAATTGATCATATAAATTTATTTATTCGATTACATGTTTCAGATATTTTATTTATAAAGATATATTCAAAACATAATTGATTGGTACATGCTTATATACATACATAAAATAGTTAACATAGGTCCATATTTAAAATAAATTAAATATAAATAAAAAGGAAGGTACATAACTAAACATATCATATAATAAAAAAATAGGATTATGCATTAATAAAAAAATTAAATATAAACTTATATATATATATATATATATATAATAGATATATAATTATTAAGTAGAAAAATAAAAATATAATATTATAGATAAAATTTATACAATGATATAATATATATGAATAATAAATATGATGGTATATAACTTTGTATATATTTCTTCTCATATGAAAAGAGAAAGATAAAATATTCGGGTCTCACCAACTTTTATTTTAAATAAAAAAAATCTTTTAATACAAACATAAATTTTCTCTTTAAGTATGCATCCTCAATTTTATACAAACAGTGAAATTGTGGATCAAACAAAGGTTAAGTAGATGTGTTAGGGAAATATGTGACACAACTCCATTTTTGTTTTTAATCGGTGGAGGTGATGGATGATAATGAATACATTTATGAAATATATGTTAATGTGTGTTTAGTATTTTTGAGAAAAAGTTAGAAAAGGAGACTATTTTTTTTAGGTAAAAATAATTACATATAAATCTATTTCTTCAGAGAAAGAAAAAAAAAACTTCAATAGTTCTAAAAGATTTTTATGTAAAAGTTACGAGGATAAATAAGCATGTTAGATCTAATCTGTCTCATATACAATAATATTATTAGGGTTAATTCTCATGTCTAAAATTTTGTTTTTTGAACTCTAATCCATTACAGTGTTATTCTTAAAAGACGTTTCGGTGGATTAAGAGATGAGACTATATATAAACTATCTTTAACTTCAACGTTTAAGCGATGTGAGACTTATGAGTGTATCAGAACATAATCCTCAGTTGAGGACTAAGGGATATATATATGAGTGGAGGAAGATTATGTTCTCGGTCTCATGGTGGGTGCCAATATTCCGTCTAGGAATGAGATTATCTCGATCTCATTTCCGTAAGTATAACATTGTTAAGGTCAATTGTCATATCTGAGGTATTGTTCGCTTTAGAGTTCTAAAATGTCACTATTTTGTCCTTAAAAGATATTTCAGTAGGTTAAAAAAGAAAAGTGTATATACACTACAAGAAAATATGAAATTACCGATGAATAATTACTGACGAACAATAATCCGTCAAATGAATATAAATAATTACCGACGAATTTTGCTGTTAGTAATGATATTCTGGATAATCATATTGAGTCTGTTGGTAAT
The DNA here is from genome assembly GCA_963425845.1 of Sphenostylis stenocarpa. Lineage (NCBI taxonomy): Eukaryota > Viridiplantae > Streptophyta > Magnoliopsida > Fabales > Fabaceae > Sphenostylis > Sphenostylis stenocarpa. The sequence continues at coordinate 35,628,843 of OY731398.1, read as the reverse complement.
CATATCGAGTTCATCGGTAAATATCCTAGTAATGTAAAAAGAACAATCTTTCGATTTCCTTCATTTTTCATTCCTAGGTCATCCTTCTCGTGCCTCACCTATTTCATCCCTAATCTTCAAATCCCTAAATTTGTTGTTCAAACCGTAAATCCCCAATCTACGTTGTTAATTTAGCCTTCAAATCCAATCAATGTTAGTCGAGGGTTGCTATAAACAAATGGGGTAGAATGTGCACAATTTTGAGGTACATTTCTCCTTTGTTCATTTTTACTTCTTTTTTAGCTCTATCCATGTATAAAATTTTGAGGTTACAGGAGAATGACATCTTTGTTTGGGCTTCAAATTAGTTAGGGTTTATTATGTTTTTTAATTACCTCTGGTAGGGTAAGGAATTTAGGTTGCACATTGGTATTTGTCAAAATATCGATACCTGTATGCAGAGCTCTAATTTTAATTGAAGCATTTCTATTTTTCTTGGTAACATTGTCTTCAACATACAATGTTATTGTGCTTGTTATTGTGCTTGTTATTGAACATTTGCTTGATATATTAGTGCTTAATTGAACCATAACTAATATGTGATTTGTATTGGACTAAGAAGTCAGTTGTTGTTGTTTTTTATTGTTGAATTTTTCATGGATTATAATGAGTCAACAATTCCTTCATGTATTCATGTTAGTTGTTGTATCAAACAATAAGAGAGTTATTTTGTCATGTTTGAAATAATAGTAAGTTAAAAATAGTTTCATTAAGGTTGTAGTGCATTAAGACTAAACTTATTTGAAGTTGTGAAACAAATACAATAGTTAGTGGATACTGTAATCGAGGCTACAATTATTGTGCATAATATAAGTTATGTAATACTTGTGATGGTTAGGATTTACTGAATGGTGCTTTTATGTAACAGAACATGTAAGTTACATAGACTAATGGCAGACGAACTTATATTGGGAGGTTCCAAGCAATTTCAATTGAGTTTTTTTTTTCCTATATTCCGGTAGTTGCATAGAATAACACTGGTCTAAGGTCCACTGCATAAGATAAAATTGGATTATGCGCAGCTACATAGGATGAAACTGAATTAAAGGTCACTCCATACGATAAAATTGGGTGGACACAAACAACTACATAGAACAAAACTGATTTAAGGGTAATTGCATAGGATAAAACTAGACTAACAACAACTGCATAAAATAAACAAGTTAAAAGACATACTTTACTGGGCATGATATAATATAGAGCTGATTGCATAATTAGAATAAAGCTAAGTGCTATTATTCATTATTGTTTCCATAGTTTTTGTGTTACAAAATAATCTTGGTGGCTGGTGTGAAGTTTTTTTTTAATTAAAAACATCATTAAAGTATCTAGGAACAATGTTTATTAGATCAAAATTTAGGGTAGTTTACCCTATTGCATGGAACTTTGGCTTTCACATATTTTGCACATTTTGATCGTAATGCAGTCCAACTTAGCCTAAACAACAATTATTGTCCTATCCTTCAAATACCTTATAATTTTGTGTTTGATATAATTAATTAGAATATTGGTGGTTTATGTGAAGTTTTTTTTAATAAAAACATCATTAAGGTATCTAGGAACAATGCTTATTATATCAAAATTTAGGATAGTTTACCCTATTGCATGGAACTTTGGCTTTCACATATTTTGCACATTTTGATCGAAAGGTAGTCCAAATTAGCCTAAACAACAATTATTGTCCTATCCTTCAAATACCTTACAACTTTATGTTTGATATAGTTAATAAGAATATTGTTTCTATTTTTCTTTTATGTTAGTTTTATTTGACCAAGTTTAAATACTTCAAATGTGCAGATTTTGAAGACACTTTGTGATGAAAATATTCTCCTCCTTCCACCATGGATGACGCCGAAAGCCTCACACCTTGAGCACTTAAGGTGAACCAAAATTCTTTCCTAAGTTTCTAAATAAACTTGACACTAACTCCTCCAAGGAAGGTTCCTTGTTAGGAGAAAGAAATATCCAAAGACACTTGAAAAGTTAATTCAGGGTACAAGTAAAATATGCAAGTTCCACACACAAGTTTTGACTTCATTCCAATGTGATTCCAAAAGCTACACAAGGGGTTATATATATAGTTGTTCCCCTCTCATTCACTCATTCACCTAAGGAATGTGAGACTAATTTTGCCTTATACAAGTGATGGCCGAAGTTCCTAACTTCAAGTCCCACCTAGACCACTTTTAGTTACATTTATGAGTTTATATACAAAAAAACTCTCACATGTTGCAACTAAGAGTTGAACCTTGGATCTCCTTGAGTGTTTGGAGTGATTTGGACAAATTTGAAAAGCTAAAATGATATATTCCCTTTTTGTTGTAGCCAAGACTTTAACCTTAAGTGCATTCCCTTCAAGTTTAGGCCTTATTTGAAGCCTAGTGTGTTGAGGTCCAGTGTGATGAGGCCCAATGTGTTATGGCCTAGATGGTCCTCCATCAGACTCTCCCTTTTAAGAACGATCTGACCTCAAATCCAAATCTTCCTTGTAAAAGAAAACAATTTATTTAAAAGTGAGAGATCTAATCTAGGTATTTATTAAAAGTGAAAGATTTAATCTAGGTATAACATAAGGACTAAGACTCTTCATGATCCCAACCCTTCTTCAACAAGTCACTTACTTGATTTTCTATCTTAAGGGGTTCATTCAATGTTCTATTCCCTAAAAGTGGAAGTTCATAAGGTACTTCTTCAAGAAATAGATCATTATTCTCAAAATTATGTTATACCCCATGTGGTAGAAAATTAAGTATGTAACTTGTGGCAACAAATGTCCTTTTTATGAGAGAAGGAAAAGAGGTTGTTCAAACTTCAGAGGAAAAATTTATTTTGAAAAGTTTTTGTTGAACAACTCTTTTGAAGGGGACACAAAACCCTAAAACCCTATTCCTTCTCAATTCAATTTTTATTTAAAAGATAATGTTTTTGTTTTGACTTTTTCTCTCTTACAATTTTATTTTTGATTTTTATTTAGTCATCTCTTACTTGTTGAGGTGTAAGAGGACACAAAATTATTTTTCTATCATTGTGAAGGAAACTTATCTTGTTAGTGTGAACATCATGGATAGTTTGTCTATCATGTTATCATGGCCTACCAAGTAGAATATGCCCAATATCCATAGGAACTACATCGCACAAAATATTTTATTTGTAAATTCCTATAGATATTAGTATATTTACTTGTTTATTAACTACTATACCACCATCTTCATTGAGCCATTGAAATTTGTAAGGTTTGGATGGGGTGTAGTAGTTAAGACTAGTTTTTCCACCATCCTAGAACAACAATAGTTACAACAAGAATCACTATTCATAATTAAAGAAGAAGTATTTTTCAAAACTTCACATCTTGTGTGCAATAGGTTTTCTCATTGGGATTATTCCAGCTCATAAGGTTGGCTTCCGAGAAGCCTTCTCACTACAAGTAATTCTCCTTCACAAGGGAGAATTTTTTTCTTAGAGTTTAAAACTTTCTCTTCACTTAGTGAAGAATGAGTTTCATCCTCACTTACGATCTCTTGGTCTTTTAAAAATATAACTTTTTTATTGGGACAGTCAGAAGAATATTGTCATCTTTCAAGATATTGAAAGCATTGAATGTCTCTAGTTCTAACTCCTTTGGAAGGTTCTTTATTTTTATATTTTTCTTTTTCTCTTCTCTTTCTTTTTCTTTATCCCCCGTGACTCTTCATCTCTAGATGTGGAGGGGTAACCCTCCCTCTTAAAATCTTCCTTAGGATTAGATGTGTTAAGGTAGTCTCTCCTATGAGAATATTTTCTTTTAAATTATTGTTCTACCCTTACACAAAGTTGAACTAGTTCGTTTAAGTCATTATAAGGTAATAATTCAACTTTGTCCCTAATCTTTAAGTTAAGGCCACTTTGGAACTTAACAACTGTAATTTGTGGTTCTTCCCTTATCTCAACCCTCATAATTAATAATTTCATTTTTTGTCTATATTCCTCTATGGTCATATTTTTCTATTTGAGTCGTTGGAACTTATCCATCAACTCCCTATCATAATAAGAGGACACGTGCATTTTCCTAAGGGAACTAAAGAGTTAATTCCAATACCTAACTTGGGGTTGGTTGTGAATTCTCCTCTCTCATACTAAGGAAGTCCACCAATACATGACATGCCCTTAAAAACTAAGGGTTCCCATGGACACCCTTCTTTCCTCATTGACTTTATGGAACTCGAATAATTATTCTACCTTCATCTCCCAGTTTAGGTATTCTTTTACATTATCTTTTCCAGGAAAGGGAGGAAGGTCTACTTTAGGTTCTTTGGGATGATCCACCCTAGTCCTATGTCTCCTAGGGGGGAGTGTTGATAGTAATCATCATTATAATGACTACTATAAACCTCCATGCATGGTGAGTGGGGTTCTTCATGGTGTTTTAATCTTCTCTTAGAACCCTCACTTATATTTTTAATTTTATGTTTATTATCTAAGAGTTAGGCAAACATAGCCCTTATTTTCTCATTTGTTTTTTCAATTTTCTCTTCTAAAGTGTTAAGCTTGTCCTTAATGGAAGAGTGTTGTTTCCTAGATCTATGGTAGCTCCCACACACACTATAATGATTTGAAGGTGCATGAGAATGATCATTCATTTTTGTTTAAGAAAGATTTTCACAATAATTTGAAAAATTGTTTTTCACAAAATGAAATGACAAAGGTTTTCACAAAGGAAGTTTTTCAAGTGTGTGTGTGACAGACCCCTAAGACCAAAGGAAGGTCAACTAGTCGTTTAAAGACTCACCTATATTTTATCACAGAAAAATTAAATTATACTTGTAAAAATTTACACAAAATAAACTAGATGGAAACCTAGAGTGAAAGTCCAAGTGACACTTAATGAGCCTCTTGGGACACTTCCACGAGACTAATTCGTGAAACTATTACAATGTTTAAAGTAGGAGATGAGATTGTACCAAGGACATTTTCCCTAGACACCCACAAAAGCAAAATTTACAACAAGAATTATAAAAAATAACAAAATCCATGACAAAATTACAACAAAGATTTTAACACAAAAAATTTTGTTGCACCTTGTTTTATGACAAAATTTGGTGAGTTTTTCCGCCACTACTTTAGGATTCCTCACTTGGTCAAGTGTTTCACTCTTCTTACACCCTAATTCTTGCTTCCCAAGCTTTCTTGAAAAACACCTTCTCCTTTCTTCTTAACAATACCTAAGATGCTACCTTGAAGAAGAAGTGAGTTTCCAAGAAACAAGGAAAGTAAAATGATTATCTTGTTTCTTTGAGTGCTCAAGATGCAAGAATAAAAAATACAAGAAAAGGTCAAACAAGAAATGGACACAATCAAGTGATTAGAATTATAATTTGACAAACTTAAGAAATTCAAAAAAAGCCAAGCAAGAAAATTTGGCAAATTTTAAAAGAAGGCACTCAAAAGAAGCCTAAGAATGGATTACAAAACAAAAGACTGAAGTTGAATCACTTGTAAGCCCAATTTGAGCTTTGCCAAATCATACACTCCTTTAGTCTCTTTTAATACATACACATTTCAATTCCACTTTTGTTTTTAAGGAGTGTGAGACTTATGTAATAATTGCAAACATATTTTCAACTTTCTTTTCTTTTAGTCTCGGCTTTTCCAATTCATAATTTCAATTGTTCTTATGAGACTTAAGCCTTTTTCAAATCAAATTTAAATTCATGGGTGAAAAAGTCATGTATTCATGAAGTGTTTACTTCTTATTGCATTTAGTGCATTACCAATACATATTTTAAATCCTCTTATTGAAATTAGTCATTTCTTCAAAGATTTGTGCTTTGTAACGTTGAAAAGAGAAGTACTAATTAGGATGAAAGAAAATATCCCAATCATTCTTTGCAAGTTAGCGAGAATTTTCTCTTCAGCATTCTTTGATTCAATGGAACATCTCCCTATTCATCTTTCATATGAAGCATGACTTGGTAGACTTGTGCAATATAGGTGGATATATCCCTTTCAAAGGTATATAATATATTTTCCTATGTCATTTGAATGTCAATTGTATTATATTTATTAACCATAATGTACTTATTTAATTGTGTAGATTCATGGGTGGGTCTAAACAGTAAAAGATAAAGCCAAAGTTGAAAGATCTATTTATGCAGCTTTTTGCATCGTGAGACAACATACTTTTGTTCTCATTATTTCAACAACTTCATGTTGTCATCATGACAACCTAGAAATGAAATGTAATTTCAAAGTCAAACCCAAGTGGTAATGTTATCACGACAAGTTGGTCGTCCTTCCGGATGAGAGTTGATCGACTGTTTATCTGATGCTGAATTCATGTAAGTGTATGTTCATGTATTAATCAATTGTCAAGAAGTTAAATCGTACCTTGAGTAGGCTTAAAACACTATATTTCAATTTGATTGTAAAATTTTTTGTCATATCCTTCAATTAACCTTTTAGCATGGTTTATTTGATCAACTCATTTTTGCAATCGGAGCAAATAAGTGAATCACATGCTTCTGCTCTAATACATGCAGATTTTCCTATGTGGTTCAAGGAACATGTATGTATCGTACTATTCTATTTAAAATAACTTATTTGTTCTAATGTAACATTTGGTCACTCTGATTTTTGTAGATCCACAATGAGCCATGTAATGTAAGAAATAAGACCTAAGGAATTTGTTCAATCAATCAATGCGATGCTGAATTCATGTAAGTGTATGTTCATGTATTAATCAATTGTCAAGAAGTTAAATCGTACCTTGAGTAGGCTTAAAACACTATATTTCAATTTGATTGTAAAATTTTTTGTCATATCCTTCAATTAACCTTTTAGCATGGTTTATTTGATCAACTCATTTTTGCAATCGGAGCAAATAAGTGAATCACATGCTTATGCTCTAATACATGCAGATTTTCCTATGTGGTTCAAGGAACATGTATGTATCGTACTATTCTATTTAAAATAACTTATTTGTTCTAATGTAACATTTGGTCACTCTGATTTTTGTAGATCCACAATGAGCCATGTAATGTAAGAAATAAGACCTAAGGAATTTGTCTAATCAATCAATGCGATGCGTTAAAGAATGACACACATACTTTGATAATGGGTACAAATTTCATACACATGCATGGAACGAGGGTAAAAAGTCAAAAAATAGTGGAGTGTATGTTAAAGGCTTGAAAGAGGGTGGTGAAGACGATTTTTTTGGAGTCATTATTAAAATATATGAGCTAGGGTATAATTCTTCAAATTATCCTAAAAAAGTTGTGGTTTTTTACTGTGAATGGTTTGATCATTTAAAAGAGGTACAAAAGTTGATCATATATATAATATTATGGATATTCGAATGGGTTTAAGATATGAGTCATTTGATCCATTTATCCTTGCACATAATGTAAGACAAGTGTATTATGTAACATATCCAACATTTTAAATAAACAAGCACGGTTGGTGTGTTGCAATCAAAACAAAACCAAGAGGTCATATTGATTCAGATGTTATGGAAGAGGATACACCTTACCAAGTAGATGAAACGTTACATGGAAATGAAGTCATTGAAGTTAAAGGTATATCTAGATTGGAAGAGGAAGAAGAGGAGGAGGAGGAGGAGGAGGAGGAGGAGAAAAAAAGAAGAAGAAGAGAAAGAGGAAGAGGAAGAAGAAGAGGAAGAGGAAGATGAAGATGAAAATGAAGATGAAGATGAAGATGGAGAGGATGATGAAGAAGAAGATTAATGTTTTAAAGAAAATTAGGACCATTCTTATGTTTTAATTTTGTAATAAAAACATATTGTACACAATGTTTGTTACAAATTATGTGATTAATTGAGTCTACTTTAATTTATATATCTTTTTACATCGTGAGTTATTTATAATAATATTTTTGTATGTATAGATGTCTACAGGAAGTTATGACCTTGATTCCCACCCTCTGATGGTAGTAAAGGAAAGGGGATATCAAAGAGAAAAAGACCACTTTATGTTTTGAAGGTGGTTTCCTCATACCCTTTGCATCCACTACACGTAGACCATTCATACTTGTTGCATCCATACCATCACCGACCTCTGTTATAGGACCCACACCATCCCCTTCACCACTTGTACCTATCATATCCACACCATTTACAACACCATCCACATCTGTTACACCACCCATACCTTCCTCTGCAGTAGATGTGGCATTTTGCTTATCCCCATCTCCAATTGTGGCACCCACCCCATCTCTAGCTGTGGTACCCACTTCCACTCCAGTTGTGGCATTCACCCCATCTCCAATTGTGGCACCTTCATCTAGTCCAACTATGGCACCGGCCTCCACTACACCTGTGGCACCCACCTCATCTCTACCTTCGTCTCCTATTATGACCTCAGGACCTTCCTCCTTTCAAGGTCATTTCCCTATTGGAGATGTTGATTCAGAGGTTGGAGAGGATGATCATTCTCTCCATGATCGACCGATTATTGAAGCATACAGTCAAGGGTAATATTTAATTTCAATTCTCAATATATATTATAACTAATTATTTATCAATTTCATAACATATATAACTTGTATTACTTTTTCAGTGTAATTAGGTTTCTTCCATCGAGAGTTACATCACAGACTATAACAAAAACTATAAAACAACAATTTCTTGAGCTTTGAACCATATGGGGAGTGATACCTAATAATGATAAAGAGTCATTTTTTTAACGTTTTAAGGTGACTTAACAATTGTTTATATACTTAATTAGGTTATAAGTTTAATGTTATTATTCATTTCTATTAATGAATATGTATATCTATAATTATTGAATCTATGTTTTGGTCATTTCTGTATAATCTATATAACATTTACTATTTGTATAAATGAAAGTTCAATGAAAAGCAAAGCATGGAAATCAAACAAATAAGAATTTTTATTCAATGGCATCTCACGGACTTAGTAAAATGTTTAAGGACGTAAGAATTACTATCTAAAAGTCCTACTAAATTGGAAAGCATGTATGAGTAGGTTATTCACACATTAGATATATCATCTTAGATATGTGCAAACTCAGAAAAATAAGATATATGAAAAACTAAAAAAAAAATATATATATGAAAAAGCTAAGAATGTTTATACAGACAACTCCGTTAACACTCATGAAGATATTATTTGTATAATAAGTCTTTTAATAACATATTATAATTTTATAATATCAATTAAGTTTATAATTCTTATTTTATTAATGTAATATAGGCAAAGAGCTTCAGACGAGTCTTTTACTTATTTTATTTTGATTTCTCTTCTATCAAACACCTCGTATTTTTTACTCATTACTTATTTTCTCTTTATATATCCTAACATTATTAAAACTCCAGACGACAAAATAATAATAATATACTAATTGAACTAAGAAAAAAAATAAAAAATGCACCGAGCAGCATCTGAATTTTCCAAAGGCAGTGTACGGACGCAGAAAAATGCCAACGGTGTAAGCGCGTGGAGTGGAAATTTCCTGGCAAATTATTGACATCATAGTTTCGCAATTTCTCTTCTTCTTCATTTCACTCGGCTTGGCATTTTGTCTTTTGCAACCTTCGCCACTTTCGCCTAACTTTTTCGGTCATTCCAAGGTCTTTAATTAAAAAATTATAAATAAATTTTATCCTATAAATATATAAAAAAAATAAAAATATCAAAGCTAATCTGTTTTTTTTTTGTAGTAATAAATAATTTTCTTCTCTCTCTCGCTATATATATATAAAGAATAATTTTTTATAAAATAACAAAGTTCTATGGGTTGAGCGGTGTGAAGTCACCTTTAGACTACCCTACCTAAGAACCCCTGTTGATTCTCTGAAACCGCTAATAGTACCCACCCCATCTATATATAACATCACGAGGTGTAGTGCCTGACAAAATCGTCCACACCAAAAAACGAAGAAAAATAAAATTTTCTCGTCGTTGGTACGGCACATTTCAGTGAAGAGGGAATACAAAGTGTATGGTCAAGAGATCAAAGATGGAGATTATGCCACCAGGTTATCGTTTCTACCCCACAGAAGAGGAGCTGATTTCGTTCTATCTTCACAATAAACTCGAAGGTGAAAGAGAGGACATGAATCGCCTCATCCCAATCGTTGATATATACGACTACAACCCCTCTCAACTCCCACGTAAAATTCTTACATCATATTCCTCTCTTTCTCTTTTGTTTTTCTGATTATTTTTACCCTTTCAATCAAAATGGAGCTACCTAGACTTCCAAGCTATGGTTCAACTATTGTTGTTTCACGTATAAAAACAATTCACATTATACATAATTCCGAGTTACAATAAATATAATTCAATGTTCCTTTTCTCCTCACTTTTTTCATGAGAGTCAAGATCAGACATGCTTTAGTTTTGGCAAGTAAATTTCATGAGTTTCCTCTATCAATTGCATACTCATGTGTATATATATATATATATATATATATATATATATATATATATATATATATATATACCTTCCGGGTCAAAATCTGTGAATGTAATTGGCCATAAAATATTGAATTTTATTTTATATTTTGGGGTTGGTTTGCAGAAATTTCAGGAGAGGCGAGTCTGAGAGACACAGAACAATGGTTCTTTTTCATTCCGAGGCAAGAGAGTGAAGCTCGAGGAGGAAGACCAAAGCGTCTCACAACCACAGGGTACTGGAAAGCTACGGGGTCTCCAAATCATGTTTTTTCTTCGGATGATCGCATCATAGGCATTAAAAGGACTATGGTTTTCTACAGTGGAAGAGCTCCAAACGGAGCCAAAACCGATTGGAAGATGAATGAGTATACGGCCATCAAAGGTGAATCTTCCTCTTCCACTAAGGCAGTTCCCATGGTACGTATCAATCTTTTATATCTGAAAGTATAACCATTAGGGTTACTTAGATTATAATTCTTGCCTTTGCTTTTTTAATTTCTTCTGTTGTTATTTAATCTTGATGGTTTATCTTTTCTACTCTCTGCATTCATTGTCTTCTTCCTTCTCAATAAGAAATAGAACAACACCATAGAAAATAAAAGAAAAGAAATAAAGCATCCTTATTATTTCTTAAGAACAATTTGGTTTGAATTATATAATATTGCATGAAATTCATGGATATAACGCAATTTTATGCGCTACGTACATTATATGTAGTGCAGTTTTTATATTATACATAGATCATTGTTGCACTTACTAATATTTATACATAACTAACCTTTTCATTTATTATATGTTGAATAATTGCAGTTAAGGAAGGAATTCAGTCTATGCAGAGTGTACAAAAAATCCAAGTGTTTGCGTGCATTTGATAGAAGACCAGCACCAAGGAGGGACACAGTGAGGTATTCAAGTGCTCAAAATGGTGAAGAGCAACAAAGGGGTTCAGCTTCAAGATCTTATGATTATCATCATCATCATCATCAAATTGTGGGGAGAAGTGCAACAAGTTCACCAGAGAGTTCTTCCTCCGGAGACCTTGACCATGACCAACCCCCCCTGCACGGTGAGGAAGCAACCCAAATGGATGGCGGCAACGACCCTTTTTTGGATTGGGAGAACGTGGATTTGTTCTTGGGATCTGAACCATGAAGGGTTCGGATTATGTGAAATCTATCTAGTATCTATGCCTTGCTGCTACAGAAACACTCACAGAATAAGCACAACAAGGCTTATTATGTTGCAGAACTACACTACTTTAATTACTTTATTTACTTGCTAGTTTTGCATAGATGTGTAGCGACTAATTTGTCTGGTGAACTATCACAAACTCTTCGTCTTGTGATAAATAGCATCAATATTCCCCCTCTTCATGTAAATCTTCAGGAACTTAAGAATCTTGAGTTAATGTTATGCAAATTACACGGACTGTAGTTTCTTGAAATTCAACATGACATCTTGTGTTTTTTTTTTTTTAATGTTAATGTAACGGTTTACAAAGACAAGAATATATCCTACAATCTCAAAATAAAAAATACGGAGATGTTAACGTTATTTGCACTTTTAAAATTAATTATCTTTTTACTTGTTTGAGTCTGGATTAATATGACCAGAAACTTTTTTTTAATTAAGTTTTTTATAAGACAATTTTAGTTTTTTTTTTAAACGAAGAAGTCTAGATATCACGATTTTTATATAAATTTATATGGAATTTTATATTTAATAATTATTATAATTAATAATAATATTTTTTATTTTATTAATAATAAATTAAATAATAATAATAAGTTATATTATTATTATTATTGATAAAATAAAATTAATATTATTAAAATTAATATAATTATAATAACTAATATTATTATTACATTCATAATTATAATTCACGTAATTATTATTATTATATTAATACTATTAAAATAAAATAATATAAAAATGAATATTATTAATAAAAATAATAATATATTAATAATTATATTATTATTAATATTAATAATAAGATAACTATATTACTAAATATAAGTTTTTTATTATTAATGTATTATTGTAATAAAAATAAAAAATAATATTAATAATGAATATTTATTGATAAAATTATACGTTTATTAAATAATAATAATAATAATAATAATAATAATAATAATAATAATAACAAATATATAAATAAGTAATAGAATTATAATTATTAAAATAATTATTTTATTTTTAATATTATTTTTATTTTATATAATTATAATTATTAATTTATTTTATTATTGATAATAAAATTGACATAATATTAGTTATTATAGTTATATTATTTTTAATAATACTATTTTTATTTTATTAATAATAATATAATATTAATTTAAATAATAAAATAAATAATAATTTTAGTAATAATATAAACTATAATATTATTATTACTTAATTTATTATTAATAATATAAAATATATCATTATTAATTATAATATAAAATTAAAATTCGTATTAAATAATAAAATTTCTATATAAATTTACATTAAAATCGTGTTACCTGACTTCTTCATTAAAAAAAAAACTAAATAATTTTATAAAGTATAACCTATTTACGTTTAGTCACAGCACAATTTACTAAAATCTATAATTTTTAAAAAATTTACGTATCTCGTAAATTAAAAAAAAAATTGCCCCATTTGATAAAAATAAAAAATAAAAACCTCGAATCTACTCATTTAACAGAAATATGTCGATTGTCACTGCATAGTGATAACACACAAGGACACAACATACAAAGATCCATGCAACGAACTCCTCAACATAAAACCTTTAAGCATTAGTAATAATTGTTTATAATAATGAGAAAACAATTATTACATTTATTTTAAAATTCTTTATTTTGTTTGAAATTTTTTCATTTGTGAAATAATTAATTAATGGACCAAAAAAGATGGAAGTCGATGAATGGAAATAATATTTTTCTCAGTCTAATAGTGTAGTTTTAAATTTAAATTTAGATACACATTTATGTTAATAAATATTAAAAGGAATAATTTTTTTATTTCTAATAATTTCATCTCATAAATAACATGTTTTTTATGTTAAAAAAATTGTCTCATAAATAATACATACAGATTGTATTTTATGAAAAAAGAAAAAAAAATTAAGCCTTCGTTAAAATCCCATCTTAAGACTCACACTTTCAAACTCTAAATTTGATGAGTTATATGTATTGCAATATTTTTTATTTTTTTATGGATTAAATATGTTTTTTATTATTATAATTTGTAGTGAAAATTAATTTTTGTCTTTATATTTTAAAACTTAACAAATTAGTTGTTAATTTTAAGAAAATATATAAACTTAGTATTTTATTTTATCAATTTTAAAATTTAATAAATTAGTTCTTAAAGTTAATAAAAATATATAAATTTAGTCATTTTATCAGTTTTATAATAACATAAAAATATTATTTAGATATCAAATTGAAATATAAAAATATATTAAAACTAAAGTTAGTTTTTTTTTATCAATTCTATTATGCTTAAAAGTCATAATTAAATTAAATTTTGATATATATAAAAAAAATTGAATTCATGTATTTTTGAAAATTAGAAAATCAAATTGATTTGTTTGAAACTATAAAAAATAAAAACAATTTTGAAAATATAAAAAATAAAGCAACTTTTTTAAAAGAAAATATATAAAGATAAAAACATATTCTTCTTTCATTTATTAGTGGAATAAATATAACATACTTTTACTATATATATTAGGACGTCAACTCTTTATTTAAACTTATATTATAAAATTTGAATGGGATTAATACAATGTGATCTTACTTATATAGACATTTAATGATACAATGGTAATTCACCAGCAAATTAATAACGATATCAAACTAACTTGTTATTAATAATACAATGCAAGCATTTTTATTTTCAAATGCTTTGCATTTTGATTTTTATTAAAGGTGATAATTCAACTACATTTTCCATGTTTTTACTTGTAATTTCTCCCTTGAATTATATTATGATCATTGCACCTCTTAATTGTCAAAGCCATATATGATTATTCAACCAACCAATAACTAACTTATTTGTATAAAATATTGATAGTTATTTTGAGTTTAGAAAAAAATTATTAGGATTGAGAAGACAAGCGATAGTAACGTGTGAACAGAAGAAAAAATGGACCATATTAATTGAGAGGAAAAAGAAAGGTGTTGAAATGTGGCATAGACGGATTGACCTCCCTAAAAAACGCCATTAGTGGTCCTTCCAAACCCTTAGTCCTTAACTTGACCATAAATCAAGCTAAACTCTTCTCACTAAATACCTTATGGACCACCCCACATTAAATGCAATGATGATGGCAATAAAATATGTCAACAAAATTGCTCATGTTTTAGAAATCCCAAAACAGTGTAGGTCTAACAAATTACTCAGCTACTCTCAAATTCATAATTTTACCTCGTTTAATCTTTTAATTCAATAAATAAAAAATGAGGAGAGATAAATTAGTCTATTTTTTTAAATATTTATATATTAGTATTAAATAATAAATATTAATAAATTTAATTTAAATTATTAATCACAATTTTATATATTTTATAGGTAAATATAATAATTAATTAATTTACTAATTAATTAAAAAATATTAATTAATAAATAAAAATTTAAAATTTTTATATAATTTAAAATTTAATTTTAAAATAAAAAAGGAATATATATATATAAATTAATTAATCTAGTAATATGATGATAAGATAGATGATGATTAAATTAATTGTCATCTCTATTTTTATAAATAAAATTATTTTAATATAAGTTTCACATCAATTAAAAATATAATTTATATACTCCTTTTAACTTAAGAGACCTTTTAATAAAAAATCGTAATATACGAAAACTTTGAAAACGAATGCTTGACCATATATATTATTCTTCATGTTATTATTCTTCATGACCAAAATAAATCCTTTGTCTACCCGAAATATAATAGACAGCAGTTTGGACACGGAACTGTAAAAATAATTGTGGACTTAAAGTTATTCGTTGTTGAAGAAATTTTTAAATATTTTTTTTCGCATTTAAAAAAAATAATGTTTTTAATTATCACTTTTCTTTTTAAGCGTTGGTTATGAAAAATGTATATTTTATTGTTTTTTATTTAAATCTTATATTAAGAAACTTTTAGAATAAAAAAATTATTTATTTAAAATTAAGTATTAAATTTTTTTAAAAATAAAAATAATAAAATATTATTTTGATTTAAATAAATATAATAAAGATATTATTAATGTTTAATATTTCCTCACATTTTTATTATATATATATATATTAAATAAAAAATATTGAAACATGTAAAACATATTTCATATATTAAAAATACATATAAAAAATTCCTCAAAATTCGCATGGCATTCAACGTTATAACAAGAGCACAATTCCTACACATTTAAATTTTTAGGGTTTTAAGTAACTACGGTATATTAATAAAGATCATTTTTTATTAATAAAGAATATATTTTAATATAAATCTTATAAACATAAATTCTTTAAAATATAAAAAGCTATCTTCCCTAAGAAACTTATATTAAAATAATTTTATTAATAAACTATTTATTTGAAGAAATTCCCTTTATAACAACAAAGAAAATATGATAAAAGAAAAAATTATAAAAAATATATTTTATTTATGATAGAAACTAGCATAAAAATTATTTATTTAAAAAATGATAAATGAACAAATTAAAATTAAGTTTTTATTTAAGTATCAAATTATTTATATAATTACTATTTATTTTTTTAATGAAATAATTTTATAAATTAATACTTTAAAATTAATATATTTTAAAATATTTGATCTTTAACTATATTAAATTATTTATTTCATTGTTATAATCACTTTCATATTTATAATTTAAAAGTCTAATATATATATATATATATATATATATATATATAATAATTATGTATTTAAATTATAATAGTTTTATAAAATAATATATTTTTTTATAATAAATTAAAAAAATATGTAAATTACAATAAAGATTATAACATTTTTTTTTCATTTTTCTTGTTATTAATAAAGACAAATATTTTCATTTTCATTGTTTCTTACACTAATCTCTTCTAATTTAACATATTCCCTCTATGACAACTACTTTACGTATGTTGATTACTCTAAAAAAAAGGTATTAAATAGAAAGCAACTTCATCATTGCGAATTTAATGGAACAAAATGATTTCCTTTCTATAGATCATTTAAGTTAGATAAAGAATTACAAAAAATGATATTTATAATGTTTCACTGGTCATGAAAAATATTATATTTAATAAAAAAATAATGTTTTTGTAAAAAAAATAAAAATCAGAAAGAGAATTAGTAAGAAAGTGCATGTGAATCAGAAAACAAATGTCTCCAACCTCTGCATAAAAAACAAGAAAGGAGGGTTTAATTAGTGTTATATTTTATTAAAAATTATGCAGCTTTTGCAACATTACGCAAGCTAAGTGTGTGATATAACTTAATAGTATGGCTGATTTTTATTATTAAAGGAGAAAAATATTAATAAATATATTTAATAATTATTAAATTAAAAAAATTAAAATCATAAATATTAAATATAAATTACAAAATTTTGAGAAATCATGTCTCATCACATCCAAGAAGCTTCACCACTGTCCCAATGCAGCAAGAAGTCTAAGGAAAACAGGAACAAGATTTTGAAAGTGATTGTTGAATAAAACAAAACATACGTGATAGATTTGAAACACCACTCGTCTGTCATAACCTTATATATGTATATAAATAGTTTAGATAGGACAAGGAAAAGGGACAATATATACATAGAATTTGAAATTCATGCATTAACGCGTTACATTTTGAATATTTGATTGTTGATAGATACTGGACACGTAAGGAACTGCGAGAAAAGTTTATATGTGATAGCAAAAACAGAAAAATATCGCTTTTGAAGAATTTCTGAGTAGTTACTACACTGTCTAAGAATCTATGTAGAAATTAAGTGTTGACTGAAAGATCTACTTCATTCATCCCATCAAGGTCTCACTAGTAAACTAGTGTTGATGAAAAATCCCTGTGCGAAGAAAATTATTTTTCATCTCAGGTGCCAAGAAATTTCATCGATAACATGAACATAAATATTTCTCTCACTACAATTTACATTACAATTTCATTATCTCACTCTCACATTTTCAAGCCTTGGATACGGTTGTTTGGTGCTTGCACTTTTGAATGAAATAACTTCTACCTAAATAAAATGGAGTTAAAATGATTTGGTATATTCTTGAAATGCTCGATAAATATTTTTTAAACTTATATTATCTATTAATTTACAAAATGAAATAAGAAAATGACTAAGTTTTGCTATTAAACTTGAAAAAAATGGAATTTTTATTGTTGATAAGAATTAAACAAAAAAATTGAAGTTGATGTCTAGGTCAAAAATTGAATGATATGAAAGAAAAAGGTTGGAAAGCATTGGGAAATGCAAATCAGAGTAATTCAAACACAATAGAGTGTGATATGAGGACTTGAAATATGGTAAGAATTGAGTTCAGAGTGTATCTATTGACGCGTTGAAGTCATAATGTTACAATAAATACTAAAACGAAATGAACTGAGTCATTCATTTCCAAAATATTTTCATCTTCTTCTTTTTTTTTTCCTAATTTGATTTATTTCCTAGTAATTGCTTATGCGACTTGTGTATGCAATGTTCCATTGTTCAGCGTACACCATTTTATAAGTCTGCAATCAGTTAAATGAAAATAAATAAATAATATATATGCATAAGTTGTTTTCAATGTTTATTCTGTTGTACTCATTTTAAAAAATATATACATATTATGTTTATAACAAAACAGAAAAAAGAAGAAGAGAAAACAATAAGAAGTAACATTTGAAGATAGTGTTCAATCTAAAAAACATCCAAATGAAATAACAAAAATCAATCTAAAAGATTGAAAATGGATTAAAATATTTTGAATCTATTATTTTCTTAATCAATTGATTAGATTTAGATTTTAAATTAAAAATTAAGAATCAAAATTATTATATTTAAGTATTATATATTTAGAATTAATTAACAACAAACATTAATATCTCTCTATAAGATTGTTTTATATTTTGATTATTTTTCTTATAATATATTTATATATATTTATCAAAATATTATAATGAATTTAAATTTTTATTTTTTGTAATTATAAAATTATATATCTAATTTATAACTTTTGAAAAAAAAGTTTAACTTATAAATATTATAACATTTATATAAAAGTGTTCATAATATACGTTTTTATTTGACCATCTTTTATGAAATATGTAATAGTATTTTAAAAAAATCTCTCACACACACACACACACATATATATATATATATATATATATATATATATATATATATTAGAATTTTATAATAAAAATTAAAAATATTGTTTTAAATCAAATTATATTGATTAGAGATTTAGTCAAAATTTTATATTAAATTAAAATTAAATAAAATTGTGTTTATTTTATATTTAATTAAATTTACTAATTAATGAAAAATGGAACCAAACTAATCAATAGCCTCAGGTAGTAAAACATTTTCAAATTAAAATGATTAAAACTTCTATTTTAGAATATACTGCCTCCATTATCATATATGAACAATAAATCATAATTTTTATTCTCAAATATAAAAGAAAATCTTAACTTATATTTTTTTAAATATAGTAACTTTGATCAATACTTAAATTTTTTATTCTAATATTATAATATATATATATATATATATATATATATATATAGAGAGAGAGAGAGAGAGAAAATAATATTTCAGAAAAGAAATATTGAAAGATTTATAAATTTAATATATTTAATATTTTTTTAATTTATATGAAGTTATTGTTTTTTTTTCTCTTATAAATAAATGAGAATGACAGTAGAATATAATATAAGGGAAAAAAAAGGGAAAAGAGAAAAAAATATAAAATACTTGTGAATCTAACCTTCGTGTTTTCTCACTTCCTATTCATACTGAAACAAAATGGAATCACTCACTTTCAATGATATCCTTCCTATGAACTTATGAATACGTTGAAACAAAATGAAGTTACGATTTTTATTTTGTTTTTATTTTTTTAGCAATGCCATGAAAGTAAAATTCCCAAGACATTAATATATCAAATGTTTGACAATTTTTTTTTAATTTTTGAAAACTATTTTTACAATAATAATTGTCCAAACTTATAAATTAATTAAATAAATTTATTTTAATATTTTTTACATGAAAAATACTTTAATTTTTTTAATTCTTAAAATCATAAAAAAAAATCAAAGTGTTTAAATATATTACTATAGCAACGTTAAGAATTCTGTTAATAGAAACCATGAAAATTCCAACGTAGATAGGATGCAAAATTCTATGATAGAAGTAAATACAATACAAATAGCAATATTGATACAATTTTATAATTTTGACATTTATGAAAATCATTCACTACAAAAAATATTAAAATTACGGACGGTCAAAATCCGTCGGTAATAATTTTATTATTTATAGCATATTTTTTTTATAGACCCCATCCCCTTTATATTCTTATTATTTATTATTAATTATTTCTTCATATTATATTTTCATCAGTTTAAGAGTAATGTCATTGAAGGATTCGAACTCAAGATCTTAGAGTCAGAGTCGATACTTCAACCACTAAGCTACTAGAATTTCTTAATAACAATTTACAAATAAATTATATTTATATACAAATATACAAATATATTTATATATTTTTATATATTTATATATTTATATTTATATATATATATATATATTTATATATAATTAAATATTTATTTTTTAAAATTATTTAATTTAATAAATTATTATAAATTAATCTAATTATGATTAAATTAAATTATTAAATCAAAATATTTTATTTTTTAATTAGGTGAATAATTAAATTATATTATCTAATTTTACAGACGGATATATCCGTCGGTAAATAATTGTTAATTTACGGATGAATTTACCGAGCGGATATATTCAGTCAGTAATTAATTGTTAATTTACCGACGGATATATCCGTCGAGTAAATTCATCTATAAATTACAGACGGATTTTTGGTAACTAATTATTATTTTACCAGACGGATATTTCAGTCGGTAACATCAAATTTCAAAAATATTTTATATCCGATCAATAATGATTATTTTCAGATCGACTACAAATCCGTCGGTAAATATCCGATCGATATCTACGCGATTTTCTTATAGTGATTTTACAGTAAAAATTGTTCAAGCTTATAAAATTAATAAAATAACTTTTGAATTTGTCTCATTTCGTTCAAGAGGCTAGTACGATAAATAATTTATAAAAAATATTTAAATAAGTAATACTGAAATTTAAACGGTACATGAGAAACACACCAAATTTAATTTACATATGAAATAAAATAAAATATTAAAAAATATAATTATTCTTAATTCTTATAAAATAATTTATTTGTTACCCATTAATATTAAATGTGTAACGACCTCTATAAATCACTACTTATAATGATGTCTTCGCAAAGTAGTAAACAAGTAAATAACGACGTCTATGTTACATTATATTACCTGTAATTGTAACATAAATTGAAATTCAGGTTCACTAACGGAACCTCAAAATATAGTAACATAATTTATTTATATATTATATATGTAAAAGTAGTTCCCTCGAAGTTATCCCACTGAACTATCTTTGTTGTCCAGTAGTCACATCTCCATCTCTCAACTTCTGATCTGCTCCAACATAAAAGTGATCATCGCAGTCTCATCCACATGAAAAAATAGGGGTAAGTATTAAATCATTCGATATAATAAAACAGATATAGAAGTAATAATTATATATTATGATCAATTACAAAATCATCAACACACCAAGACACCTTCGGAAGTATACCCTAACTATGCTCGAACTCGAGGCTATCATCCGTGGGCACATTGTGATCGGTACCGCAGTACTCATTCCGACCACCCTCCACACGAGTAGGATTATTGGCGCCCTTCATCACTCATACTCGGAGTACCCATCCGAGCGCGCCACCAGTCATCCCCCATCGACTTCTCACCACCTGATCTCGTAGTCTACCTGACCCGACCAATCAGTGAAGTTTGGGACCTCATTCAGAATCCTCGACATACTTATTACACTAATGTACTCTGTACCACCCCGGGTACCATTCAAACATAACAAAAATTATTCACATTTGCCAAATTCTGGACCACCTGTCCTCACGACTCATTCGGGTCAATAAAAATAGTATTTGACTGATTCTAGCACCAACCCTCCGGCTCAGTCTAGCCAATATATAACGTCTCAAGACTGATTCTGGGCATCAACCCTCAGGCTCAGTCTGACCCACACACGTCACAACACACTACTTTCATTCTCTCTCTCTTTATATATTTTTTTTTCTAAAATCATTTCCGAAATCATTTCTGAAACTATTTTCAAAATCATTTCCAAAATAATTAAATTACTATTTTGCCCTTAATCTTTTCTTAATATTCCATGTATGTCCCTAAATGACTATTTTACCCATGGACATTTTTGAAAATTCCTTCCATGTCCCGAAAACGACTATTTTGCCGTTGGACATTTTCAAAAATTCCTTCCATGTCCCAAAAATGACTATTTTACCCTTGAACAATTTCAAAAATTCCATTTATGTCCCTAGGATGTAAAATGACTATTTTGCCCTTGAACATTTTTGAAAATTACATTTATGTCCCTAGGATGAAAAATGACTATTTTACCCTTGATCTTTTTAAAAAATCTCCATCATATCCCTTTCTTCTTCCTTCGCCCAGTAACAATGTCGAATTTGGCGGATTTCAAATTACTCGAGTTTTAGACAACCAAACTAGTCCCAAATCGAAATTAAACATGAATTATATCTAATTTAAATTGAAAATTGCAATTTTACCATATAATTCATCCTTAATTTCAATAATTTAATCAATATTTAAAACTTTGCAAAATATGAATAGTAATCAACTCGAAGTACGCCATTTTCAAAATCCAGGTTTCAAATTTCTCAGTTTCAATCACCCAAATTAGTTCCAAATCAAAATTAAACCATAAACATGTTCAATTTAAGTTAAAAACAACAATTTTATTATATAATTCATCCTTAATTTCAAGAATTTAAAAAAACTTTCAAACGGGGAACAATTCATCAAAATCAGAAATTCTTCAAAATCAGACATTCAAATAATTCATATCTCTACTCCTATTCCTTATTCACAGAGTACCCAACCATTCAATTTTATATATTGAATGAATTAAACTTCCCCTTACCTGGATGGTATTTCTACCGAAGCTTTCCCACTTAATTCAAGCTCTCTCCCGTTTCACCATATCCTGCACGAGTAGAGTCTCATTGCTTGAAATTTAGACAATAGAAGAAGAAGAATGAGGAACATGTGATATGGGAAGAAGAATTTTCCACAGAAACCATTCATCCTCCCTTCGAACATATAAAAGAAAAAATATTTACTGTGCATAAGAAAACTTCGTTACGAAGTTTTCTTATACAGGAAAAAACATACCTCACAAAATGTGTTACAAAAAATAGTGGCTTCTATGAAGTATTAAAAAAGTAACTTACTAATAATAACAATTTTGAATTGAGTTTCTCTTTCATTCCAGTAGGAACCTAAAAACCTTATATTACCTATAGTCTGAAATATTCAAAATATGTGTAGAAAAGAAAGTATTATATTCTTCGACTACAATAATGATGCTATTGATATTTTTTAAAGTTGCGATCAAAGTGGTCACACCTTACACTAGATACGTTGTTAAAGTCTCATGGAGACCAGTCCTGAAAAGGTAGAACTATTTCTTTGTAAAATAGAACCATATGTAGAAGAAAACTGCGCCAGAGTACCAGCCTCGTGAAAAGGTCAAAAGCTTGTCTGGTTATCTCATAATAATAATTACAGTGTTTTAGTACCATCTTGTATTTTACAGATAGCTTTTATGGGCCACAAGTGACGAAGCAAAATCTCACCTTATTTTTCTATCTAGTCCTCAACTTTTTTGTCCCCGTCTATGCGAATGTTAACAATTTGCAACGGCACAACCTCTACTTCTACCACAATCGCATTTTCAGCTGCAGCAAACTACAATTGCAAATTACACCTCCAACCCGCACAAACCACATCGTAATCACCGCATTGTACCATCTCCACAGCAACAAACATTTCATTTCTTCATTGAACCGTGATGCCCCTTCATATCTAATTGATTTAGTTTAAATGTTTCAATAGTCTAATTTATCAGAAATTATGAAACATAACTATATAGGAATCGTATCTCCACATAGATAGGTTCGCCTGCGTGTAACGAGAGCATGTGCGTGCAAAAACATATACATATTGTGAACTGAAATCCTATATACACACCCTATGAAAAATCAAGAAATCAAGATAGTCAAATGCCATGTGTTTCCACGAATCGAAATTATCACAAATAACTTACTATGTCAAGAATACAAATTGACCAAAAAGGTAATTACTGCAGGGCTTTGCAGAGGTTTGAATATACGTTTGTTTTCCCATGGCTGTCGTGAGTCTCAGTATCTGGTTTCCCTTTTATGGTAAGGAACCCCAATGACTAGCAGGATGTCAGAACTTTGTGGAATTTCTTATTTACCAATCATCATCAAGGTTGGCTTGGTGGAAACATAAAACAGTACATATAAATATGAAAAACGATACAAGCTCGATGAGCATTGCGCCTGTCTCAATCATATGAGCGTGCTTGAGGATTATAGGAATGGCTATGCTCCCAACGGCTGATGCTCCAGTCAAAAATTTTGCAGCATCTATCCAACTGCAACACAATAGCAGGGGTTACATTTACTGTTCAAAACAAATAATATTTAAATATATATGTTCCAGAATTCATATTGAATTGAAAAAAAAGGTTATGTAAACAAGACCAGCAACCATTGCATACAAGTATACAACAGAAATAGCAATAACCCAGAAGTCAATTGCACGGAAATTGTTTCTACATAAAAGCAGACAGCTTTTCTTAGCTCTAACTTGCAAAAGATGCATACCCCCCACCATCACGGCTCATTAGAAATTGAGTGGATCCACCTCCGAAGAATAAGCAAGGCATAGGTACCAGCACATACATCAGAGCTGCAGGTCCAATGTTCTGACCATAAATTTTTTTTTTTAACAAATATACAATACATTTCCAGTTTAAAAGACTCTAACTTACCTGATAACATGGGCCACCAATTGTTGTATATTGCGCATGCCTGCCACAGCAAATAGAAAGTAAATGAGAATGAATTTAACCCTTGAGAGCAAGTGTATTCAACAGATCAGATGACTCATATTTGACTTAGATCGTGTATCAATCATATCATCATAAAAAATATCTTATTTTTTTTATGATTAACCCAAATTTGGCCCATTTGCATTCCATAAAATCCCACTGCATCCAGTCGCACTACAATCTTTTTTCTTTTTTTGGAATGCAGTCACAAATAGCCATATGTTTTGCCTTATTTTGTAAACAATCAGATCAAACTTGAAATAATAAAAAAATAATTAAAATACCTCAAAATTGGTCAGACCAAAGTTGGAGGAAACATAATAGTGAAAGGAAAAAAATATACAGATATTAATCATTTCATAGTAAGCATTTAGGGCATACACAATCAGTCTCATTGTGAAAAACATACCAGAATCTGAAGCAAAATGCTAGCTGAAAACATAAAAGCCAACCCAGCAAGGCTGCAAGTGTAGGAAAGGGAAAATTAGAAGTTGATTTAGCTTAGTTTGCAATATAATCAATCATCATGGTACAAAACTCAAAATAGTTTAGTTTACACTTACACTGTAAAGGCGAGAACAATCCCAGAACACCCATTTGTTACATCAGATACAGGAGAGAGTCAGTAACATAATTAAAAGCATACATTGAGAAATAAATAAAAAAATAGAACAGAAAAAGATAAGAAAACACAAATCCTCAGTTGGAAAAGTGCTGCACGAATTTGGACACATCCCACACTGGTATATAATCCCCAAAAGAATAATTACAATGAAAATAAATGTACTGAAAGATATCTTAACAACTTTATAGTCAGTCATATATGTACAAGTATACTATCAGAGTCTCCTAACAATTATATCGTCTAAAATGCATTCCTTTCACTTTGGAGGAGCCAATTCCCTGGAGGATTATGGCGACACACATACGCAGGAGACTAATTTGGAACTCTAGTCTTACCATCCAAGAAACCCTGCAGCATGTGTTTTAAATTCTTACTTCTTTGGATTTGAATTCAAATATTGCAAAGGAAAATTCCTCTGTGGTTTTTATAAGCAAACACCCAAGCGTGTTTGACATTAGCAGCATAAATCCCCAATTTTATTACAGCCTGAACCCAGTAATGATTAAAATGTTATGTCGAATTGTATATACTTTGACAAATTTCATTAACCATCGCTTCTCTTTGAGAAGACTACTTTGGTATGCCCTAACCCCCATTCCCACCAGAATCATACGAAAACCCGATAAATGAAATGCCGGGGAAATTCACTATTCATAACCCTAAGCAAATTGTGAGCGAGTTTAGTTTAATCCAATTGTTGTGGAGAAACCTAATAATCGTGACCTAATTAGTAGAGTAATAAGGAGAAGTCCAGAGAGAACAAACAGTTACCGTGTATTGTCATCGCCATGCTCCAGAAGGGAACTTATCTGTCTCCAATTGCAAACCACAGAACAGAGATTTTCTGCGACGGGGGGAAAGTGCAGAGCTGGGATGGGACTTGCTCCGAATTTTGACCCACCCTTTCTCGCTTAATTTTAATCAATGTTTTTGGACTTTCAACCGATTCCAATATATTAATATCACAAAACAATTACTATTACTATAGCATCTCATGATCATATCATTTATTATATAAAAGGTTCAGGAATAAAATTAAATATTTTATAATAAATTTATAATTGAATTACATTAGAGGTTTTAATAAAAATTGTTTAAAAATAAAATTAAATAGTTTATAATAAATTTGTAATTAAGATGTTTAAAATTTGATTAGTGTTGTTTATATAAATAATTTTTATTATTTTAAGTAATTTTACTATTTTTAAATAATTTAAATATAATATTTACAATAAAATATTTTTTTAATTTTTAAATTTTTTTTTAGATATTCTTATGATTTAGTAAATTTACTTCATGCAATAAATGCTTATTAGAAATATAAAATAAATGTTTGTAAATAAAAATATTATAATTTAATTAAGTTTTATATTAGATAGATATCTTTGAATATAAAAACTGTATATTGATAATGAAAAAAATTATATTGTTAACCTATCAAGAGTATTATTCTATATTTTTTGAAGATAAATTGATAGTAATTGATATACCTGTTTATATTATTTATCGATACCAGATAACAGCGATGTATAAATATTCATGTTATTTAAATTTATTATACATTTTTCATTTTCTTATTCTATCCGTTCTCCTATTTTATAATTTTTTTTCTGTTAAATCTAATTTATTTCTTTTCTCAAGGTGTCAATGGGCCCATACATAAGTCATACATTATTATTGTCAATATTTCTCTAATTATGAATTCTATGGTGTTTATGTTATTGTTTCTGGTTGAATTTTGATCGATTTCGATTCTAAACAGTGTTATGGTCCTAATCGAAATCCTCCCACGTAAGTTCTTTTTACTTAGGCTAGTAGTCTGACTTTCAATCGAAAACGTGTATGAGGATCGAAAATCACAAGATATCAAAAAAGCTGTTTTTGGTATTTTGTATTTAAAGTACTGAAAGCAGTAAAGTATCGAATCGAGAAACAGAACATTAAATTGCAAGAAAATATAAAGTGCGAAAGCCCCAAATTTGCATTAATTGTAAATGACGAGGAATCGAAAATAGTGCAAATATAAATGGCAGGAAATCGAAATGTGCAGGGAATGTAAATGACAATAAATCAAGATTTGCAGAATGTGAAACGACATGGAAGCTTAAATGCAGAAACTTAATCTTTCATTGAATTAAAATGACAAGGAATCGAAAATACAGAAACATAAAACTGCTGAATTTAAATTGCATCAAAGTAAATTACCAAGGAAAATACAGAAAGCGGTAAATGTACTCAGTGAGCAAGGAAATCCAGATTGCCATAAGCTTCATGGTGGTCGTCGTTTCTCCGGTAGACTTTTCACTACTGATTCTGTTTTCTGCCAATTTCTCTGCCCCTGTTCCGTCCTTCTTTGCTCTATTTATAGGACATCGTTCAAGCTTTCCAGGAGCAGTTAACAAGGCTGCTACCACGTTCTACGTGCATATGACAGTTTACCTTCCACGGTCTCCCACGTTCTCACGATCTTTGACTTCCTCCAGGGTTTCGAAACTGCTCTCTATACGTGCATTTGACTTGTTCTTCTCTCGCACGGTTTGGCGGAATCCCGATGTCCACATTGGCTTTCTTCACTCTCGATTTTGTATTTTCGAGAATTTCGATTTTACTTGTGATTCCTTTTTGACTTAGGTCTCATATAACTTAGTTTTTATTCGATAACGAGGCATTTGGTTATCATTCACTCGATTCTCGATTGTGCTTCTCGATGCTACGTACTTCTAATCAGACATCAAATGAATTTTTGTTTATCTTATCGAGTCACATTTTCGATCGCTTTTCTCGATTTGCCACTAACAAAATGCCCCCTTGGAAGAATATGAATAGTTTGTTTATATTCTTTCAATATTTCCCGCCTTAGTATTTGGAGGCTCACAGAACTTTAGGGTTTAGGGTTTCTGGGTTTTTAGGGTTTAAAGGGTTTTAGGTTACTTTTTGCTTTACGTCGCTATCATATCAGTCTGCTACCTTACAGTACAAGCAACATTAATTACCTTTCACCTCCGTCGTTTCCAACTCCCTAGGCGCTTTTCCCTTTAACTTTTCCCTTGGTCTTTATTCGGGTTTTTACGCGAACTTTTACTCTCTGTCTGTACCTCCATCGTCTTCCTTGAGTTCTTGCTTTCATCTCTGTGCCTTCATCTTTCCCGTTGCTTTTCTTCATCCTACCCATTACTGAAATGGTCACTTCCTCCAAGTCTTCTGACTTTTCTGCTCCGCCTCTTCCCTCGCTGACGGCTCCCCTTCTGGAGATCAATAATCAGAAGTTTGCTCCAATCCCTCTAATGGAGGAGGCTTCTCAGAAAATTGCTGAGACGCAGGTACTCATTCCTTACATTGCTGATAATGTTAATTTTGGTTTTGGGGGTCCTGTCCGTTCTAGTAGTGGGACTTTTTCTTCCTTCACCCTCTCGAACAGCCCAACACTTATTCATCACCCTGAGGTTCGGACGGATTTCTTGAATATGGCCTCGAGGGTATACCGAACGGGTCCACCTTCCAAAAAACCTTCATTCCTTAGGTGGTTTGATAGAGTATAAGCTAAGTTTGGGAACCACTGGAGAGATATAGGGATTTTTGATTTTTTACAGCTATCTCGATGCGATTTGTCATCTTTGGATATGACTATGTTTCTATCTGCCGTGCATTTGTGGAACAAGGATTTGCATGCCTTGGAATTACCCCGTGGTCCCCTGTCACCTACTCTCTTTGAGATTGCTCGCTATAACCGGATCGAAACCTACTGGAGAGAAGTATTATAAGGGTGCTTACCCTTCGGACAATTCTTTGAGATCTAAGGTCGATTGGGAATCGAAAGCTTACGGACATTTTCTTGAGAAGCATTTCGTCGATGACGAATTGAAGGTCATGGATCGACGAAGAACACATAGCCTTTTTGGTATATTGGCTATGTACCCACGTTTTTTGTCCTCGATCCATCCAAATTTCCTCCCACCTCTATAATCTAGCCTATCTTCTCCATACGGGCCAGCCTAAGATATGTTTGGCTAAACTCCTGTTAGCGCATGTGTATACTGCTTTCGACGAGGCTGTCGAAATTTTAAGTACTCCTAAGGCATCGGGAAACTTTTCTGGTCCCATCTGGTTTGTACAGTTGTGGCTTACCTCAATTTTTGAGAGCATCCTTCCCCCGACCTCCACCATTCCCCCCAGTATAAATATAGAAGGTGCTCGGTTATCTTCTCGCCACCCTCGCCATAAGCCTGATGAAGCGGCTTATTGTAGATATCTGAATTTTTTGTTGACAAAGTTTTCCTTCGATTCAACCTTGGCCCCCTTTACCGTACATTTTGGACAAAAAAGTGACCGACTTAGGGGACCAAGTTGGTTTAAGTCTAAATTCCCTGCCTCGACTCCTAGGTTGCAATCGGAGCTGATAGATATATGGAGTAATTATTTGACCCACGATGTGTTGGTATCGGGTTTTCAATCGAAAGATTTTAAGATCATCACTTACTATCCTCAGCTATTCTCAAGACAATTCGGCCTGAGCCAGTCCTTACCATTCTTCCCTTTAGATACCTCCCCGAGGTTCAAGTTGAATGAATCGATAATCGAACGGGAGCTTATCAAGCTTTTGCCAAAAACCCCGATGCATTTTTATCCCTATGCCTTCGAGTCAAATTATTTGTCTACTGTGGGTTTTTCTCAATGGTGGACTGGTTGGTTCTCGAGTAGTCATGCTACTTTTGATGAAGTTCGACAGAAACTGACTGCTCAACCTTCTCTTGTGTTGCAGGACAAGTCAAAATCGAAGAAAGGTACACACTTCCACTGTCTTCAAATATCTCGATTCGAGAACTTTTATCAAATATGTTACACCCCACTGAAATTAGAATCGACCTATTATGATGCTGTTATCTCCTTATCCAATAAAACAGATGCTAACCGATCGAACCACAAAATAATCAATCCTCTAGGTAGAACCCCTTTTGAAATGTATTGTCCAAATCGCCTTCCCACTTTTCCCACAGCTCCTTTTGGACTTGCCAAACCATTAACTCATCCTAAATGGGTTCGAGAATTGAGATCCCTCAGGGAAACACTTCGCCCAAAACCCAAAAACAAAGATATTTTTGTCTCGAAATTATCTTATTTCCCTTACCTTAACCTCCCTGAGGCTCTTTTGCCTCCCTGGCTTGTACATATCGACTGAGTCAAGATTTTGACTCCATCACCTTTTGGTGAGATTTTACTGCTTTCTTATACTTTTTTGATTCTGTATATTATAAGCTAATCTGTCTTCTTTTATTGGCAGTTTCGAAATCTACCAAGGTCACCGCTGTCGAGAAGGGCCAAGAGAAGACACAAGAGGACTGGGAATCCTCAGATGAATCGGACCCGTCAGCCTTAGTCAGAAAACGCAGACGCTCGGCCACCATTCCTACTTCTTCGAAAAATCGAAGGTTCCTTTTGACTTTTGTTTTGGCCTATTCATTTTTCACGTCCGATCAATCCATATTCTTATACTTATCTCTTTTCGATCTTCTATTTTCAGAAACAAAAATCGAAGAGTCCTCGATCTGTTCAACCAGTTGCTCTCGATCCATTATCGACGGACTCTAATACGATCCCCACGACAACAACGCCTGCCACTCGCTCAAGTCACGTAAGTTTCCTTTTTTATGCAAATTTTATGTTCTTAAGTCTCGATAAAATTTATAACATGGTTTCCAACTTTGATTTTCAGGATCTTCCATCGGAGACTGTATCGACGAATGTCGAATCTCAATTGTTAACACCCCTCCTTGAGGTATTTTATATACTATTGTCTGATTGCTTCAACTTTTGTGCATTTCTTGTTCTGATAATGGTTTTCGATTTACAGCAACCTGAGGCTGTACAGATTCTTCCTCCTGCCTTGGTACCACTTGCTCTACCTCCCCCTGGTATTCACAAATTTTACTGTGTTGTTTTTTCATTTTATTTTGTTATGAATTCTCGATTCACCTTTTCGATTTCTTTTCTTTCTAGTCAATATCCCAATAATCGAAGTTCAAGGCTCCCCTTCCCCTGTTTCTGCGGAGCAAGAGGATTCTCCTCCTTTTGCGATGCCTCCTATCGAGTTGCTCTCGGCGTCACTACCAGAGATAGATGTGCCTGCTCCGAGCACTGTG
This sequence comes from Sphenostylis stenocarpa, assembly GCA_963425845.1. Lineage (NCBI taxonomy): Eukaryota > Viridiplantae > Streptophyta > Magnoliopsida > Fabales > Fabaceae > Sphenostylis > Sphenostylis stenocarpa. Next base: position 35,597,316 of record OY731398.1, on the reverse strand, counting down.
CTAGAATATCGAGCTGCAATCGAAGAAGACCCTTTTTCTATCCTCGATATTCTATTATCTACAGAAGCGACACCATCGAGCTCTTCTAAGACGCCCATGACTTCAACTGAAGGACCATACCAGCTGAAGCAACGCTTCCGATCTTTCTTTTATTCCTCACCCCTCGAAATTTTGGTGGAGTCGCGTGACAAGAAAAAGCAGTTCCAAGATATTATCACTGCCCTCGAGACGTGTCCTGATGATGATCTTCCAATGGGTCTCGATGCGGAGGTCGCGGCGGCTGCCGATTTGTTCAACAAGGCATATGCGGCGAGAAAGAAAAAACAATCAATTTCGACTAAGCTCTCCGACATTGCCTCCTTCCAGGTTGAAAAATCAAATTTGTTGAAGACTCAGAAGTTGAAGCTGGCGGAGGCATTGTCTACACAAGCTTCGATTGATTGCGAGATCGAGCAGCTGGAGAAGAGACTCGCTCAACTTAAATTGCATAAGGATTTTGTTGCTTCAGAGATAGATACGATCAAATCCTCTGCAAAAGACGTCGCATTATCTTTGGGGCAGAGCATAGAGCGCAAACAAGATCTGACCGTCGAAGAGCATTCGATTTCTTCATCTTGGAATCAATTGTTAATAGATTTCGATTAACTTAAGACTCGATACTTATCTTTGTAGAATATTATTCAAATTTTTGAATGTTTATTTCTCTTATTCGAGGCTTATATATCTTTAAGTATTTTCCATTTATCGACAGTACTTTATCTTTGTTATACCAATCGATAATTGAATAGGCATTACTCGATAACACTTTAATAACTTCGAAAGGTCCTTCCCAATTCGGTGACCATTTCCCATAATTTTTACATTTCTTGTCCATCGGTAAAATCGTTTTCCACACTAAGTCACCTTCGTTAAACGTTTTCTTTCGAATCTTCTTATTGTAAACTCGAACAATTTGATTCTTTTGTAAAATCATGCTATTCAACGCTTGTAACCTTGTTTCATCGAGTTCATTTAATTCATCATACATCATGTTCCAATAATCACAACTGGGTAAATCATTACGCCTCGTATTCGATTCGACTCAATATTTATCTCGATGGGCGGAATTGCATCGTGTCCATACACCAGTTTGTATGGAGTATTCTGTAAGGAATCTCTAGGTGAATTTCGATAAGCCCACAAAATTTGCAATAACGTTTCGTGCCATGTTTTTGGTTTATTGCCAACATGTTTTTTGATTAACCCGATAATCACCTTGTTAATTGCTTCGACTTGCCCATTAGCCTGAGCATAATATGGAGTTGATGTTAATAATTGAATATTTCTCGATTCAGCATATTTAGCTATCTTTCTACCAGTAAACACTGTCCCTCTGTCTGTAGTGATAGACTGTGGGATCCCAAATCGATAAACGATGTATTCTTCAATAAAATCAATTACATCCTGCTGATCAACATCCTTTAATGGTATTGCTTCTACCCATTTTGAAAAGTAATCGACAGCAACGATTATATATCTATGCCCTTTCGATGATTGTGGAAAAATTTGTCCGATTAAGTCTATAGCCCAACCTCTAAAAGGCCAAGGTTTTATGATCGAGTGTAATTCACTAGCGGGCACCTATTGTATGGGACTAAACTTTTGACATTCTTCACAGGACTTAGCATACTCGATACAATCTTTTAAAATCGAAGGCCAATAATAACCTTGTCGAATTAATGTCCATTTCATTTTCTGACCTATCATGTGAGCGCCACATATTCCGTTATGTACTTCAGCCATTGCTAAGTAAGCATCATCATTCCCTAAACATCTAAGTAATACTCCGTCGATTCCTCTCTTATATAACTCACCATTTAACAACACATATTTTACCGCTCGATACTTGATTTTCTTGTCAGTTCTCCCATTGGGGTTTTGCAGGTATTCTATGATCGATTTTCTCCAATCTTGGTCATCTAAGTCGTTAATTTGTAAAATCTCATTTTCCCAAGGTAGTTTCTCTTTAATTTGAATCATTTCCTGCAAATGTTCCGGAGATATCTTATACTTCGAGGCAATTTGCGCTAAGTCATTGGCTTCTTGATTGAATTCTCGAGGAACGTATTCGAATGTTATATCATCGAACATTCTCTTTAAAGTCATCACTCTTTCCAAGTATCTGATCAAGTTGGTATTAACGCATTTATACTCTTTCCGCACTTGTTTGATCACTAATTGCGAATCACCTCTAACAATTACATGTCGAGCTTTTAACTTAATTAAAGTCTCGAGACCCGCTATCAAAGCTTCATACTTGGCTTCATTATTCGAACAAATGGGTTTAATCTCCAATGATACTTTAGTCGGGATATTGTTTGGAGAAATAATAAGAATTCCTACTCCAGATTTGTTCGATGTACTTGATCCATCGAAATACATTATCCATTTACTTATTTCAATGAATAAGTTATCAGTAGACCCAACTGTATGTTCAGCCATAAAATCGGCGATTACTTGACCTTTCATCGATTTTAAAGATTCGAAGAATAATGAGAATTCTGTCAAAGCTAACACCCATTTTCCTATCCTATTATGCATAATCGGTTTCGATAAAAGAAACTTCAAAATATTATTTCTGGAATAAACCATTACATCATGAGGCTTCATTACATACTTGAGTTTTGTACAAGAGAAATACAAGCATAATCCTAATTTTTCGATATCACTATATCGAGTTTCAAGCATCATTCAAAATTCTACTTAGATAATACACAAGCACATTCTACACCATTCTCATCTTCTTGTGCTAATAAACTGGCTATCGTTCGATCTGACGCTGATACATATAACTTTAATGACTTGTTTCTCTTTACTGGAATCAGAATAGGAGGATTTGTCAGCAACATTTTGATTTGCTCGAAAGCTTCTTGATGTTCCTCCTTCCACTTAAACTCTGCTTCTTTTTTCAACTTTAACAAAGACGAAAAAACATAAGTTTTGCCAGACCAAATTAGAAATAAATCTTCTCAAATAATTTATTTTTCCTAAGAATGATCTGCAACTCGTCTCTTAGTTTTTGGAGCGAAGTATCGATTATAGCTTTTGCTTTATTTTTATCGATCTCAATACCTTTTTCATGTACTATAAAACCTAAAAATTCACCAGCTGATACACCAAAGGCACATTTCAAAGGATTCATTTTTAATCCATATTTTCTCATTCTCTCGAAAGATTTTCTCAGATTACTTAAGTGTTGATGTTTCTCTTTCGACACAACAACAATGTCATCTATGTAAACTTGCATAAAATCATTGATCAAATCATGAAAAATTAGATTCATTGCTCTCTGATATGTTGCACCAACATTTTTTAATCCAAATGGCATGACTATCCATTCATAAGTACCTAATGCCCCTGGGCATCGAAAAGCTGTTTTAGCTATATCATTCTCAGACACAAATATTTGATTATATCCTGAATAGCCATCTAAAAGACTCAACATTTCATTACCCGCTACTGCATCTATTAACATATCAGCTATTGGCATAGGATATTCATCTTTAGGAGTGGCTAAGTTCAAATCTCGATAATCGATACACACTCTCATTTTACCATTCTTTTTAATAACAGGTACAATATTAGAAATCCAATCAACATACCTGGCAGTTCTGATGAATTTTGCTTTCAAGAGTCTTTCAACCTCTTCTTTGATTTTACTCATCACCTCAGGTGCAAATCTTCTCGGTGCTTGTTTTACTGGCTTTCTTCCTTCGATGATGGGTAATCTATGCTCGACAAGATTTCGATCCAATCCAGGCATTTCTTCGTATTCCCAAGCGAAGCAGTCCTTATATTCTCTTAACAAGGAAATCATATCTTTCTTTAATTCTTCTTCGAGATACTTGCCGATATACGTAGGTTTCCGGTCTTCTACACTCCCCAAGTTAATTTCTTCTAGTGGATCCCGAGCCTCGACTTTCTTGTGACTTGATGTAATGGGTTTTTCAAAACCTAAAGGAGAATAATCATAAATACAATCAAGTATAACTTGATCGCTATTATTTGCAACTACGGTCGAGTGAATCGACTTATTTATCCCTATTTTACTACTACTACTACTTTCTTGGCTCTTCTTTCCATCTTCATATTTTCCCAACCGAGCCAAGAACTCCTCGTATTCTCTATTCATCTTCACCGGCCACTTTGAGGTTGGCCCCCTCTTTGATCATAACAAATCCTTTCTTTTCATTCATCTCCAAGAATCGCTCCTCATGCAACTTCGAATTGAAATCTTCGATCGTTTCGAAGGTGAATGGCTGAGCCAGTGCCAGATTCTGGAGTGCCCGACCGGCCTGAGATACAAATGTTACAAATTCATGCTGATCTCCTGGGATTACCTCGAGATGTCCGTCTCGATTCCACATAAATAATTTCTGATGAGCCGTCGAAGGCACGGCTCCTACTCCATGAATCCACTCTCTTCCAAGTAATGCGTTGAAATTTGCATGTGACTGGACCACAATGAACACAGTAGGCCTCGAGTAAGTGCCTACTTTCACATCCAAGGCAATCATGCCTTCCGAACTTGATGTTTTTCCGTTGAAATCGGAAATCATAATATTATGTTTGACTAAGTCTTTCGGTTCAATGCCAAATTTCTTTAGCATATTAATTGGCGGTATGTTTACCGCTGCTCCACCATCGACAAGGACTCTATTTATCATCTATCCTTGTATCTCGATATTCAATAATAAGGGTTTCAAGTGAAACCTCATTTCTTCAGATGGAGGATCAATAAAAGCAGCATCTCTATGAGGGACTTCACATGATGTTTGTGTAACCCATGTTACTTTTGGCTTTATATTTTCTGAGTAAAAGTCATCTTCTCGATTGGCATCACTCTGTTCTTGGTACTCTTGATATTCACTAACATATTCTCGCTGGTAGTATCGATATTACTCCGATTTGATGCTCGTCCCAAGTACCCTCATTCTTATCATCGAAATATTCTCTTGCATATTGACTATCCATCGGTACAATATTCTCTTCGAAATTTCTATAATTATTCCAATAAGGGATCCTCCCTCCTCTTCTCCAGGGCCTTCCTCGGAACCTCCTTTGGAATCTTGGGAATCCAGTGTTCGATCCTTCATCGTATGACAATCTCTCGAAGACATCATGGCTTTGAAGTCTGCCTTTTCCTCCTCGAGAAGGATACATTTCTCTTCTGATCCATTGCCTTTGATTTTCACTAACACCAGAACCAACGGATTTCTGTTGACTTTCTTCGATTGTTGGTCGGACTGTTTGATCTACTTTGTCATTTTTCCTTTTATTTTGGCTCTCGATCTTCTTTATTTGTTCTAACTTGAAAGCTTTAGCAGCCGATTTATCGAACACCGCACTGCATCGTGGGCATAACGACACATCTTCGTCTTTTTCTTTCTTCCTATTCAAAAACTCAACTAGGGAATCCCCTGATCGAGGGTAGATCTCTTTTTCGAACTCCTTCTCGAATTCACTCAGATCGAATTCCATATCTTCTTCAGACACGTCCATTCTAACATGTTTAGGATCAATGTCTTCGTAACATCGACCATGCCTATAAAGCGAATTCATCATTCGGACATCTTCAGTCATGCCGTTTGGGATTCAATATACCCCACTTGTACTTCGAATGGACTTGTGTCCACTTTCATTGACATCTCTTCAAATTTTAGTCTTCCTTGGTCAATCGCATCCTGGATCGTATTCCCGAAATGTATGCAATTGTTAGTCCAATGTCCAAAAACATTATGAAATTTACAATATTTTCGACCATTCCTTTGTTCTGCCGAAGGCAGTTTATGATCTTCGCTCAACTTAATTTGTTTGTCTTTTAACAAAACATCGAAGATTTTATCGGCTTTCGTCACATCGAAAGTATATGTTCGATTTGCCATTTTATCTTTCACTTCATTCTTTTGTAGCAGTTTACGGATATATGGAGCTTCTACTTTGAGTTACTGCTATATTTACTTTCTCATCGACAGTCTCTTCCACCTCATTCTCTCGTCGTGGGCTCTGTTTCATACACATCATTTATATATGCTATTCTTTCTTTTTTCAAGGGTTTCTCAAATTTCTTATATCTTTGTTTTTCATACTCAATTTGTTCTACTCTTCTCACTTTATCGCCTAACTCGAGCCATATCATTCAATGGTAAATTGACCAACTTTTTCCTAATCGAGAATTCTAAACCTACGAGAGGTCATTCGACTAATTCATATTCGGGAATTTGAGTAAAGCATCTTGATTTCATTTGTCTAAATCGATTCAAATAATCATCTATACTTTCATGATTGTATCGTTTTATGTTCATCAAATCGATTAGACTTACTTGAGTCTCTCCTCTAAAGAATTGTTCATGAAAATTTCTCTCTAACTGCAACCAATTATATATCGAATTGGGCGGTAACGAAGTGAACCAAGTAAAAACATTCTTAGTCAAAGAACTAGGAAAATATTTCATCTTTAATTCTTCACTCATCGCTAAATCCCCGCATTCGATCTGATATCGAGCCACATGCTCGATAGTCGATTCACCAACTTCTCTAGCAAATTTAGTGAATTTGGGTACTTTATATCCTCAAGGCAGTTCTGTCTCGAGAATCGCATTCGGAAAGGGAGACACAAAATATGTCTGATTGGGTGGTCTAAATTCCATCCCTTGTAAATTCATCCTTTGTCCTAACATGTTATTCTGATTGTGTATATTTTGAAATCCTTCGTTCAAATTCCCATAAAGGTCATTCCTCACATGTTGATACTCATTTCCCCTATGCTGATGTTGATCATTGTTTCTATTCCTCCTCAATAGATACGGGGGATTATTAGTAGCATGATTTTCTACCCTCGTTTGTCGAGGTATAGCCAATGCATCCCCGATTCGTGACATTTGGTCCGCTAATATCTCAAAACTAGTAGTAGTGTTTTGAACTAATGGATTTAGAACTGTAGTCAACTGTTGTGATAACATATTCACCATCTCAAAATTACTCTCATCCATTTGTTGTCTAAGTATTCCTAAGGAATTACTAGATATGCCAGTACTAGTATTTTCGATGGTATCAAAATTAGATCGATGATAATCCCTATCGAACGCATATCTCCCATGATCTACGTTTCCTCTATGATCTAGATTTGGAGGTATTTGCTGCGTTCCTACATTCTGCACACTCCCTGAGTTCTGGGGAATTACTAAATTTTGAGATGTTCCTAGGTTAGGAGATACTCCAAAATTCTGTGGCATACCTAGGGTTTGGAATGCTCCTAAGTTATATCTCGAATTTCGTTGCATCGAAGAAGTACCCACCCCATTCATGTTAAGCGAAAACCCAGGTGGTCTTATACTCATATACGGCCCCGCATTTGTTGTCACAGGGTTTCCCAGAGAAATTGGCAGAAAACAGAATCAGTAGTGAAAAGTCTACCGGAGAAACGACGAACACCATGAAGCTTCTGGCAATCTGGATTTCCTTGCTCACTGAGTACATTTACCGCTTTCTGTATTTTCCTTGGTAATTTACTTTGATGCAATTTAAATTCAGCAGTTTTATGTTTCTGTATTTTCGATTCCTTGTCATTTCAATTCAATGAAAGATTAAGTTTCTGCATTTAAGCTTCCATGTCGTTTCACATTCTGCAAATCTCGATTTATTGCCATTTACATTCCCTGCACATTTCGATTTCCTGCCATTTATATTTGCACTATTTTCGATTCCTCGTCATTTACAATTAATGCAAATTTGGGGCTTTCGCACTTTATATTTTCTTGCAATTTAATGTTCTGTTTCTCGATTCGATACTTTACTGCTTTCAGTACTTTAAATACAAAATACCAAAAACAGCTTTTTTGATATCTTGTGATTTTCGATCCTCATACACGTTTTCGATTGAAAGTCGATCTGCTAGCCTAAGTAAAAAGAACTTACGTGGGAGGATTTCGATTAGGACCATAACACTTGTTTAGAATCGAAATCGATCGAAATTCAACCGAAACAGCTTATATTTGAAACAAATATTGTATTTAAAAAATAAATAAAATTCACAAGTTACTCTCAATTATGACTAAAAACCAATTATTATATAATAACAGACTTTTATTTGTGGGAAATATTTAATTAATGTTATATAATATTGTTTTTTAGTCATAGATGTAACTAAGCAAAAACACTAAAATGGTAAAAAAAAAAGAAGTTGAAATTATTATTCTAAATTTTTTTAAAAAAAAGTAAGGAAATAAATAAGTTATAATTTTTTTCTTCTTCACGACGAAATCGTATTTAATAAACTTTTTTTTAAGTCATAGATGTAACTAAGCAAAAACACTAAAATGGTAAAAAAAAAAAAAGATGTTGAAATTATTATTCTAAATGGTTTTCTAAAAAAATTACGGAAATAAATAAGTTATATTTTTTTCTTCTTCACGACGAAATCGTATTTAATAAACTTTTTTTTATGATTAACCAAAGTCTTTTTGTTTTTCAAAATAATTAATGTGTAAGCACGACTTTATATTTTTTTTATAAACAAAATTTGAGTTGGACTTTAATATTTCATCAAATTCAAAACATAATAGTTAAATTGTGCTCTAAAAGAACTTTTTAACATTTTTTTAAAAGATCAAATGTGACGTATGTTTTTTACTATGTAAGAAAACTTCGTAACGAAGTTTTCCTCATGCACACTAAATTTTTTTCTTTTATATGTTCGAAGGGTGGAGGAAAGCTTTCTGCGGGAAATTCTTCCTCTCATATCACATGTTCCTCATTCTTCTTCTTCTATTGTCTATATTTCAAGCAACGAGACTCTACTCGTGCAAGATCTGGTGAAACAGGAGAGAATTTGAATTAAGTGAAAAAGCTTCGGTAGAAATATCATACCAGGTAAGGGGAAGTTTAATTCATTCAATATATGAAATTGAATTGTTGGATACTCTGGGAATACCCTGTGAATAAGGAATAGGAGTAGAAATATGGATTATTTAAATGTCTGATTTTGAAGAAATTCTGATTTTGGATGCACTGTTAATGGTTTGAAAGTTTTTGAAATTCTTAAAATTAAGGATGAATTATATGGTAAAATTGTTATTTTCAACTTAAATTAGATATAATTCATGTTTAATTTCGATTTGGGACTAGTTTGGTTGTCTAAAACTGAATACTTTGAAATCTGCCAAAATCTGTAAAATTTGATACTTTTACTAGGCGAAGGAAGAAGAAAGGGAGATGGTGGGGATTTTTTAAAAAGATCAAGGGTAAAATAGTCATTTTACATCCTAGGGACATAAATGTAATTTTCAAAAATGTTCAAGGGCAAAATAGTCATTTTACATCCTAGGGACATAAATGGAATTTTTGAAATTGTTCAAGGGTAAAATAGTCATTTTCGGGACATGGAAGGAATTTTAAAAAATGTTCAAGGGTAAAATAGTCATTTAGGGACATAGAAGGAATTTTAAGAAAAGATTAAGGGCAAAATGATAATTTAATGATTTCAAAAATAGTTTCGGAAATGATTTCGGAAATGATTTTAGAAAAAATATATATAAAGAGAGAGAGAGAATGAAAGTAGTGTGTTGTGACGTGTGTGGGTCAGACTGAGCTGAGGGCTGATGCCCAGAATCAGTCATGAGACGTTATATATTGGCTAGACTGAGCCGGAGGATTAGTGCCACAATCAGTCAAATACTATTTTTATTGACTCGAATGAGTCGTGAGGACAAGTGGTCCAGAATCCGGCAAATGTGAATGATTTTTGTTATGTTTGAATGGTACCCGAGGTGGTACAGAGTGCATTAGTGTAATAACTATGTCAGATGATTCTGAATGAGGTCCCAGACTTCACTGATTGGTCAGGTCAGGTAGACTACGAGATCAGGTGGTGAGAAGTCGATGAGGGGATGACTGGTAGCGCACTCGGAGGGGTACTCCAGTATGAGTGATGAAGGGCGCCAGTAATCCTACTCTGTGTGGAGGGTGGTCAGAATGGTACTGCGGGTGCCGATCACAATGTGCCCACAGATGATAGCCTCTGAGTTCGGGTATAGTTAGGGTATACTTCCGGAAGGTGTCTTAATGTGTTGATGATTTTGTAATTAATCATAATATATAATTATTACTTCTATATCTATTTTATTATATCGAATGATTTAATACTTACCCCTATTTTTCCATATGGATGGGACTGCGATGATCACTTTTATGTGGGAGCAGATCAGGAGTTGAGAGATGGAGATGTGACTACTGGACAACAGGGATAGTTCAGTGGGATAGCTTCGAGGGAGCTACTTTTGCATGTATAATATATAAATAAATTATCTTACTATATTTTGAAGTTTCGTTAATGAACCGAAATTTCAATCTATGTTACTATTACAGTAATATAATGTAAAATAGATATCGTTATTTACTTGTTTACTACTTTGCGAAGACATCATTATAGTAGCAATTTCTAGGGTCGTTACAATAGTGGTATTAGAGCGGTAGTATCCTTGTAAATCTGTGGGGATGGATAGTGACCCTATGATAAGTTCGTTGTGATTATACTCTGATATGTCAGTGTGTGTGAATGTTTTCTCTGTATTGATGGTTGCATTTGATATAGGATGGCACCGCGATCTCCTACTCCTACTCCACCGAGTGTAGATGCCCTAGCCAGGGCAATGGAAATGTTGGCAGCTGCCATGCAGCAGCAGGCTACCTACCCGTAGTGGAGGCCAACTATGACATCATCCTCTACTGGATTCCACCAATCAGAGCAGATGGGGCTGACTGAGTTCATGAGGCATAATCCGCCTCGTTTTGGAGGAGATTTGGGTCCAGATGCAGCAGAGAAGTGGCTGCGTGAAGTGGAGAAGATTTTTGAGGCTACCTTATGCCCGGAAGATAGGAAATTGACATTCGGAAAATACTTACTAGTGGATGAGGCTGAGTTCTGGTGGTCAGGGACTCAAAGGATGATGATTGCACGTGGGGAGGTGTGTAATTGGGAAACCTTCCGTGAGAGGTTTCTGGAGAAATACTTCCCTGACAGTGTTAGATTTCAGAAGGAGACCGAATTCCTGAGCCTGAGACAGAGTAATATGACGGTGCATGATTATGCCGTACTATTTAAGCACTTATCTCGTTTCTACACAGGTACATCTTCAGAACAGTGGCTTTGTAGGAAGTTTGAGGAAGGTTTGAGGGCTGAGATCAAGCTCATGGTGGTTCCTTTCTCTATCAGGAGATTCCCAGAGTTAGTGGAGAAAACGAAGACAATAGAGAGACTCCAGGAGGGAGGAGTCAGAGTGATGAGGACCCACCCAAGTGGGATCCCGAGTGAGGGTAGTAGATCAGAGAGGATGATGCCTTATTCACGCCCCCAGTCTTCTAGGAGTGACAATGTTACCCTAGCACCTCGATCATCAGGATCTGTATCCGGGGTGAAATGTTTTCAATGTGGAGGCCCTCATTATAGGAATCAGTGCCCACAGAATGCCTTCACTAATCTTTCCCCGACTTCTCGGGCAGGTCTTTGCTACACTTGCCAGAAGCCAGAACATATGGCTAGAGACTGTCCACAGAAGCCCAATGCTATAGTCTCAGCTGGGGCATCATTAGCACCCAAGGGGAGTGATGTGAAACTCAGAGCTGCAGGACGGGTGTTTGCCTTGTCAGGAGCAGAGGCATTGAGGTCAGAGAATTTAGTGCAATGTGTGTGTTTTATCTCTGATATACCTCTACGAGTTTTGTTTGATTCATGTGCTACCCATTCTTTTATTGCTGATAATTGTATGGATAAACTTAAGTTACCTGTGTGTGACCTATCCTATGAATTAAGGGTATCTACACCAGTAGCTGGACTGGTGGTGTCTTTCTATGTGTGTTTGAGGTGCCCAATTATCGTAGAAAGACGACAATACAAGGTGAACTTAATCGGTTTACCTTTGAAGGATATGTATGTGATATTAGGGATGGATTGGTTATCCACCAATCGCATTCTGATTGACTGTGGACAGAAGAGGTTGGTGCATCCGGAATCAGGAGATGAGCTTATTACATCAGTTTGGCAGGTTCAGAAAGAGCTACGAGAGGGAGTTCAGTGTTATCTGATCTTGACTCATATGGATAAAGTGAAGGATAATATCCTGGAAGAGGTACCGATTGTGAGAGAATTTTCTGATGTGTTTCCATATGAGATACCAAGGCTGCCACCTCAAAGAGAGGTCGAATTTGGGATTGATCTAATTCCTGGTTCAGGCCCAATCTCTATGGCACCATACCGGATGGCTCCAGCAGAATTGGCTGAATTGAAGAAACATGTAGAGGATTTGCTGGAAAAGAAGTTTATTCGGCCGAGTGTATCTCCCTAAGGCGCTCCTGTATTACTAGTAAAGAAGAAAGATGGAAGCTCCAGATTATGTATTGATTACCGACAACTAAACAAGGTGACTATCAAGAACAAGTATCTGTTGTCGAGGATTGATGATTTGTTAGACCAGTTACAAGGAGCATCGATCTTTTCTAAGATTGATTTGAGATCTGGATACCATCAGATACTGGTTAAAGCAGAGGATGTACAGAAGACGACGTTCAGGTTGAGATATGACCATTATGAATATGTGGTCATGTCGTTTGGAGTAACAAATGCACCTGCAGTATTTATGGACTACATGAACAGGATCTTCCGTCCTTATTTAGATAAGTTTGTTGTTGTTTTTATAGACGACATTCTTATTTATTCTAGAACTCGGGAAGAACACCAGGAACATCTGAGGGCGGTGTTGGCTGTGTTAAGAGAGAAAAAATTGTATGCCAAGCTTTCAAAATGTGAGTTTTGGTTAGAACAGGTGTAGTTTTTGGGACATGTAATATCGGCAGAAAGGATATATGTAGATCCTGCCAAGGTAGATGAAGTGTTAAAATGGGAACCCCCTAAGACAGTGACGGAAGTGCATAGCTTTGTGGGACTTGCAGGATATTACCAAAAATTTATAGAGGGTTTCTCTAAAATAGCAGCTCCTTTGACACAGTTGACCCATAAGGATAAACCTTTTGCTTGGACAGATAGATGTGAGGAGAGTTTCCAGGAGTTGAAAAGAAGGTTGTCCAGTTCCACAGTGTTGGTGATCCCAGATGTGACTCAATCTTTTCAGGTATATTGTGATGCTTCCATTCATGGGTTAGGTTGTATCTTGATGCAAGATAAAAGGGTGGTGGCATATGCGTCAAGACAACTTAGAGTTCATGAGAGGAATTATCTCATTCATGACTTAGAACTAGCAACAGTGGTGTTTGCTCTCAAGATGTGGAGACATTACCTTTATGGAGTCAGATTTTAAGTTTTTAGTGATCACAAGAGCCTGAAGTATTTATTCGATCAGAAGGAGCTAAATATGAGAGAGAGAATATGGATGGAGTTTCTGAAGGATTATGACTTTCAGTTACTTTATCATCCAAGAAAGGCGAATGTGGTGGTTGATGCCTTGAGTAGGAAGACAATTCAGATGTCAGCAATGATGATGGATGGATTAAGATTACTCGAGCAGTTCAGGGATCTGCATCTAGATGTAGAGTTTCGTGATACTAGTATTAGTTGTAGTAACATTACCATTACTAATGATTTTTTGAGATGATCAGAGATAGACAACAAGGTGATATGACGTTGAAAGATGCTATGAATCAGTTAGGATCCGAGCAGACCATTGACTACAAGATGGGTGAGGATAATATTCTGAGATTTAGAGGAAGGATTGGTATTCCTGTTGACTAGGAATTGAAGAGAGCAATACTAGATGAAGGTCATCGGAGTCGTCTGAGTCTACATCCTGGTATGACTAAGATGTATCAGGATCTAAAGAAGGTTTATTGGTGGTCTGTTATGAGGAGAGATATTGCAGAGTATGTGGCTGCTTGTTTGACTTGTCAGAAAGCAAAGGTGGAACACCAGAGGCCGGGAGGAATGCTACAGCAAATGGAGATACCTGAATGGAAGTGGGATAACATTACCATGGATTTTGTTACCCATTTACCACGAACAATTCGAGGGCACAATTCGATCTGGGTGATAGTGGACAGATTGACGAAGAGTGCACATTTTCTCCCTGTAAATCTGAGGATATCTATGACTAAGCTGACATAACTATATATTCGCGAGATTGTTCGATTATATGGGGTACCATCTAGCATTATCTCAGATAGGGATCCTAGATTTACTTCACGATCCTGACAGACTTTACAAGAGGCATTAGGTACCCGACTTAGGTTGAGTTCAGTCTATCATCCCCAGACAGATGGACAATCAGAGAGGACTATCCAGTCACTAGAAGACTTGTTGAGGTCTTGCGTGTTGGATAATCTAGGAAGTTAGGATGATATCCTTCCATTAATAGAGTTCACGTATAATAACAGCTATCATGCTAGTATCAGAATGACACCATATGAGGCTCTTTATGGGAGGAGGTGTCAAACATCTTTATGTTGGTATCAAGATGAGGAGAAAGTGTTGATCGGACCTGAGCTACTCCAGCAGACTACAGAGAAGGTCCAGGAGGTACAAGAGAAGTTGAGAGCCGCTATGAGTAAACAAAAATCATATGCAGACCAGAGGAGGAGGCCTTTGGAATTTGAGGGGAGAGACCATGTATTTTTGAGAATCAGACCTACTATTGGAGTAGGAAGGACAATTAAATCTAAGAAGTTGACTCCCAAGTTTATTGGACCATATCAGATTTTGAAGAAGGTAGGTCCAGTGGCATATCAGTTAGCGTTGTCACCTCATTTGGCAAATCTGCACAATGTATTTCATGTATCTAAGTTGAGGAAATATGTGCATGACCCCGGTCATGTCCTGGAGTCAGACGATGTGCAGATTAGAGACGATCTCTCTGTGGATGTGAGATCAGTGAGGATAGAGGATTCTCAGCTGAAGAGACTTAGAGGTAGAATCATCTCAATGGTGAAGGTAGTATGAGATCATAAATCCGGAGATTTCACTTGGGAGATGGAGGATCAGATGCGAGAGTCCTATCCATATCTATTTTCAAGTAAGTTCATTTTTGAGGACGAAAATTTTAGTAGAGAGGAGATTGTGACGTATGCTTTTTACTATGCAAGAAAACTTCGTAACGAAGTTTTCCTCATGCACAGTAAAATTTTTTCTTTTATATGTTCGAAGGGGGGAGGAATGCTTTCTGCGGGAAATTCTTCCTCCCATATCACATGTTCCTCATTCTTCTTCTTCTATTGTCTAAATTTCAAGCAACGAGACTCTACTCGTGCAGGATCTGGTGAAACGGGAGAGAACTTGAATTAAGTGGGAAAGTTTCGGTAGAAATAACATACCAGGTAATGGGAAGTTTAATTCATTTAATATATGAAATTGAATTGTTGGGTACTCTGTGAATACCCTGTGAATAAGGAATAGGAGTAGAGATATGAATTATTTAAATATCTGATTTTGAAGAATTTCTGATTTTGGATGCACTGTTCATGGTTTGAAAGTTTTTGAAATTCTTAAAATTAAGGATGAATTATATGGTAAAATTGTTGTTTTCAACTTAAATTAGATATAATTCATGTTTACTTTCGATTTGGGACTAATTTAGTTGTCTAAAACTGAGTAATTTGAAATCTGCCAAAATTTGCAAAATTCGATACTGTTACTGGGCGAAGGAAGAAGAAAGAGATATGGTGGAGATTTTTTAAAAAGATCAAGGGTAAAATAGTCATTTTACATCCTAGGGACATAAATGTAATTTTCAAAATTTTTCAAGGGCAAAATAGTCATTTTACATCCTAGGGACATAAATGGAATTTTTGAAATTGTTCAAGGGTAAAATAGTCATTTTCGGGACATGGAAGGAATTTTCAAAAATGTCCAAGGGTAAAATAGTCATTTAGGGACATACATGGAATTTTAAGAAAAGATTAAGGGCAAAATAGTAATTTAATGATTTTGGAAATGAGTTCGAAAATAGTTTCGAAAATGATTTCGGAAATGATTTTAGAAAAAAATTTATATAAAGAGAGAGAGAGAGAGAATGAAAGTAGTGTGTTGTGACGTGTGTGGGTCGGATCGAGCCTGAGGGCCGATGCCCGGAATCGGTCATGAGATGTTATATATTGGCTAGATCGAGCCGAAGGGTTAGTGCCGAATCGATCAAATACTATTTTTATTGACTCGAATGAGCCGTGAGGACAAGTGGTCCAGAATCCGGCAAATGTGAATGATTTTTGTTATGTTTGAATGGTACCCGGGGTGGTACGAGTACTTTAGTGTAATAACTATGTCAGAGGATTCTGAATGAGGTCCCAGACTTCACTGACTGGTCGGGTCAGGTAGACTACGAGATCAGGTGGTGAGAAGTCGATGGGGGAAGACTGGTGGCGCGCTCGGAGGGGTACTCCAGTATGAGTGATGAAGGGCGCCAGTAATCCTACTCTATGTGGAGGGTGGTCAGAATGGTACTGCGAGTGCCGATCACAATGTGCCCACGGATGATAGTCTCTGAGTTCGGGCATAGTTAGAGTATACTTCCGGAAGGTGTCTTAATGTGTTGATGATTTTGTAATTGATCATAATATATAATTATTACTTCTATATCTGTTTTATTATATCGAATGATTTAATACTTATCCCTATTTTTCCATGTGGATGGGACTGCGATGATCACTTTTATGTGGGAGCGGATCGGGAGTTGAGAGATGGAGATGTGACTACTTGGACAACGAGAGATAGTTCGGTGGGATAGCTTCGAGGGAGCTACTTTTACATGTATAATATATAAATAAATTATCTTACTATATTTTGAAGTTCCGTTAGTGAACCGAAATTTCAATCTATGTTACAATTACAGTAATATAATGTAAAATAGATGTCGTTATTTACTTGTTTATTACTTTGCGAAGACATCATTATAATAACGATTTCTAGTTTCGTTACATCAAAGCTGAAATTATTAAAAGTAAAAAATCGAAATGATATGTTTCCAAGTGTATTTCTTATGAAATTGTACTTTTAAATAACTTTTAATATTTCGATGGATGTTATTATTAATATTATATTAGGGGAAAAGAAGTGTTCTTAAACCACCTAAATTCTATATTCTAAATTCTAAATGACATTGAAATTATATATGAAAAGAAAAGAAAAGAAAACTACAATATCATAGATAATACATAGTATATTAAAAAAACATTTTTTTAAACTTCTTTTTGCTATAAAAAAATGAAATAATAGTACATAAACAAAAATAGTTATTATATATTATACATTTAATATATAGTAAAATATGCGGGAGAAAAAATATAATAAATATAATTTGTGGAGAAAAAAATGAATACATTTATGAGATAAAGAAATAAAACAAAATAAAATAAAAATTAATATTTTAAAATAAATTAATTATGTAAAAAATGTGAACACATTTATATGTATGCGGAGAAAAAAATACATTTAAAAGGTTAAGAAATAAAAAAAAATCAAATTAAAATAAATATTTAAAAAGAAATTGATTACTTAGAAAATGTAAACACATATATGTGTCACCAGTCTCTGTGTTTTCATTAGTAATAAGATGAAAAAAAATTATAATTATTATTTACATGATGGTTAAGAAATAAAGAAACTGTTAGTAATTAATCCGCCCTATGTGATCATTACTTGCTAGGAACTGGTTGTTGTGCCACTAATTGCGGTGTTACCGCCACAAAAGTGGAGAGCGAATATATGCTTAAGAGAGGGAGTGTCTTTGTTGCGGTTCACAGAAGTTGCTCTGCTTTTCTCTTTTATTTCCTCCATCCGTGTTGTTAGTTAAAAAAATTGTGATAGGAGATTGCCCATAAAGTGATTGAAGGGTGAAATTGTATTAGAATTTTGGGTTTATTACGAGCCATGACAGTTCTGAGAACATTTTATAGCAAAATCTAATTGGTTTTATCAAATTCGTGATTTTTTCTCATGGAAACTCGATTCATCCAACAAATATAGGATTGATTTATTCTGTCATAGATCAAGCTTAGCACTCATTCTTCTCCGATGATGCCTTTTGCAGATGATGGTGGAAATGGTGGGGTGAGGTGGCGATTGTGTCGAGGGAGAGCAACCCCTTAAGCTCGACGTGAATCTTTATTACTCCTACAACATCTTAAAGTCTGTCACAGAAAAAACCCCTTCTTCCCACAATAGGGGTGCTATAAAAATAGTTACCTACTTTTCAATATTATCAGAGATAACACTAATGATGATGAGACGTTATTTATTAATATTAATTATGGTGAGACATCATTCATTAATAAAGGATTTTATAAAACTGGTGAGACATTGTCCATTAATAAACGATTTTACAAGATTAAGTTATATATTTGGATTTTTAACTTTTTTTTTAGATGATCTCAGCTGCGATACTTAGAAATTTGACGTTCAACCAACGGAATTTTGCTTTTGTGACGTTATTATTAAGTTTGATTCAACACATTACACTTAAAAGAAATAAAAACTACACTTTGAGTAGTTGTAAGTTGTTTAAGAAAGTAAGGGCAATCCAATCCACCTGCATTGGAGACCAACGCACGTGGTTGATTTCAGCTGATGATCCGTACCACATCAGAGGCTCCACATCACAACCATTACTTGATGGAAACCTTGCTGAGTCCATAACTTCCCAGATGAAGGCCCTTGCATCATCACTAACAGAGCACAAATGTCGTCCATAATCTGGGGACCATGACATGGCATTAACACATGTTCTATGTTTACCCAACTCCATAAATGGTGTGGTTGGAAGCCTGATATCTAATATCACCACCTTGCTGCTGTCCAATCCCACTGTTGCCATAAACCTTGGATCACTTTTGTTCCATTCCAATCGAAGCAAGGGACAATCCTGTACAGGATTCTCATAAATTATGGTAGATTTCTCCTTGTCTCTTAAGTCAAACACTCTCACAGAACCATCACCTGACACGGAAGCAAAGACATTGAACCCACCCCATGAAATGTCGTACACTTCTTTGTCATGTGCCACTAGCTGTGCCTTCATGACTTCCCTTTCAATGTCCCAGATGGTGCATGTCGTGTCTACACTAGAAGTGGCTATAAGACGAGTGTCAAACACAGCCCAATCAAACGAGGTAATAGCCGAGTGATCACTAACTTTGTTTCCAATTAAGGGGGACTTTAGTTGAATATGGTCTTCATGGATTTCCCATAATCTAAGGTTGTCCCCTGAGGTGGCAATGAGGTCTGGACTGGTGTCATTCTCGGAGGGAAAGAACATGATGTTTGTTGGTGCATAAGGGTGGTCAAACACCAAACGAGGGTCGGTGGTGAAATTGAAGGTGTCGTAGTTGAAGTGGACAAGTTCAACCTTGTTTGTGTAATCTTCCAAGTAACTACCAATGGCAAGGCGAGGGCTTTTGTCACGACGCATTGACCATGCTAGAGAGGAAATAGGCCACTGAGCAACATAGGTGTGGACGCCTTGTTTTGCCTCTGTATGGCTTTGCATGTTGAAATTGACTTCAATGGAATCCATAACAAAGCGAAGAAGCTACTTCTGCATTATAGATTGGCATGTGCAAGTCAGAAATTGTTTTGATTTTTCTTTCTAAACGGCGTTTACTATATGTACTAGAATAAAATAACTAGCATTTAGTTGGCTTCATCGAGCTGTTTTTAAATTTTCTTCAAAATTAGTTAGTGACATATTTGCTTACTTTACAAGAAGAGGACTTGCTCTCACTAAGAATGTCACTAAATTTCAAATTCTTATAACTGTTTATCAAAATTTCAACCACAGAGTGAATTTAATGATCCTGATCATAAACTTATTTTCTATATAGTTCTGATTATTAGTTATTATTTTTACAATTTTAGCAACAGATAGATTTTATTTATAACTTTTATGTCAACTATTATAATGATAGCTATATGTTAATAATTATTTTCCACAATTTAAACTTCAACAATATCACATTTTTTTATTCATCTTCAACAATAACACATAATTAACATTAATATCTGCAAAATAATTAAAAATAAAATAAAATAAGTATTTAAGCACTCTAAAACTAACAAAATTTAGTTATAGTCCCTTTTTTTTATACTGTTTTGATATCAGAAAATCATATCAAAATTGAACTACATTGAGAACAAAAAATGGCGAAATTCAAAATTAGAGGGATTAAAGCAAAACAATTTTTTTTCTTAGGAACTGAAATTAAATATTAAACTAAAAAAATTTAAAAACGTATTTTATCCATGCTGGATAGAGAGACAGAGAAATAAGGAGGGGAAATTTTAAAATTTGAAGTAAAATATATTTCATTGAAGAGAAAAAAAAAACTAAAGAAATAACAAAAAAAGAATCTTTTTTCTCTAAAAAATCAGCACCCACATGGTAACAAAAAAAAAAGTTATTATACAACCCTCCGGCTGGGGGGTCATCATCTATTACCAACTTGGCACCATCCTCTGCCATTACTACATACTAATAGAATTAAAATGTAAAATTGAACTTTTTCAAGGCCTCTTAAAACAATGTTAGCAAACAAACAACGTATGTATATTCTGTATATTCAGAGTTAGCCCAAGATGAAAAACAAAATGAATTGTAAAATAACATAGCTTTTGCCACCAGATGATAAGCAACGAACTTACATTGAAACTGGTAGCTGAGCAGAAACTTGGTGAGGCTGCACAAACATCCAAGTACTGATAAAGTTAATAAGGATGAAAAAAAAAATTAGCATCACAAACACTAAGATGGTAGGCGGTTTTGGATAGCAAAAAGAGGCAATCTAGCATGATTTTCTACAGTTAAATGTTACAGTTTTAGTCTACGAATATCTAGTACCAGAGTTTTTCCCATTGGTCAGGGAATCTAATATCCTTATATGAAATAAAATTATTAAATATTAATATTATATACTGATCTAAAAGACATATATAACTTTAGTTCTGTCAAACTTTAACCCCTAGTGAAAGTATATGATTTTGCGGCAAAAATAAGTCAATGATATCCTAAAAGGAAACTGTGTTATATAGAATATAAAGACTTCGACAAAAATAGAAACAGTAAATATGGTTTTTAAGAAGCTAAGAATGTTGAAACATATCATAACTATGACAGTTATTTTTTGAGAAAACAATGAGAAGAAACGAAAGCATAGCTATATAGAAGATGGAAGGAGGTAGATCATGTTTAGAAGAGGCAGAGAGAGTAAAAGAAAGTGTAGTTGTAAACATGTTTCTCTTAAAAGAAAAGTTAGAAAAAAGAGAGGCTTACATTGCTCAGATCCCAAAGCCTCCGGTGTTAACTTGGTGCAGTGAGGAGTACAATTGCGATCTGTGGCATGGCTATAAAAGGGTCAGTGACAAAGGAAATAAATAAAATGAAAATAAAAATGAAAATGAAAGCACCACCAGCAGTTTGAAAAGGGAAGGGAAGGTGAAACTAATGGTCAATCATTTATGCTCCATTGTTTGGTCAGCTTTTGTAAGTTGTTCCAGAACACTCCGACGTTTGTAAAATCAATTTGTCCTTGTCCCAAGACAACTGTGAGATAGGTACTAATTGATTAAGAGTTAAGAATATCTAACAATATGCATTGTGTTGTGAGGGGCAAGGGAATTTGTTTCCACTCATGAATGAAATTCAAATACAATAAAGATGGATGGAAACTTCTCAAGAGAGAGAATTATAAGGATAATAGATTATGTAATTATAACGAGATAAAAAAGAAATGTCCAAAAATCAATCCTCATTCAAATGTCTTTATATGTGGGAGGGGTTGAGAGCTTCATAATAGTAGAGTCAACAAATATTTTTTTTGAGAAAATTTATATAATTTATAATATTTTATTTGAGTCAATGGTCATTTTGATTTTTTACTTTATAGAACAATATATTATTTCTGAACTAAAAGAAATTACAAAATATTTTGACAAGTATATTTGTTTGAAATTAAAAAAATGTGTGACTAAAACGATAACATTAATATAGATTAAAATAATAGTAAAAAGTTTAATTTTTAAACTTGGTTGATTTTTTTTTTAAATGACTGACTACATTGATAATATTTATGTATATTCTGAAATAAAAATGTTAATAAATAGTTAATTTTGGAAATTTATTTAACATTTTAGAAACTTAATTGGTATTTTTTTTTAATTTTAAACATTAATGTCACGATGTTACCATTTTCACCAATTAAAATGTCAAATTTTTTATTTTATTTTTTATCATTGCTTCCGTTCTTCTTCTTCTTTTCTAAAAATCTTATGAATTTCTTCCACCACTTTTAGTAAGCACAAAAAATTAGCCACTAAAACATTTCATTGTATTACTTAGATCAAATTTTAATTCGAATTTAATTAAATAAATAACATAAAAACATTGTGTTTGAATTTTACATCGACTTTGTCGAAAACTATTTCTTTCAAAGCATAAAAAGTAGGTTTAACTTTAACTAAAAAATTAAAAATACACTTGAATGCAAAGTCATTCTATCAACTAAAAGTAAAGAATGAGTTTTATACTTTTCATGTTTTAAAATAATTGTTTAATGTTTATAAAATATACATCAAACATTTTACAACAAAACTAAAACTCTTTTCTAACGTTCAACGTCGCAAGGCATCTCCTATATTAGTTGAACCTGCACTTCTATTTAAATGGGCACAAGTTTCGACCTTTATGGAAACCCCAATAATTGAAACTTTTTTTTTTTACCAAACTCTTACATTTATAGCTAAGCGTAAAAATTACCAAGTTATTTCTTTGAATAAAACTTATTCGTATGGTTCTGATTTAAATTATTTTTAGAATATTTAAAATTAATTTTAAATAAAATGTTATGTTTAAAAAGTGAAGTATAATTACTTTTAACTTGTAAATATAAACATAATTCCAATCTGACTGTTTTAAAGTAATAAATCCGTGCATAACATGAAATTTTTTATACAAATGGGATTTATTATTATTGTATATGATTTTATTTTGTGTAAAATTTGTAGAAATTTTTCTAATTATTATAATTTTGTTATAACTACCTTCTTATATTTTACATTTTCTTTTATTTCATAAACAGTTCTATCTTTTCTACTAAAGATGGTTAGTTTGTGTTAGACATGTTAAGATTATTTTAAAAATTATAAAGTATTGTAAGTTAGAGAAGAAAAACTTTAAGAAAATAAAATATATAGTTATTTTTTTTATTATATTTCAATTATTATAAAAGATAAATCTTTAAAGTTTGGTTTTATTGTGAATTGGATTTCTTGATATAAGAAAACTCAACACGAATTCGTACTTGATAACTCATTAGTGTGTTGGAAAAGAAGAAGAAGATGAGATTAATTTAACATTCACAATTAAAACTATTAATATCACTTAACATTATAATTCACGATATTAAAATAATGTCTAAATACAGATAGACATTGAATATAATAATAAAAAATATCATGGAATCACTGTAATTTACTCTAATATAAAATTGGTATTCATGAGAGTTGTCCCAAGTTCCTAATAAAAAAGGTGAAATGTTAAAATTATTTAAGTCAATACTCAATAAATGATGTAAAAAAAATCAATAATCATTAAATATAATTTATTGGAATAATATAAATATGGACCTTTTAAGAAAAATGTGAATAGTTTTGACTTACTCTTTAAAGAACTTTATTCTTACATTTAACACTTCAATTAATTAACACTATGATAAGCCTCTTTCATATTATATCTTTATAATAAGTTAGCTGTTTCATAAAATTCAAATTGATTTAACTTTTACTTGTATATGGTTGACAGAAAAATTAAAACTAATATTCTTTTATCTGTTCTAAATATATTTAAACGTACTTGTTAATTACTAATAATTTACAATCAATTTTTTAGTATAATAAATTATTAAAAATCACATATTGGAAAATATAATTACTGATCTTATGCTTGTAAAATATAGCTCTTTATAAAAATATATCACCAATTTCAATAAAATATATTTTTTAAAAAATATTTAAGAAAAAACTATTATCGAAATATTTTATAATAAAGTTGATAATTACCAACATATTTATTTATATTTGTGAAAAATATTAATAATAAATCATTTTCAATATTTTATTGTCAGCCACGAGAATTGTCGAAAGATAAATAAAATTTGGCTAATATTTTTTTTTCTAAAAATTAAACTTGACCACTGTCTAAAGGATTTAATATTAATTTCAACTCATTAAATAACTATAATTTTAATATTTGCTGGTTTGTGGACTCGTATACTATTAATAAATTAGCTTGTAAGATTGTTAGATGATCAAATTCGTTTATAAATTTTAAATAACTCATATATAAATTAATTTATAAAAAATATTTTGATGATATTGAACTTTTTATTTATGTAAAAAATAATTTTACTTATTAAAAAAATTTATTGATTATTTATTTTTTCTATAATTTTTTATTGATAATTTTATAATCTTAGTAATTTAACAATAGAAACGGTGAAATTTAGGGCATAGGTTTGTTGAAAGGCGAAAGCTACCAGTCATTGAGGTAATAGCTCAATAATTGAACGTTTAAAAGAGAAATAAATGGCAAGCACTTTATCTTCTTGAGATTTTACACAAAATAATGAGTTTATTTTGAGTCAAATAAATGAAAATTTACATTATGTTCATGAATTAGTTAGAAAATAAAGATCATATTAATTACAACAAAATTTACTAACTTCAAAAAGATATTGTATAATATATAATATATGTTATTGAACTTCAAAATAAACACAAATACGGTCATGAATAATTTTTTTAAAAGTAATTAATATTTCAATGTTAATATATATATATATATATATATATATATATATTATAATTAGGTTGTGTTAGATTAAATAATAAATTTATGGGAGTAAAAAAATGATAAAAGGTGAGTTGTTTAAATTAAGAGAAGAGAATAATAAAAATAATAAATTTTTTAAAATATACTTATTTGTTATTAATATTTTTTATTATTTTAATATAAATTTAAATTTTTTAATATTATAATAACAAAACAAAGAAAAATATATTAATTAATTTTTTTTTTACATAATCAATATATCTAATAATATAATCAATTATTTTATTGTAAAAAAAATACGAACATTAAATAAATACAATACATAATAAAAGAATACCAGATAATATTTAAATATGAAAATTTTGTAACACAGATTTATATATATCTGGTAGACATATATTTTTAATATAAATTTTATTTATTTTCTATCATTATAATCAATTAAAAAAAGTGTATTACTAAATTTTTATCACAAAGAGAAATATATAATACACAATATCTTTTTAATTAACATAATATTTCTGAGTTAAACTGCGTTAATAAAATTTACATGACAGATATTTCATAATCAACTTAAACATATATAGAAAAATGCTTGATTGCAAGCAAATGGTTATGTTAAAATCCTAATAAGTTTAATTTGTTTGACGTAAATCTTTTACAAGGTACACAAGCGTTAAATGAAGTCTACTGGTATCGGCATGTAATTTCAATATCTTTTGTAAATTATTTGAGGTTAGAAGCTATGTATTATTCAGTGAAATGGTGACTTATGTAAATTCTAAATGATATATCAATTTGAATCAGTTCACGATATTGACCAAACTATAAAATAAAAGAAGTTAGAAAAATAAGCAAAAACGGAAACAAGATTTATTTATAAACATACAAGGGGCCAATATTAAAAATAAAAAAATTATATTAAGTACTACAACTTAAGTTTTGAGAAATTTCTTTCAGAAAATATGGCCATAGATACAAAGGTTAGTCATTTGTAAATAGAAAATAAAGTTTATACAAAATTGTTATGAAAGAAGAACACTATACATGAAACCTTATAATAAACATTTCTCTTTCAATTAAGCTTATCAAATTCCTTCTAATAATATCGGATTAATGGAAATGTTTTCCATGTGTAGAAAAAGGAAATAAAACTTGAACTTGGTATTTGTATAGAGAAAAAGGGGAGTCCCGGGGTTTGGCACGCATCCAGCTTGGCTTGTTGGACTGAGTTGCTCCCAACTTTCACCAACTCTTTCTCTCTCCAACCGATTACGTTTTTCATCACACTAAAGCATTCTTCGTCACGCTGACCTCTTAGTGTTACTCTTCTAAAAAAGATTACACTCTCTATGCTCTGCTACGCTGTTTCTATTCACTCTGCTCCCTCACCGGAACTCGCAAAACCCTAATCGCTTCCGCGAAACCTTCGCTTCAATCTTCTCGGTTCTCGCTCCCTCCTCTCACTTCCGAACAGTTCCACCGCTTCTTTCTTCGATAGGGTACGTCCTCTCACCTTCCGCTGCAATCCATTTAGTGTTGACGAATTCTGACTAATTTTCTCTAGACTCACACTTGTGATTGTCCAATTTGTTGACGTAGTCGCTGCAATTGCGAATTCCGTTGAGTGCTTCGTCTGTGCAGATGGCAGGGGCGGAGAATAGTGATGGGAGCGAAACTGAACGGGAATTAGCGGGGAATGGCGATAACGGTTTCGTGGAAGATGTGGAGTCTAGTGCCTCTGCTGATTATGAAGGGAATGACAACATTTCTTATGCGAACGTCTTGCGTTCGAGGAACAAATTTGCTGATGCTCTTGCTATCTACGAGCGTGTCTTGGAGAGGGATGGTGCAAATGTGGAGGCGCTCATTGGGAAAGGAATATGCCTTCAGATGCATAATAAGGGAGGGCTTGCGTTTGAGAGTTTTTTTGAGGCTATCAAACTGGATCCTCAAAATGCGTGTGCTCTCACGCATTGCGGCATTTTGCACAAGGACGAAGGTCGCCTAGTGGAGGCTGCTGAGGTATGCCTACCACTGTTTAATAACTTTGGTTGCTGAAATTGTTGCTTAGTTTTTTGTTTTGTTTCGTTTTGTTTGTTTGTTCAAAATTATAAACTGTTGGCAATTTGGATCATGTGTTTTTTACATAAATAGAATTTTCCCGTTCTGTCAGAGCTTGCATTTTTCACTAGTCGGAGTTTGAGGTTGTAAAAGGTTTATTTTTTGATTTCACGTCATCTCACTTCATACGCAGGGCGGTTTAATGTAGTAGATTCACTGTGGCGTATAATGTAGCTTTGTTTATGACTAGAGTCTTATTGTATTTTGATTATGCGCTGGTTATGAAGTTCTCAAAGTTGTAGACTTGTAGTTCTACTGAATGTAAGTATTATATATATTAGCAGAATGGGAAGGTAGTGTTCGGTGAACTAGGATATTTATGTCAGTTTATGCTAACATAGCTAAAGTTATTATTCTGCTACTAGGCTGGGATGTTGTATCTCAATCGGAAATGATTATTTTTGAAATGTTAACTGTATCAAATTGTTACTTTAGTGACACAATGAAAAATAGTTTGAACTATATCATATATGCGTGGCAATACAGTGTTCAATATAATAATTTCCAATTGCCAATAGAGTGCATAGAATAAGTGATTGATGGAGTGAAATGAAATCCTTCTTGCAGAAGAATGATAGAGGGCAGTGGAATAATCAAATAGGGTGCATGTAGTAGTGATACTCTTCCAGTTCCTTTTAATTTAATAATTTGTTTGTGTGAATTGATGGGTGAGGGGGTAAAATGCCGGGAATATCTCCACTAATAAGGCACTAGAAAAGTACACAAGTGAACTTGACACTATACTCAACCAATGTTATAAAAAATTGCCCATGGTGGAAATTGGTTGCAGATTTTTCACTGACCGTCATAGCTTGGCAGTGGCGATGTGGGATTTCCATCGTGGCCAGATGTCCCAGAATGGTGTTACAGATTAGTGGTGGCAGAAATTGTGCCCCAGTCCCACACCGCAGCCCTGTGCCTCCTTAGAATGGAAGAAGTAGAAATTGTGGTTCAGGGCATCCAGACCAAGATGAAGGGCAAAAGAAACCCTAATTTTCTTAAAACTGATGTGGGTCCTTTAATACAAACAAGCCCAATAGATTTAAAAAAAACTAACCACCAGCTGTGACCTGTTCCTCCACCCTGTACTGCTGCTGCTTGCAGCGTTTTCTGTCACCATGAGCCCACTGCAGTGGCACCATATGTTCTCCCAATGCACTCCCTTAACATATCCTGCTAGCTTCTCATTTTATATTTTATTTTGCTATTACCTCGTGTGTTTTGCTCTTATTCTCCCCTTTTCCCCTTACTCAATACTCATTCTTTTTATCTGAGCCTCCTATTCTCCACTATCCCAATGGCAAGTCAGCAAGGAAGTTCAACTTGGTTGTGTTTTGCTTTGAATTTATTGCTTTTAAACTTGCTATTATTAATTGAATGATTGTTTTCAATATTATTGCATTGTTATTATATTTCTGCTTTTCTTTTTTATTTATCTATATGTATATATTGTATTTTTTTGTTATCTGCGATCCTTTTGCCATAACCTTTCGATATATTTTTTCTAAAGGATTTTTTGGTTGTAGATATTTTTGTTATCCGATATCAAGAACAATGCACTTAATCCGAAAATCTTAAGACATAGATTTGCTAGTCTTTTTCACTTACATGTTCCTCAATGTGCTTATTTTTACCCAATTTGGTTCACATTCTCACTTACAATGCAACGATGTACTTATCATGCTTTCATTATTTTAAGGAGAATGGAATTGATGAAAGAAAAAACCAATGAAATGGTGAATCATGTGTTAACATCAATAACACGAAATTACACTTATTCATCCATGTTTCTCATGATTCAAAGTCGTAGCTTCAACACAAGATACAATTGGTCCATACCATGCTAATGTCTGTAAAAGTTGAAATATGTGTGGGATTTATTATTGTTAATGAAATGATTTACTTGGAACAGTCATATCAGAAGGCTTTACGAGTGGATCCTTCATACATAGCAGCTGCTGAATGCCTTGCCATTGTTTTAACAGATATTGGTACCAACACAAAGCTAGCTGGAAACACTCAGGATGGAGTTCAAAAATATTTTGAAGCCCTCAAAGTAGATCCACACTATGCTGTAATTCTCTTGTATTATTATTACTTTGCTTTTATCATTAAAGCTATAAATTTTGTATAGCTTTCACTTTGCATACTATATATTTTTATTTTATATGGACTTTGCAGCCTGCATACTATAATCTTGGTGTGGTCTATTCAGAAATGATGCAATATGACATGGCCCTCACATTCTATGAAAAAGCTGCATCAGAGAGGCCAACTTATGCTGAAGCATATTGCAATATGGGTGTTATTTTTAAAAATCGTGGTGATTTGGATTCAGCTATTTCTTGTTATGATAGGTACTCTATATATCTTGAGCTGGGAGTTCTTTTTTTAAGCCAAGAACCTGTAATAATTTTAATTTTATTTGTTATTTTAATGACTTGACTTGAAATGTTGGGTCTTATAATCACGTGATGTTTTGTGGCAGGTGTTTATCTGTTTCACCTAACTTTGAGATTGCAAAGAATAATATGGCTATAGCTTTGACGGATTTAGGAACGAAGGTGACACATCTAAAATTCAACATAATGATAATTATGCATTGGCTATTTTTTATGTCCTCTTTATTTTTCAACTAAAAGGTAAAATACTTTAATCTTCGCCTTGCCTTTTATAAAACTTTTATAGAGGCATTTTGTTGCTGATATCTTAATGCAATGGTGGTAAATTTATTATGAAGATTGTCATATAACAAAACGAATCGGATGCAATGTAGAGTTGTGTGTTTGGTGGGGGTGGAAACATTGGATTTGTTGCTTAATAACCAGCACTTTAAACTTATTTCATCTTAATTTTAAAGGGATTTGAGGAAATACAAATAGTCTCTTTAATTGTTGGGAATTGAGAAACAATTCTGGTAAGATCCAAATTTATTACTTGAGACCAGTAATTACTGCGTGGCAATTAATGTTCCTACTTCTTATATTAGTAAGTTACTGCCTTGTGACTTGGTCACTCATTCACTTGCCTTTTTATAGGGGGGAGGGGTAGATGGCTTCATCTATTTAGTTCTTCTAGAACCCTACAGTGGTCACACATAGAAGCTCCATTCTGTTGTTCTCCTTGTTTTCATCCTTAACATCTTTGGGTCATTTCTATCTTATTAAGATCATTATTTTTGTTTATAGGTTAAATTGGAGGGGGACATCAACCAAGGTGTGGCTTTGTATAAGAAAGCTCTATATTACAACTGGCATTATGCTGATGCCATGTATAATCTTGGGGTTGCTTATGGTGAGATGCTTAAGTTTGATATGGTAAGTCTGGTACAAGCATGCCTATATTCTACCATTTCTGCATGTATTTTATTAAGATACATCAGATGTGCATATGACTCTGTACTAATTATATTGGTGGAATTTCAATCTACTGTAGGCCATTGTATTCTATGAACTCGCCTTTCATTTCAATCCACTTTGTGCGGAAGCATGTAACAATCTTGGTGTTATATATAAAGATCGTGAAAACCTTGATAAAGCTGTAGAATGCTACCAGGTAACAGTGACCACCCTTTCATTTTTTTTCACTATGTCTGGATTGAATAAATTTTTAATAATTTATTATTCTTGCTATGCAGCTTGCTTTGTTAATCAAACCTAATTTTTCACAGTCGTTAAATAACCTTGGTGTTGTATACACTGTCCAGGTTGAGTATGGTACAATTCCTGAATTTTTGAGTTGTCAAATATCTTCGGTAAGTGATAATCTTTTCTTCCTTCTTCAGGGTAAAGTGGATGCTGCTGCAAGAATGATTGAGAAAGCTATCACTGCAAATCCGACATATGCAGAAGCATACAATAACCTAGGTCTTTTTATCTTTTCTCTAGTTATTATTTGTTTGGTTATTGTGGTTTCACTGCATTTAGCAGTGATTGTCTTAGTCAAGGTTGTGCAAATTTATGAATGGCA
Source organism: Sphenostylis stenocarpa (assembly GCA_963425845.1). NCBI lineage: Eukaryota > Viridiplantae > Streptophyta > Magnoliopsida > Fabales > Fabaceae > Sphenostylis > Sphenostylis stenocarpa. The sequence continues at coordinate 35,566,372 of OY731398.1, read as the reverse complement.
ACTTACCAGCATAATTTTAGACTAGGTTATTCTTTGATCAGATATGAATTGTATTATTAATGTGCAATGGTTTTTTGACTCATATTTTTCCATGTTTCCTGGTTGCTATGAATCAGTTCAATGGTCATGTATCTCTCAAGTTATTTTATCAATTATGTTAAAAAATTTCACCATGTCTTCTGGCTGCAAAATGAGTGGTGCGGGTATTGACGCTGACATTGTTGATTGTTCACTTAGGACTAGTCAAAGGGATATAGTGCATGGAGTTGAACTAGAGTTCCATATTTGAATTATGGGATTTTGATGTGTGGTTTATAAGGACTCTGTCTTAAATTAATAAGACTTTTATCACGGTCAGAAAAGATGATAGCAAAGAATGCTGGTATAGAAGTAAATTATGCTTTTTTTTCTTATCGGTTGGGTTGTCAATGTGTTAGATAAATAGTTATTTTATTGATAGGTTGTTAGAGATTAACCAAGTAGCTGGTTGTAAATCTTGTCTTGAACAATGTAAAACCAAAGAAATCTTATATTGAAATGATATTAGTGCTGCTGAAGCAAGGGTAAGATAAGTAAAATTGCTATGAAACATTATTTGTACCAGTATAATGTTCTATGCAGTAGTTTTGAAAAGTGCTTGTATTCTTTACATTGATTTATGTTGGATTCTGCAAGTCCTCGCCCCCCGCCTTAATTGGTTTTTGTTGTCATTGTCTTTCCCTTAATATTAATTACACAATAGTTGTTTCAAAGGGCATAAGCCAGTGAAATCCTGAGCACATCTTTCATCATATGCTTATCTTCTCTATTTTTGTATAGGAGTTCTTTATAGAGATGCTGGTGATATAGCTCGAGCAATTGATGCCTATGAGCAGTGTCTTAAGATTGATCCTGATTCTCGAAATGCTGGCCAGGTGTGGTGCATAATGGGTGATTTTTCATCCATTTTTGTGTTCTGTAAATTGTTTAGATGTGTGCAATCATGCATAACACCAAATCTTCTTTAGGAGTAGGGTTATTGACGAGCTTGGATTCATGTTAAATTAGACATATTGTTGATGGTGCCTATCATGTATGCATATTATAATCATCATGATTAGAGTGTTGAGGTTAAGTTTTCTTGTGATAGAGTGAGCTTCTAGTTTGGGATATTGGTTGTAAAGTAATAGAATAAAATTTGTGTTTAAAAGGTGAAGAAGTGTGTGGAATAAATGTGTAAAGTTGCTACAATTTTGTGGCAGCAACAAAGACAGCTAAGGAATTTTTTATGGATATCATAAAGCTTTATAGAGACAAAGGAAGAGTAATATTGAATTTCCGAAGGGCAAGAGAGCAAGAATGAGTACTTGTAAATCTTGTTACTTAGTGTGCAGAGAAAGTATTAACATCATCTATCTATTTGTCTGTGAGAATTATAATTTTGAATCTTGATTACTGTACACAATATTTACTTTTATCTCATGACATATATGACCATCATGCAATTCTAAATATCCGATATTTTTCATGCTTTAAGAATTATTTGCTTTGTGTGAAGATGGGTATGGAAATCCCTTTAGATAGTGATTTTTTTTCTACTGCTTAGTAAATGGCATCCCTGCATAACCAATTAAGATTAAATCGCCAAATTCTGATAAGCTTTTAATATTTGTCCTGCCCAGAATTATGCTTCCAATCTATTTAAAATTTTCTGGTTTGGACTAACTATTTTAGGAATCCATGAAAGTTGGGTACGGAAATCAATAGAATTTAGATGGTCCTTATTTTTTTTTGTACTGCTTAGTAAATGCCAGTACTGTGTAACCAATTAAGATTAAACGTCCCAATCTTGATATGCTTTTAATCCTTTTAACTGGCCAGAATAATGCTTCCAGTCTATTTAAATGTTTACAGAGGATTTTAGGAGTTTAAAGCACGACCTTATATATACTTTAAACTCCCTACACTACATGTCTGTTTGTTTACACACGCGCGCGCACACATAGAGATTGGTAATCTAATGGTCTAAAATAATATCATAACAATTAGATTACCAAATATTAAATGGGATGAAGAGTAAGTCTCTAACTCATACTTTAGGAGTAAGTCCCTCTCTCTCTCTCTCTCTCTCTATATATATATATATATATCTATATCTATATCTATATATATATATATATATATATATATACATATATATCATGGAGAGATTCATTCACTCAAAGAGTAAGACTTATAGACTTACCATTCATTTTCTATTAGTCTAATGGTTTAAAGTGGTAATTTATGTTAACCATTAAATTACAAGAAACTGAATGATGAATATATAGAGTAAGTTTTTTAACTCTTGAAATGAGTGAATCCTTTTTCATTAATACACACACACACACACACACACACACACACACACACACACACACACACACACACACACACATATATATATTGTTGAGATCTGTTGTTCATGTATCTTTTTGTATGTTCTTTAGACTAGGGTTAAGGGTTTGGGCTGAGACCTATATCCTCTCTATTGTATCTCTTTTTTTATAAATACAATGTAACAGTACCTTTGGTCATTGTATCAAACCCTAAATAAGTTTTTTCAAGTATGTGTGTGTGTATACACATACATACATATGTTTTACCCATAATTTGAATGTATTTTTTTGACATATTGACAAAAGTTCTAACACAATGGATGGATGAATGTATTTTGTCCTTTGCAGAAGTTATTTCTTGATTATTGGAGCTTTTATCCTCTGTATTGCATGTCTCATTTTAATGTACATAATATGCAGAACCGCTTACTTGCAATGAATTACGTAGATGAAGGAATTGATGACACACTTTTTGAGGTTCACAGGTTGAAGCTTTCTCTAATGAACTTCTTTTATACTTAAGATTTTATCATTGGTAATATTGAATGAACTTCATTGAGTTTTCATAAATGTTCAATGACGGATGTAATGCCCTTAGGTGTTGGAAAAAAGTACTTGTTATTGTCTGATATCTATATAATTTTTACCATTTTATTAGCAGCAGAGGTCCCTTGCTTATAACTATGTCTAAGCATGAAAGAGTAATGAGCAACATGTTTTCTACATAGTTTCTGTTAGGAAAAAAACACAATATTATAAATTCAAAACTTGATTAAGTTTGAAGACCAAACATTTGGTGGTTATCAACTTCTAAGCTGAAAAAGACTTGGTTGTCAAATTTTGGAGGAAAATGTTTTTTATGCTTTTAAGTTGAATCCATGTTTGGGACATCCCTTGAGGTCTCTTACCTCAGTCATTGTGTTATAGACTGTTTCCTGTGGCTTCTCAAATGTTTATTTCCACTGAAGGAATCTGCCAGTCTGATACACAAATAGTTGCAGGATAGGATAACAGTTGTGAGTTCAGAATAGTAATTTTCCATTTTATGTTATAAACCTTTAAAATATTTAATAGTATGTTACTTTATGTTGAATTTGGAAATTATGCTTCCTGTATGATCTATTTGCTCCATGGTTTTAATGAAGGATAATTTGAATTACCAATTCATGATTTGTAACATTTACCGTTCTTATGTAGCAATATACTTTATGTGCAAAAATAGGATATGTAACTTGTAAACTATATTGAGTTAAATGTTTCTATGCAGGAGTTGGGGTAGACGATTCATGAAACTATATCCACAGTACACATCGTGGGGCAACTCAAAAGATCCTGAACGGCCCCTTGTGATAGGCTATGTTTCGCCTGATTATTTTACCCATTCTGTGTCATATTTCATAGAAGCGCCTCTTGTCTATCATGACTACTCCAATTTCAAAGTGATTGTTTATTCTGCAGTTGTCAAGGTATCAATTGTGAACCCACAAATTATACTATAACCTATATTAATGTATTTGGTCATTTCAAAGCTTCTGCCTTGCATTTGATTGTTTCTCTATCCTATATTGACATAAGTTGTCTAAAAATTCAAACATAAAAAAGTTCATAGTTGGTTGGCTTTCAGAGATATGCATATTTATCTGTGTCTCACCTCCTTTAATATGGGAAATGTAAAACTATTATTGGAAGAGGTTGTTTTTTCTTCCCCCTAACCAACAATTATTTGTTCTGGGTGATCATTTAAACATATTAGGAGGAGAAAAATTATTAATCTATGGTCTAGGAGATTGAAATACTTGATTTTGGAACTATGTTTACCTTATTTAAAACCAACGTGACACATTGATAGGATTTTCTTTTGTGGTTCAGTTAGTGGTCATACTTTCCAATAGGAAAACTGTGATGGATCAATAGATAGTTAAACATTAAAATAGTTAATAGAAAAAAAAAAGTGGTCTTAATTTTCGTACCCTATCCTGGTTTCTTTTTGCAAATCATAATTAATGTGTTAGGTTATACAGTGCTAAAATATTCATAATTTCTACTAAGCAAAGGTTTGTTGAGCAACAAGTGTATGGTATATTAGCTTCCTGCCAATAATGTAAAATGGAACCTTGAAACTTAATTTCACAAAAGTCTTCCATTGTGGTTCCTATTCCAATCATAATTGATTTGATAGGTTGTACAATGTTAGAATATTCAGAATTTAACTGAGCCAAGATTTGTTAAGCAACAAGAGTCTGATACATTGGGTGCTCTTAAAGCAAAATGCAAAATGGAACTTGAAAGCGTTGCTTTAGTTCTGAAGTAGATGTGGAAGTGGGAGGCAATAATTCATTGAAATCATGTAGTAGATCATGAAGTTTTCCCAAATACTCAGCCATGCAACCATCAAGACGTTCAAGAGCAATGACATCGAGATTTTGATAAACACTATAAAGAAGTTGAGAGTCATTTGTGTAGAGTAGTCAGGCTTGTTCCCATACTCTAGAACAGGTCTCATAGGAGCAATATTAAGGGAAGGATGAATAGGCAACTTAGAACACTATATATCTGAGAATCATTTTTGGACCAAGAAGGACAATTTGTTTCACCAGTGGAGGTTTTCGTCTGAGTGAGATGGTCAACATAATCCTGACTCCTAAGCCAAAACTTAATATCAGAGGCCCAAGTGTCATAATTTGTGCTATCTAACTTTCAATGAAGAGGGGAACACTGACATAGTTTGTAAAGATTGAAAAGTCAGACTTAGCAGCACCAGCAGCAGTCATGATCCCGCTGAGGAGAGAGAAAAGTGGTCCCAAAAAGGTGAGAAATGTGATACAAGTTCTGATCACAAAGGCCAGGACAAATCTAGAAAGAGGACAACAAGGCCTGTTTAGCACTGATGTTCACTCCTGCAAAGCTGGTTGAGCCAGTAGCCACACATGATGGTTGGGGACTTGGGCAGAAGGCATCTTGTTGCACCATTTGGCACAGGACCAGTGGCGTTGTGATTGTTCAGCTTGGGCGATATTGGTGGTGTGCTTCTTGGTCAGAACGACAACTGGAGCAGTGACAGTGACTGGCAGTGGAAACAATGGAAAAGATAGCCGAAACGGAGCTATGACAAAGAGAAAGAAGGTTAGAAATCGGAATGAAACTTGGTTTTGGGAAACATTTTGGCACCTACAACGAGTCCATCGGGAAGACACAAAGAGATTTAGACTCTAGATACTATGTTAGAGTACAAAGTAGGGAGGCATAAGAAATAAAATCCCTATGTGTTTTACACAGCAAAGGAACATATGTATCTATAGATATCATCGTACAAAGAGATGGGCCTAGACCTATATATTTAGTTAATTTTAACAATATCGTTATCTTGTGTTTTTCTTAGGGTAGTGTTTGGTCCAACTTGTTTTATACTTTTTGTCTCCTTAAAATAAAAAGTTGGGCCAAACACCTTTATTTTTTTATAAAAAGAGCCTAAAAAAACTAATAGATTTTTTTTTGCAATGAAATCATTAAAATAAGTAGCTACTAAAAATCCACTGAGAGTCATTTTTTAACTTCCTTGTTTTTTCACTTTACCTCATTTCTTCATTGTCTTGAAACTTTTAAAGCTTGTAAGCTACCTAAACTTCCACACTTTTGCCTCTCCCTCCATGTCTCCTCGTGACAGGCCTCATTTTTTTTAATTGTATGCTCCTCCCTTTTATTCACTGTTTTGACATCTTTTTTTTATTTGTTACCTCCTATGCTATTAATTTTTTTTTTAATATAGGGGCATACGAGGAACAAAAGTTGTAATGCTTATGCATTTAATTGTCGTTACATTATGAATTATTGACCATAATAGTTATATTACTTTTATATAAGATCATAATTAAAGAGCTTTTTTAATGCTTAGAGGAAAGGTATTTATAGTTTTTCAAAATTAGAAGTTTTAATATCTATTTTTATATTTTTATCATTAATATAATATTGTACAAATTAATTCAACCTTCGATAATATTATTTTTATTTCATAAATATTTTATTCCATTTGACAGAGTAATCAATTTTGGATCAAACTAAAAATTTTACTTTTCTTTGATTAACTAATCTAAAACAAAGCTAACAAACAACTTTACTTAAATTTAAGCTCTTGATTTTATCTTTAACCCAAAAATAAGTATGACTTAGCAGTACTTTTTGAGAGAAACGAGAATAGCTTCGTGGAATAAGCTTTTACAATTACCAAACAGCAAGATGCCTCAGCAGCAATAGAGCCTAGCTGGGTTAACATTCTGACTTGGTTAAATTAACATAATTTGCATGTCTATAGAATTTGTAATAGTATACATTCTTTCTTCAATTCTCTTTTCTTTACTTTTATAATTTGGATTTGATTTTCATGCTGTAGGCAGATGTTAAAACCATTAGATTTAGAGAAAAAGTTACAAAGAAGGGTGGTATCTGGAAAGATATTTATGGAATTGATGAAAAGAAAGTTGCCAACATGGTTAGAGAAGATGAAGTTGATATTTTGGTAGAACTTACAGGTCATACCGCGAACAATAAATTGGGGATGATGGCATGTCGGCCTGCACCAATTCAGGTGTGTTTTGACTTTACAATATTTATATGTAGATTTGGTCTCTTTGTTTTTCAGCTTGTAACTTCTTATCCCTTGTTACTATATTCTTTTATCCAGGTTTTCTATCCAACCTTTGTTTAGTCGGATGTTTATTCTTGTGAAGCTGAAAATTTGGATACTGCAGCTCCTTTATTAACTAATAAACTTGTCATTTCTCATTTCTCCCCGTGACTTAATATGATTTTAATTTTTTCAAATTGAATGGTTATAAGAGTGTTTAGTTTATCCTAGCCAGTAGCAACCAGTCAATTTACTTTCCTTAAATTTTTTAATATTTGACGAGCTGCAAGGCCAAAATCCTGAAGATGTCTTTTCATTTATCCATACATGCTTACACACACACACACACACTTCTAGTAAATGATTTTTGTTTCACCGATAAAAATAGTAATCTCAATGTATATATGCAGCACTATATTTTTAGTTATGAAGTTTGTGATATGATGTGTCATGTATCATGCATAACAACATTCACTGTGCTATTTGCTATCTTTTTATGTGTGTATTTATTTGATCTATGCAAAATTGTGACTTGTTTTGCTTTGCAAGCAGGTGACTTGGATTGGTTATCCCAATACAACAGGATTGCCTACAATTGATTATAGAATCACTGATTCTTTGGCAGACCCTCCTGAAACAAAGCAGAAGTAGATCTCTTCAAGAACTTCTGTACTTTCTTGTCATTGACCTATACTAGAAAACTTTTATATAAGTCTTGGTATTGGTTATTTTCTTATAGTACTTTTCTTTAGTTACAGACATGTCGAGGAGTTGGTTAGATTGCCAGAATGTTTCCTTTGTTACACCCCTTCCCCTGAGGCTGGTCCTGTCTGTGCAACTCCAGCGCTTTCCAATGGCTTCATCACATTTGGCAGTTTCAACAATCTTGCCAAGGTTGCAATTATGTTGAAGCATGTTATGTATTTTGTTTTTTGTTTTTCAGGATAAAATGTTAAGATAATAAGTCATATATCCTCTGATGTGTGTATTTTCATTTCATCAGATTACACCAAAGGTATTGCAGGTTTGGGCAAGGATACTGTGTGCAATTCCGAATTCCCGCCTTGTGGTAAAATGCAAACCATTTTGCTGTGATAGTGTGCGACAGAGATTCCTTTCAACACTAGAGCAGTTAGGCTTAGAACCGCTACGTGTTGATCTTCTGCCCCTTATTCTTCTTAACCATGATCATATGCAGGCCTATTCTCTTATGGACATCAGGTAATATCTTTATTTTGTATCCCTTGAGTGTTTCTATGGTCCTGCTTAAACTCAGATTTCCGTAGGTGTGCTTCTTTTATGTGTTGATAGCATGTCTTGTTTTTATTACTAGTACTTTCATTTTCCTGGTGTTCTTAGCGTGCTTTAAACCTCTTTATTCTCCTTATTTTTGTCAATCTTCAGTGTTTCTTCTGATTCTTTTTGGCAGGGTTTTGAACTTGTTTATCTATACTTTCTCTGCAAGCTAAATTAGAAGCTTACAACAAAATAAAAAATAGCATCCTAAAATTCTGAAATTTTTTCAATAATGTTTGTTTCCCATGCTAACCACAGTATGGACACTTAACTCGTCAGACATATAGGGAATTGTTTTTAAAAGAATTAGAGAATTGAGTGTTTTACCTTTTATTCTAATAGTCTGTCTATATCTGTTAAATGGGTTGTGGCTATGCCATACTGGAGCTATATGATATGTATACATATAGCAAATGTACCAGTGAAGATTCTATTCATGAATGCATATTAAAATGTTGTCTGTCAGTCGTCATTCTTCCAACTTATTTAATTTGAAGCAATATAAGATGTTTAATATACAATAAGCACATCTTTTTATATTTGTTAATATGTTAATGGACAATTGAGAAACTACTTGCATTCTCATTTAGATTATGCTTATGACTTTTTTATCACGGGTTTTCTACGTGCAGTGGGTTTATTCTTTATCAATCATGGTTAAGATTCTATTATTTCATTGTCGATTATTTGTATTTCTAGAAAAACGGATGACTATGCAACATATGTCTGTGATTTTGATAAAAGGATGCTATGCACTCTGTTTGGTCCTGTGATACCTTGTATAAACTCTTATGCCTTGTTTCATGTAGTTTGGATACATTTCCATATGCTGGAACAACAACTACTTGTGAATCTTTATATATGGGAGTTCCATGTGTCACTATGGCTGGTTCAGTACATGCACACAATGTTGGTGTTAGTCTTCTAACCAAAGTTGGTGAGAAGCTCTTCATGATATTTGTTTATTGTCAGTATATACATATTCTTCTTCTTCTTTAGAGTTTTGTACCATAGTCATTCTAATTCATGTGTGCAACCATAGTAATCAATAGCAGATAGGGTTGCGGCTAACCCCAAAACATCTATAGCAATATAGCTGTGGTGCATGACCGCTATTGCGGTCTCAAGTATATTTATATGACATGAGGTGTGTGTATGCTGAAAAATAAAGAAAGCCACCTACAATTTAAAGCATTCTCATTAAGTTTCATGACCAAACAAGATGTAGAAAACAGTTAAAGATGCAATACGGGACACTTTGTCTAAAACAACAAAGGAAATCAAATTAAAAAGGTTTAAGCCTACTAAAGCAAGTTAGTAGACTAAATTGTAACAACATTTAAACATCATTGTTTTCAACTGCAATGTCAAGCATTGTACATCCTCATCTTCATCACCTTGAGTGTTGAAAAATTATTCCTCCTCTTATTCCTCTTCACTTCCACTTTCATTGTCATGTTCCTCTTGCTCGTGCTTGATTTTCCTTGCACCGTTGCAGCTAAACAGAAAATAAAAGCTATAAAGAATTGATAGCAATGGCCCTGTAGAGGCAGATGCGGCCCTTAGCACAGTGGAAAAGACACCTAAAAGAGGACACAAGCAACGCACTTACCTTTGTGACTATGTCACCAAATAGCAATATCTCTAAGTGATTTAGTATTTTTTTCTTTGCTGAGTTGTAATTTCCGTTAGAGATTCCCTTTTCAGTATGTGATACTTTCTGTTTTTTCACAACCCACGGAAAGTCAATCATTTGATGGCTGAGTATTGTTAAATACAGGAGGAATGAATGAAAAGAAGAAGTATTTTCCTTTTCTCTCTCTATTCTTCTAGGAGGTCCCTTGTTCCTCGAAACCAAGGCAATTCTCTATCCCTCACAATTTGGTGCTTTCATTGAGTTCATTTCCATGGCTGAACACAACACCCGTTCCAAGACCATCGAGGAAGCCATCCTCCGCCTCACCCAAAATCAAATCATCCTCACCAACTCTCGGAACGAGCTTAACTCTAAGCTTGATTCCATCATCACCCAACTTTCTCAACCTGACCCCTCCGGCCCTCCTTCCCCCCACCACTTAACCACTCTTCCACTTTCTTCAAGCCTCACATGAAGTTAGACGTCCAACAATTTGATGGCCATGATGCTACGAGATGGATCTTCAAGATCAATCAATTTTTTTAATTCCATTCAACCGTGGATGACGATCGCCTCAAGGTGGTTTCCTTCTATATGGAAGGTGCCGGTCTCAGCTGGTTTCAGTGGATGCACAAGAATGAAATGATTCAGTCTTGGCCCAGTTTTCTTCAAGCTCTTTAAACACGCTTTGCTCCTTCCTACTATGAAGATCCTCGTGGTCTTCTTTTCAAGCTCACTCAAAAAGGTACTGTTAATGATTACCTTACTGAGTTTGAACGATTGGTTAGTCGTGTTGTTGGTCTTCCTCCTTCCTTTCTCTTGAGCTGTTTTATTTCTGGACTCTCACCTGCGATAAAACGTGAGGTTTTGGCATTGCAACCTCTCACCTTTACGCACGCTGCTGCTTTGGCCAAGCTACAAGAGGATAAGTTTTAGGATTTGCGTAGTTCTGCAAGGCCCCGCCCTTTTTTGGCACAACCATTTTCCTCCGTCCCCTCTGGTACTCCGACTCGCCCTCCTCCACCCTTACTGCCTTCTCCCCCCAAGACCAATTACAAGAAACTCACCCATGAGGAGATGCTAGCCCGTCGAGAGAAAGGGTTGTGCTACAACTGTGACGAAAAGTTCCACCCTAGACATCGTTGTAAGGCTCGCTTCTTTCTCTTAGTTGCTGAGGTTCCTGATGATGAAGCTTCCATTTCCTTGGAGCCTTTGATGGATCCTGACCCAGATCCCCTATCCCTTGAAAATGCGCCCCAAGAGCTCTCTTCAGCCTAAATCAGTTTCAACGCCTTATCGGGCCTTCCCGCTCTAGAAGCCCTTCGACTATTGGGCCTTATCTCTAAGAAGCAAGTGACAATCTTAGTTGATGGGGGAAGTACGCATAATTTCATACAGGATCGTGTGGCTAAATTCCTCTATCTGCCCATGCAACCCACACCTCCTTTGCAGGTGATGATTGGTAATGATAGTGTTATTGAATGCCTTCATGTGTGTCCTAATGTGTAGGTCTCCATTCAGGATCACGTTTTTGTTTTGGACTTGCATGTTCTACCCATTAGTGGTGCAAATGTGGTGTTCGGCATCCAATGGTTCGGCATCCAATGGCTTAAGCCATTAGGCCCTATAGTTACTGATTATTCCTAGATGTCTATGCGGCATCCAATGGCTTAAGCCATTAGGCCCTATGATTACTGATTATTCCTAGATGTCTATGCGTTTCTTGAAGGATGGCCACTTTGTTGAATTAAGGGCGAATTCTCCACCTGGGCCTTAAGACATTTCGGCCCACCAACTTAAACACATTTTTCAGACTAATTCGGGGGCCGCTTATTTCCATATACAAGTTCTACCTTCCTCCTCTCCTTCAACCGTGACCACTAATACTACCCCTTCACACACCAATCCTCATATTTCCTCTCTACTTCACAAATACCTCTCTCTTTTTATTACCCCCACTTCTTTACCACCACCACGCCCAACTGACCACCATATTCATCTTCTACCCAATTCCTCATCCGTCAATGTACGTCCCTACCGATACCCTCACTTTAAAAAATGTGAGATTGAGAAACAAATCGATGAGTTGCTTCAGAGTGGGATGATTCAACCTAGCCATAGCCCTTTCTCTTCCCCTGTACTCCTTGTCAAATAGAAGGATGGGAGTTGGCGATTTAGTGTGGATTTTAGAGCTCTTAATTCCATCTCTGTGAAGGATAGATTCCCACTTCCTACAATCGATGAGCTCTTGGATGAACTAGCTAGTGCGACGTGGTTCTCTAAATTAGACCTTCGACAAGGTTTCCATCAAATCCGAATGCATGATGCTAACATTCACAAGACTGCCTTCCGTACATACATGGGTCACTACGAGTATAGGGTCATGCCCTTTGGTCTCTACAATGCCCCTTCCACCTTCCAAGCGACAATGAATGACTTATTGAAACCTTTCCTCTGCAAATTTGTCATCGTCTTCTTCGATGATATCTTGGTTTATAGCACAACCTTGGCAGACCACCTTCATCATTTAAAGAAAACCTTTCAGACCTTGCTCTCGGGTCAGTTTTTTCTCAAGGGTTCTAAGTGCATATTTGGCCAACAACAACTCGAATACATGGGGCACATTGTCTCTGCTGAGGGGGTAGCAGCAGATCCATCCAAAATTGAGGCAATGGTTCAGTGGCCAACCCCTACTTCAGTCAAATCTTTACATGGATTCTTAGGATTGACAGGGTTTTATCGCCGCTTCATCAAGGGGTATGCCTCTATTGCTGAACCACTTAATACTTTGTTGAAACGTGATAATTTCCTTTGGGGTCCTACTGCTCAATCTGCCTTTGATCAGCTCAAAATGGCTATGACTGAGGCTCCGGTTCTGGCTCTTCCAGACTTTAACCTTCCTTTCCAACTTGAGACTGACGCATCAGGTTCTGCTATGGGTGTTGTTTTGATGCAACAGAACCATCCTATTGCATTCTTTAGTAAGCCTTTTTGCCCCAAGTTACTCCGTTCTTCTACATATGTCCGCGAGTTACATGCTATCACTACGGCTGTTAAGAAGTGGCGCCAATATCTATTGGGTCATCCTTTTGTCATACTCACAGTAGTCTTAAGGACTTAATGTCTCAAGTTATTCAGACCCAAGAACAACAGGTTTACTTGTCCAAATTACTTGGGTATGATTACACTATCCAGTATAGAGCAGGGAAACACAATGTGGTAGCAGACGCACTTTCTCGTCCACTGTCCCAGGACAATATTTCATCCTATCAATGCCTCGTTTTCTTTTCTTGGACAAGCTCCGCAAATCTCTGCAAGACAGCCCTAAATACGTCTCTCTCTTGGCAAAGGTGCGTTCCAACCCTGCATCATACCCTCTTTACAACATTCATAATGATCTTTTGTTGTATGCAGACAAGATTTGGCTGAATCAGGGCAATCCTTTCATTCCTTTACTCATGGAGGAATATCACAATACTCCCTTGGGTGGTCATATGGGGATTTCCAAGACTTTGGCGCGCATTCAGGCCAATTTCTTTTGGAAGAATATGCGATCTACTATTCATACTTTTGTCTCTCAATGCACCACTTGTCAACAAACTAAGTATGAAACTCAGAAACCTGCTGGTCTTTTACAACCTTTACCACTGCCTCGCGATACTTGGGAGGATCTTTCACTTGATTTTATTACGGGGTTGTCCCCCTCCTTGGGCCACACTGTTATAAATGTGGTTGTGGACCGTTTCTCAAAAGGGGCTCACTTCAGTACACTCCTTGTGCATTTTACAGCCTTCAAAGTTGTGCAACTTTTCATGGACATGATTTGCAAGCATCATGGTATTCCACGCAGCTTGGTTTCCGACAGAGACCCAATATTTATCAGCAAGTTTTGGCGCGAATTGTTTCGATTATGTGGCACAAAGTTGCGTATGAGCACTTCTTACCACCCCGAAACAGACGGACAGACCGAAGTTCTTCACTATATCTTAGAACAATACCTTCATTCCTTCGTTCACTCTCAGCCCTCACAGTGGGGAAAATTTATTTCACTTGCTGAGTGGTCTTGCAGTACTTCGGTTCATTCTACTACTAGAACCACCCTTTTTCAGATTATCTTTGGCAAACCACCTCTATTCCCTTCTATTTGATAGGAACCTCTACTGTAGAGGCGGTGGATTCCCTCCTCACCACTCGCCAAGATTTCCTGACTCAATTGCACAAGAAACTTGAAAAAGCACAATTGGCCATGAAGAATATTGCAGATCGACAGCGTAGGGAGGTCACTTTCCAGGTAGATGATTGAGTTTACGTGCGCTTGAGACCTTACAGACAGCGTTCACTCCATTCTCCTTCTCCGAAATTTGCTAAGCGTTTTTTTTGGTCCCTTCCGCATTTCTGCTCGCATTGGACCAATTGCCTATCAACTTGATTTGCCTCAGGGTTCCAAAATCCATCCTGTCTTTCACTGTTCCTTGCTGAAGTTGCACAAAGGACCACTCCCTTCTTCTCCAGTCGACTTCCCTTTGCTTGCACAAGAAAATATGCCACTAGCTATTTTGGACACGAAAATGGATTCCTCTTCCTCGCCAACTACCAAGCTCGTTTTGGTTCAGTGGACGGGCTTGCCACTTGAGGACACAACATGGGAACTTTGGAGTGATCTTGCCTCCAATTATCACCTTGAGGATAAGGTGTTTTCTGCAACAGTGGGTATTGATAGCAATGGTCCTATAGAGGTAGATGGGGCCCTTAGCACAGTGGAAAAGAGGCCCAAAAGAGGACACAAGCAACCCACTTACCTTTGTGTTTCCGTTAGAGATTCCCTTTTCAGTATGTCATACTTTCTGTTTTTTCACAACTCACGGAAAGCCAATAATTTGATGGCTGAGTATTGTTAAATACAGAAGGAATGAATGAAAAGAAGAAGTATTTTCCTTTTCTCTCTCTATTCTTCTAGGAGGTCCCTTGTTCCTTGAAACCAAGGCAATTCTCTATCCCTAACAAGAATGGTGCAGGTTCTGGTGGATGTTAGTGCCACTAGAAACAATGTCGGCAACTTTAACATGGTTAGCTGAGAAGGAAGTTGATAGGTAGAATGCAAGATGGAGGGACAGACTCATTTAGAAAGAAAGGGGGGGGGGATAAAAGCATGGGCTTTAGGTTAAAAGAGAAACTAGCCCTTTTACCCTTAATGAGAAAGAACCACAAACACCTGAGCAACACCGATTTCGTAGCTGGAATTGAGTCCCTTCGGTTGAAAACCTAAATTGTGTATTAGCGTTTAGTGTTTCAGACTGAAAGAAGGAATACACTCATAACAAAAACAACACAAGACCTTTTTGTTATTGATCAACACATAACAAAAAGATCTGAAATCGAAGGTCTGATGATGATTTGTAGGAGAACTGGAACTTGATTTGAAGTTTGAGGTAAGAATTGCTTATCTCCATCCTAAAAGCTCCCGCAGGAAAAAGGCAATTGTCATTTAGGTAAGGTTTGCTTATTTGATTCTAGCATATTCACAAGCTTTTGGGATGGAAGTGGATCTTCACTATGTGCGTTCTAAGAGACTTCGTAACCATGCTCATTTGCAAGATTTTTGAATGGCCGGGAGAGGAACAATGATGGGCTGTTTGTAAGTCAGAGGGAGATAGAGTGCCGGAAGGTTTACTGATGTTGGAGAGGGTTTCATTGTGGAAGAATGATTGCGTGTTTGAGGTGGTGAAGGGTTGTTGGAGATGACCAACATTGACCGAAGGATTGTTCAAAGGAGAGGGAAAAATGTTTCAAGGAACACATGCACGTAGATAAATCTCAACTCATTAGTTGTGTATGATGACCACCTATTATGGTGGTCCACCTTAGCCTTTGCCTTAAAAGTAAAGTAGAAGCTATTTTATAGTAATTTTAGAGAACCAACTTTTATCGTGAAGTTCCTAACTCAGTTTTTCTTTTTTATTTTTAAAAAAGTATTTTCTTTTATAGGAGTTTAGTTGTATAATATTTTAAGAGCTTTCCAGAAAAATATGTTTTTGGCGTACCTTTTCCTTTTAATGGTAATAGACACCCAAAAATTGTTTGGTTCAAGTACTATTTAGACAGAATATCCTAAATTAAAAAATTATAGTTATGAACTAAAATCCCTAAATAATAAGCAAACCAATCTACATCAGATATTTTAAAAATGGGGCTTTTCCAACATCTAGGGATTACAATTGTGAAAAAAAAGGGACCAAATGAAGATGAATACGTTGCAAAGCATCACATTATTTTGCATTTTCAGCTTCAGCAGCAAATCTGTTAACTATTTCACTTTTACAACCAGGGATGGAGCATTTGATTGCCAGAAATGAAGATGAATACGTTGAATTGGCTCAGAAGTTGGCTTCTGACATTTCCGCACTACATAATTTGAGAATGAGTCTGCGAGATCTCATGTCCAAGTCCCCTCTCTGTGATGGTGCAAAATTTATCTTAGGTTTAGAGTCAACTTACAGAAATATGTGGCACAGGTATTGTAGAGGAGATGTGCCATCTTTGAAACGCATGGAATTGTCAGAAGAAGTTGCTATGGGTGACCGGTCAAGTAAGAATTCTGAACCAACAAGAACTACAAACTCAAGGGAGGGCAGTCCTGGGTATGTCAGGGCCAATGGATTTAACACAATGCCCGTGTCAAAGCTTAACATAAACAATTTCGAAGAAAACGGTGGGTCATCAAATCCTCGTAGTAAACAAGGGAAGCCGAGTTAAAGTTGAGTTTCATCTGAGAATCCTTTGTAGTGATTCGAGGATGGAGAGCTTCATTACAACAGTTGTACCTTTAGATTCATGATGTATAGCTGCTGTTGGAAGAAGCTGAAAGCAATCACTGCATCGCACTGAGTTAACTTGCAAAGGGGTGCGGGAGCTATAAAAATGAAGTTATAAAAGCCCTGTGAATGTGCAAAGGGATGAAGCTACCTTGCAGTCTGTAACATGTTTTTTGGTGGCCATTGCCTGCTTGGGTATTTCCCCCGTAATTTTAATATATTCGTCCTATAGCTTGTGCAATTTGTTCTTACTGCATTTCAACATGGCATTTTTATAATATAAATTGACTACTAATGATATAGAATATTGCAATGCAACTAAACTCGATTACGTCATGTTTCACTATAAAAAAATACTGACACTCTAAACGGAAAAATAACATATTTTAGTAAAATAAAGGATTAAATAGAATTTATCATAAACAATATTTACCCAGTTAGTGCTCATGTTACATTATCATTAGATAACAAAATTTTGTATGTAGTAAATTTATTTATTTTTATAATAGTGAACTATGTTTTCTAATTACATTGAGTATACATTCGAATAAAATTATAATTTAATTTTCTGTAAGTGACAGGAAAAAAGGTGGAGAATTATGTAAAGACGAACAGTTACATTAAAAGATAAAATCGCATGTAGGTATAAAGTGTTTTGTAAAGCGTCTACTTCAATTGTACACAAATACAAATATGCTTGTACTCATATATTCTAGAACCACTTTTTCTACCTTGTGTCCACGAATAAAATTGCACCAGGAGTACGAGTATATAAAATTCAAATTCCAGCAAGTAAATAGCCCCAACCCTACTGGTAAAAAAATAGTCTTGAAAAAAGAAAGGCTTCCGCAAAGAAATACAATTGACAGTTCTGAAGACTCGTTACTAATCCTTGACGGAGGTACGTAGTATCTTCACGTCATGGATGGGCCTGAAGAAACAGGAAATGAAAGTGCATCAATAATTCTCTTTGTAATTTCACAAAGTTCATAGGAAGTCCTCATTTTAGCTTCATCATGTAGATCAAAGCATTGCTTCATAAAAGCCCCATAACCATAATAGATATACTCTACTTATCAAAATACACACTACAGCCTTTTCCTCTTGATTCATAGACCTATTATGCGCTCATTGGCCATTATCTTCCCTGTAATGTAGTATTCTCAGAAATACCTATTAAAGTTGTAAAATGTCATTCTCTAAGACATTCAGCAAAATGCTTAACCCCATATCAGTAGGTTTATGATCCTCCAATGTCCCAGTTTTTTTAGAGATTAGCTGCTAACCTCAGACTGTCATAGTTTGTCTATGGGCAATATTATTGGCTTTATATGCATAGTATATATTTTAAATGGTTATCTTGAAAGATATTTGACATACCTATCGTTGTTGTCTGTTTGGACGCTGCCAAGTCGTTTGATAATTTCCATCCCTCTACTAACTCTTCCGAATATTGTATGTTTTCCTGGTGGGAACAGACACAGTAATTGACTATCAGTAGACATTTCATGTTATGAATTAGAATGATGAATCATAAACTAAACAATATACTTGGAACTAACACTTCACATTCTGATGCTGCCAAGGCTGTGGCTAAATATTTACTCGAGCCAACTCTTGTAATTAGTAAAATTATTAATCAGTAGGACTGTAGGAGTATTTATCTTAAATGCAGAAATTATATTAGAGAATTCAAAAACATCTAAAAAGAAAGAGAGATAGAAAATAAGGGTGCATTTCATCTAGCCTTATCGATTTAGTCAAGGGAACTAACGTAAGATGAAAGAAAAATGCATTTGAATGAAGAAATGAACTAACTATAATGCCTAAAGCTGTGTCTTCTCAAAAAACATAAGAAACAAACAAGGCACTTTCTCGTATTCTTTGCATCAAAGTTCTTGTAACAATCGAGTAACAGAATAGACACAACCAGGGAGAGTAACCCATTGTTATAGTCTATATTCAGAGGGACCATGAGGGTTTTTATATAACTAGGCTATTTGCTAATATCCCATGACTATCAGTATCATCAAATCCTCCAGTGACGTCAGGCTTCATTTATGATGATACAGCAGTCTTTCTGACAGAATATTTACATTATATATGGTTGTGATCATGGGGACTCAGACAAAAGTGAAAACGAAGGGGGCCATGCAATTTAGAATTTCTTTTTCATCTTTCAAGTGAGAAAGATATGATATTTCATCATTATGAGTTTCCAAGGGTGTAACAGTTCATAGACAACATGAATGGAGCTGCATCCACGAGCTATCCTTTAAGAAAGCTACTCATGGCAGTGCATGCTTAATTTTCAATTTACTAGGACTAAAAAAGAACCCTTCGAAGCTGCCAATCCTCCACATGCCAGTGGGTTACACGGCGTAGACCAAAATCTTTCACAACCACGAGTAATTATAAATTTTAATAATGGAGGCTTATTATCTCTAAATTTTAAACGGTAAGAAACAGAGTAATTACCATCGAGAGAGGGGCATGGTGCCAGAGTAATAAAGAACTGACTACCATTGGTATTTGGGCCAGCATTTGCCATGGATAAGATACCAGCTCCAGTGTGTTTCAACTCTCGTTTAATCTCATCTTCAAACTTTGCACTGTTTTAAACATAATACCACGAGAATGAACAAGAGCAAAGCCATAAATAATCAGGACCACTGTCATCATCATTCATTCATTCATCAACAACAACAACAACAAAACAAGAAAGTTAATCTGTTCATTGGTCTCTAAAATTGTCTCCATTATAATTCTAGTTCCTATACATAAAATTTAAGCTTTTGTCACTTGCATCAGCAGTATAAAGCCGCTACAGAAAAATTGTCTAATACAAGGACTAAACGAATAGTTTAACCTAATTATAATCAAAGTTCAAAAGCTTAAGTACCCGTATATGGATTCTCCTCCCCTTCCAGTTCCAGTGGGATCCCCACCTTGTACTATGAAGTCCTACTCAACAAACCACAAAATCTATGTAAGAATATATCACCAAAATAGAGGGTTGGCACCCATATACATGAAATCGAACCACACCACAAACCAATGTAACAATATTTTTATCCAAACAAACCCATAAAGACAAAAAGAATCGAACATAATTACCTTAATGATCCTGTGGAACTTAACGTTGTCGTAGTAACCTCTGCGAGACAGTTCAATGAAGTTCCTACAAGTTCTGGGCGCATGCTTGTAGTACAGCTAAATCCAAAAGTACAATATTAATAAAACTGTTTAATTAAAAAAAGAAAAAGACCCTAAACTAAGAGCGTAGATAGAGGGAGAAAATTGGAAAAGATAATGGAAGTACCTCCACGGTGAAGGATCCCATAGAAGTTTCCAGAGTAACCTCTGGAGCACCACCTTCTGCACTTGCCCACATTTTCCTCACACACTAAACACTCATCTCTCATTCTCTCGTATATGAAAAATGAACGAAATTAAACCCGTTTACATTGGGCCGGGTCGGGCCGGGCCGGGCCGGGTCTTCTAGGTAGAGGACTTGAACACATAAAATAAATAAAAAATCCCCTTGTCCCTCTAATTTGAATTGATGTTAAAACTATGCCGGAGATTTCGGACGGTGTAATTCGGCGAGCCGTTGTGATCGGAAACGGCTTCGCCGGCGCTGAGAATCAGTGCATTGGTTTGGTCCGTGCTCTTGGTTTCTCCAACCGGCATTCCATGTACGTAAGTGTTTTTTTTTTTTTCATTCTTTTTCTGGCTTTGTTTATAATAATATAGGTATTGAATTGAATTGGATTGGATTGGATTTTTGGTTGTAGCGCGTGACTAGGCCTCAAGGAGGAATCAATCGGTGGCTTCAATGGCTTCCTGTTTCGATTCACAAAAAATTAGAGTCCGTTATTAGAATGATCTATGGCAAGTCGCGCTTTCGAACGCCACACACGATCGGTAATTAACGCTGCTTATCTTTCACGTTGTTGAGTACTGTAATTCAATTCAGTGCAGTGATGATAGTTCCGTTTAGGCTTATCCAACGTGTTGGAAGCTGATGCTCACCACATTGCCTCCATGGCTCGCGAAACGTTTCACAAGTGCGTTGTCTTTTGATTGTTCTCGTCTCCTTAAATTGAAGCCTATAAGAAACAATGAATTTAATAAAATGCACAATCAATTTATCTGCAGAGATGGACCCTTGTTGGTGGTTGCCTCTGGACGAGACACCATTTCTGTTGCCAGCTCCATTAAACGGTTAGCTCCAGAAAATGTTTTTCTTGTTCAGGTTAAAATTTTCACTTATTCTTTATTGTCCCTTCACGTATATCTAAGTATAACTTCGTGTGGATGTGATGATTGACTGTTATCGAAGTACCTTTTTGGTGCTTGTATGATATTGAGCGCTTATTAGGTGACTAATGAATTTCGCCAGATTTCATCAAAGTAAAATAATGTTGTGTTAGGGCTGGTTTAAGTTGTGTTATCGAGGAGAATGGGTCGATTTTGTCTAAATTTAAATTTTCGACTGGCAAATCCTAAAAAATAGGAGGATTTTGATGCAAGAAAAGTAAATGTAAAACAGTAATCTTGTAAATGAAATCATTGAATCTAGACTATGAAAGCTATGAAGGAAGATAGTAATCTAAAGCTGCATTGAAAGTCAATGAAAGCTTGTAAAACTATTTTATCGAAAGCTGTAAATAAAATCGAAAGTAAAAAACTGAATTGAATCTACATCTACAAGTTGTAAAGAACCTTAAAGTAAGAACAAAATTAAAATAAGAATTAAATTGTAATCTATTCAAAACAAAAGAAATTCGATAAAAAATTGGGTCGATTTTCCAATCTTAAACTCGATTTTATGATTATCATTGATTTGAATTTGTCAGATTAAAGTGATCACTTGAACTCAAAAGTTGAATTCTGATGTAAAAGTAACATTCAATCAAATAATCTCAATTATATTAATTATAATAGATTATAATCGATTAGAATCATTACAAACAAATTCTAAATCATATAAAACAAGTTTTAATTAGTGAATCAACAACAAAAATGAATTAGAACATGATTGCGAAGTGAAAAAAAATGAAAATAGAGTAAAAGAAATGACACGAAGATAGAAGAAGATGAAACGAAAATGAAAACGGAAAAATAAAGAAAAATGAAACAAATCTAATCAAAAGCAACTTGAATTGATAATCTTTAAAACATTATTCGTATAATAAGTTTTATGAACTAAGCATTGCTAAGAGAGAGAAACTAAAGAAGATTTAGAATCTAAAACTTAAGAATTAAACAATGAAATTGAACTTCTGCTTAACTTGAAACTTCACTTATGTTTTTCGGCCTTCTCAAGCTCATTTATACAACAAAACTGTTAGAAAAGTAGTTTTAAATCAAGAGGGGGGGTGAATTGATTTTTGAAAGTTTTTCGCAATACACAGATTATCTAATTCGAAAATTAAGATTACTTATCAATTCACAAATCACAAAGCAATCAAACGGTTTAAGTGCAGCAGCAGAAATTAAAGAGAGAAAGGTTAGGAAAGATTTCACCGGTAATTTTATACTGGTTCACCCAATACCAGGGCTACGTCCGGACTCCAGCCAAATTCCAGTTGGGTTCCACTAGAATAGATGTTTTACGAGACTCACCCTCTTACACCTATTCTAACTCTCCACCAAGAACCAAATTCCAGCTCTTGGAAACCTCTCGCAACCAAATTCCAGCACGAGAGAAACCGAGTGCCCAAATTCCAGGCACCACACACAAGAACCAAATTCCAGCTCTTGCTTTAACCTTTCCACCAAGAACCAAATTCCAGTTCTTGGCAACTTTCTACAACAATTGCAGAAAACTTGTACCCAAATTCCGGTACAAAACAAGTACAAATGAATGAATAGAAATTTAAAAGAAGAAACAAAGAAAGCTCAAACCGGATTACACCAATCCACGGTCAGTTTCTTCTTCAAAGAAATGCAAAGTGCCTCAAGAAAGATTTCAAAAGAAGTTCACAAAAACAGTTGTGTATCTTTCTTGAAAAATGCTAATAGTTGTTTGTATTGATTGCTTGAATTGTGTAAAAATTGATATGTGATCTATTTCTCAAAGTTTCAAGCAAATCTGTTTATAAAAGAGTATTTTCAAATCTGCTGCATTAATTAATCTGTTGAAAGTTTGTTTTAATCTGTTGAAATAGCCGTTACAATCTGTTAAAAGTCCTTTCAACCCATTAATGCGTTCTTGATCTTTAACGAGAAAATGTTTTAGTTGATACGACCACGTTTTTATCGGTTAAAACGTTTTACAAACATTTTCTAAGTATAAAACAATCGATTGAATCACGTATTAATCGATTGATTTGTTTAAAAACCTCTTTATAAAACTTTCCAAGTTATTTTAGCCGATATAAAGTCGTTTCAATCGATTGAAAATCTGCACATATATTTTCAAGTCATTTTAATCGATTGAAAGTTCGTTTTAATCGATTGAAAAGATTTTCTAAGTTATTTTAATCGATTGAAATACGTTTTAATCGATTGAAATAAGTCTGATCGGTCATAAATCAATTCTGATCGATCATAACCAACTCGATCGGTCATAATTTCATTCTGATCGATCATACCGACATCCAAAGTGATTTTAATCGATTGAAACGTGTTTTAATCGATTAAAATAATTCTAATCGCTCATATTTAAGATCTGATCGATTATAATGCATTCTGACCTATTATATTCGAATTCTAATCGGTCATAAAGAGTTTTAATCGATTAAAAGAAGTTTGTATCGATTAAAATACTCGTGAAAACACTTCTATAAACATTCTAAGTGTTTTAAACGTTTCTTTAAAAAACTATATCAGCTTAAAACCATTTTTAAGAAGGTTCTTTGACAAAATGCTTTTGTTTGATTTGTTTAAAACTATTTTTGAGGCATTTTGCAAATTGAGTGAAGAAGCTTTATGCAGTGGAAAAGGTAAAGTGGTTTTACCTAAGCTTTCTGTTTAGACACACTAAGTCTTCAGCTTCCATTCTTCGAGTGACTTGTTTGATCATTGCAGAGTTGACCTTTGACTTTATCTTTGACTTCATCAAATCAATGAGATCTTTGCTAGGATCACTTTCAGTCTCCCCTATTTGATGAAGACAAACACCATTTTGAAAAAACAATCTCTCGCAAAATAAGTCACTTGATAATGCAGTTAGGTGAGAAATACAAGAATGTAATAAAGTTTTGTTTCTCCCCTAAAACTTATTTCTCCCCCTAAAATGTTGCACTTAAATTTATCTTAAAGTGATGCAACTATTTCTCCCCTTTTGACTTCATCAAAAATAGGGAATAGAAGAGAAAAGAATAAAATGTAAGGTTTCGAAAAATATGCTCAAATTTTTGAAAATACAAAGTGAATCAATATTTCACTCATGAAAAGAATCAATTAAAGTTGATTCAAACTTATCTCCATTAACACGTTTGTAATGAATACAATTAACACGTGTAAAGATAAGGGAATCACGCTTTAGTAGCATGTTACAGAACGACCATTAACTAAAGCCTTTAATCTTTCTTCCCGAATAAAAATCGATTAAAAACGAGCATAATCGGTTAAAATGTTCTTGGTAAATGATTTTAATCGATTGAAAGAAAGGTTTAATCGATTAAAACATTTAAGATTTTGAAAACATGAAACTTTAGTAAAAATAATCGATTATTTCGATTTTCAATCGATTAAAACATGTTGTATAAGTTCATTTAATCGATTAACAAGATGTTGTATTGATTAAAACAATCAGCTTTGAAAATGAAGTAATGTTTAATGCATATTTTGTAAAACTGATCATTTAGAAGGATGTTTTAACAATACTAACAGACTATCTTAGCTAATAGATCTATCGGAATAAAGTCTTATTTAGCTAAAGCTCTCGGGGATCTATTTAAATTCTATTTACGCCGATCTGATCTAGATTAGATCCTAAACCATATTTAACCAAAGGTTAAGGCAAATGTTCCTGGTATAACACCAGTTAATATCACGATCCATGCAAACAATATAAAGATAGAAATAAGCGAGAAGATAAAGATGATGAGGGGAACTAGTCATCCCAATTTCCCTGATTGAACTGCTTATCCACCAGCTTGGTGATCATTCATTTGATCCCCACCAATATCAAAAGATAATAGGCTTTCCTTTTTGCTGGAACTAATTTTGCTCTATCAACTATTTGAGTCAACAACTGCTTGTCACTCTCAGTATCAGCAACGTAAACTTTTCCCGAAAAGAAATCTTTTAGCAGTTCTTGTTATTATTGACTGCATTACGATCCATGGTTGACACCACACTTGGAATTTCTACTACACATCGAGGCATAATCATGTACTGACCAAATCCCACACAGAATGCATGATACCATAAATTGCATGAATCACAGGTTAATGATGTACTCGAGATAGGAATTTTCTTTCATAATAGCCAACCCATTTTGAACCCCTGCAGTTGTCATTATCCAAGCAAATAACTGCATTCTTATTAATGTAGTATGATGGGTGTTATTCTCACTTATAGTGAACCAGTCATCATTATCTTTTGAAGAATGAGTCATTTTTAACTTTGTTGTTTTCCAGTGGTATCATATGCACAAGTGATTAAAAAAACTTATTCTGGTAGAGTGGGCAATGATTAGTAATGAGGACAGGTGATGACAATCAATCCAGAATTCTAAAACAATATAAAATTTATCCCTGTATCGACCATAAAACATACATTCCCTGTACCACGTTATTCAATTTTTGAATTGTTGTTCCAGATTGGTTCCCTTATAGTGTCACCTCGTGACATTGATGATTAAAGCAAATATTCAAAGTTGCACAGTTCCAATGAATTTCACCAAGAGTTTTGAACCAATGCATGCTCAAGATTATTTCGAAATATTGCTAGGTAATATCAAGAAATCTAATGTAAACATTTGTTCATTGAACTTCCTAGTAATCAACAATTTATTACCGGAATCAACTATCACTCGAAAAAATCTATGATAAACTATGTTTTCAGTCCTAACAGTTTGACCTGTTTGTAACTAGTGTCTATAAGAAAAGTTATAGTCCATTCTTTGATAATTTCTTTGATTTTCAGTGTATTACCATGCATCATTCCATGTAAAGTATTAAGAGAAATGTAAACATCTACAGTGAATTAATCAATTGTTTTATGAAAGAATCGATTTGTATGGTACAGAATGTAATAAAAAAATATCACCAGTATTTAAATCGATTAAAACGTAAATGAATCGATTAATTTTGATACCTAAGTGTTTTTAGTTGATATACAGATATTACAATCGATTAAAACAATTAAACCAAAATCCTCGAGATCAGTTCAATCGATTATTTCGATATTTCAATCGATTAAAATGGTACTGACAGATATCAGTAAGTTATTTTAATCGATTAATATTGATTTATATCAATTAAAACAATTAATTTAAATACACGAACCTGGTTTCGCAGCTCTGATCTTCAAGGGATTCCCAGACTTGTTCCTGCAAAACAATTAAGTATTTTTCTCGGTACCCTTTATAATTATTGGGTCCTGATCATGTTATTTGAAAAGAATTAATCTTTGGAACCCATTTCATTCTCCCTTTAGGTACGGCATATTTCTTAATTCTGCAATATTTAACAGAGTGCCCTTTTTTCATACAAGTAAAAGCATTTGATAAACGGAGATGAAACAGTTTTACTATATGCAAAATAATTTTTGAAAGCTCTGGTTTTCTTTCCAATGGCTCGGTGTATAACCTATACCACCACGTTCAATAACTAATTTTTGGGAATTAAGTATCTTATCAAGATTATTTTTTCCTTGTGCCAATTTAGATGAGGTTTTTACTAGATATGATACTTGTTTCGTAACTCAGGACAGTTTTTGCAATCTTCAATATTACACATGCAATCAGTATCATTCTCTAATTCTAACTTTTCATCCTTAGTTTCTTCATCAGTTATTTTCTTTTCAAGAAGAATGATCTTGTTTTCTAAAAGCCTATTCATGCTTTTCAATTTTCTATTTTCAGTTTCTAATTTCTTTGCTACTGCATGTATTTCAAGGAAAGCATCTTGTAATGAGCTATAGTTCATAGATTCGAACTTACACTCGGTATTTGGTGATTCCGAGTTGACCATCAAGCATATTTCTGGTGCTTCTTCATAGGTCTTTTCAAGAATCTTCCACATTTGTGCAGTTGTTTGGCAATGTGCAATCTCGAAAAGATCATTTTTGTTAAGGGCGAGATAAGATGATATTCTTGGCAATACAATCATCTTGGATTCCGTTAGCAATATCAATTTCCTGTTCAATAACATTCCAAGCATTTATACTAACAGATTCAATGAAGATTTTCATCCTTAGTTTCCAGAATAGATAATCTGTTCCACACAACAGTGGAGGTCTATCAATGTACGCTCCCTCGGAAAATGCCATGGATCGAAGTAACTTGAGTAACTTTCAAGCACCTCGCTCCGATACCAATTGTTAGAAAAGTAGTTTTAAATCAAGAGGGGGGTGAATTGATTTTTGAAAGTTTTTCGCAATACACAGATTATCTAATTCGAAAATTAAGATTACTTATCAATTCACAAATCACAAAGCAATCAAACAGCTTTAAGTGCAGCAGCAGAAATTAAAGAGAGAAAGGTTAGGAAAGATTTCACCGGTAATTTTATACTGGTTCACCCAATACCAGGGCTACGTCCGGACTCTAGCCAAATTCTAGTTGGGTTCCACTAGAATAGATGTTTTACAGTACTCACCCTCTTACACCTATTCTAACTCTCCACCAAGAACCAAATTCCAGCTCTTGGAAACCTCTGCAACCAAATTCCAGCTACAGAGAAACCAAGTGCCCAAATTCCAGGCACCACACACAAGAACCAAATTCCAGCTCTTGCTTTAACCTTTCCACCAAGAACCAAATTCCAGTTCTTGGCAACTTTCTACAACAATTGCAGAAAACTTGTACCCAAATTCCAGGTACAAAACAAGTACAAATGAATGAATAGAAATTTAAAAGAAGAAACAAAGAAAGCTCAAACCGGATTACACCAATCCACGATCAGTTTCTTCTTCAAAGAAATGCAAAGTGCCTCAAGAAAGATTTCAAAAGAAGTTCACAAAAACGAGTTGTGTATCTTTCTTGAAAAATGCTAATAGTTGTTTGTATTGATTGCTTGAATTGTGTAAAAATTGATATGTGATCTATTTCTCAAAGTTTCAAGCAAATCTGTTTATAAAAGAGTATTTTCAAATCTGCTGCATTAATTAATCTGTTGAAAGTTTGTTTTAATCTGTTGAAATAGCCGTTACAATCTGTTAAAAGTCCTTTCAACCCATTAATGCGTTCTTGATCTTTAACAGAAAATGTTTTAGTTGATACTGACCACGTTTTTATCGGTTAAAACGTTTTACAAACATTTTCTAAGTATAAAACAATCGATTGAATCACGTATTAATCGATTGATTTGTTTAAAAACCTCTTTATAAAACTTTCCAAGTTATTTTAGTCGATATAAAGTCGTTTCAATCGATTGAAAATCTGCACATATATTTTCAAGTCATTTTAATCGATTGAAAGTTCGTTTTAATCGATTGAAAAGATTTTCTAAGTTATTTTAATCGATTGAAATACGTTTTAATCGATTGAAATAAGTCTGATCGGTCATAAATCAATTCTGATCGATCATAACCAACTCTGATCGGTCATAATTTCATTCTGATCGATCATACTGACATCCAAAGTGATTTTAATCGATTGAAACGTGTTTTAATCGATTAAAATAATTCTAATCGCTCATATTTAAGATCTGATCGATTATAATGCATTCTGACCTATTATATTCGAATTCTAATCGGTCATAAAGAGTTTTAATCGATTAAAAGAAGTTTGTATCGATTAAAATACTGTGAAAACACTTCTATAAACATTCTAAGTGTTTTAAACGTTTCTTTAAAAAACTATATCAGTTAAAACCATTTTTAAGAAGGTTCTTTGACAAAATGCTTTTGTTTGATTTGTTTAAAACTATTTTTGAGGCATTTTGCAAATTGAGTGAAGAAGCTTTATGCAGTGGAAAAGGTAAAGTGGTTTTACCTAAGCTTTCTGTTTAGACACACTAAGTCTTCAGCTCCATTCTTCTGAGTGACTTGTTTGACTGTTGCAGAGTTGACCTTTGACTTTATCTTTGACTTCATCAAATCAATGAGATCTTTGCTAGGATCACTTTCAAAAACTAGTGTACGGAATGATAAGGCCCATAACATAATTAATCAATTACATAACATGGAACTTGAATCACGTTACCACATAGTTGAGGTTTTGTGACAAATTCGCTCTATCGATTTCTTATGTGCTGAGTGGAATTATTGTTAAATTAGTTATATAAGAATCAATCGCTTGATTGTGCGCTCAATTAGTGGATAGCTTCAATTAGATTTAGAGATATTTATTTTCTTTTACAAAAATTATATTAAATATTAATAATTAATTAAAAAATATACTAAAAATATATAAAACACTTTAATAAAATTATTGATAAAATGTGTTATCAATGATATAACCAATTTCTGTGTGGGTTTGGTTTTTAACCAAGTCAATGATATTGAGTGATCTTATGTATAGACTTGCCTGTTAGCTGTAGCTTATTTTACTTCTTTTGAGGTTTAACCAAATTGCCTTGTAGGCTACTTCTCAGTATTGCGTGTTGTAGTGATGTGCTTTCTATTGCTCATATGCATGGATTATTTAAATATGTAATAGATGAAGGCATATATGTATGTATGTTGCTGTCTAACTCTTAGATGTTTTCCAACTCAGATACAACATCCAAGATTTCACCTTAATAGGTTTGATCTTGTGATCACTCCACGCCATGATTATTACCCGCTGACTCCTCATGCCCAACGGCAAATACCTTGGTTTCTTCGAAGGTGGGTGACTCCATGGGAACCTCCTGGCCGCATTGTGGTAGGTACAGTAGTTGTGGGTGGCTATTGATGTCTCTGTCTAAAGAAACATTTTAAGCTGTTATGTATAAGTTGAAATACTATATTTTTCGTTCTTTCTTGAGGGCGACATTTTTACATAATTACAGGTCCTCACTGTGGGAGCACTTCATCCAGCTGATTCTGTTGCTCTTAGGGTTGCTGCTTCTGCCTGGCGTAACGAGTTAGCAAATCTGCCAAAGCCCTTGCTTGTGGTTAACGTTGGGGGACCTACTGGTATTTTATTTTGCAATAAGTAACGTATTAGTTATAATGCTTGTACTGTTTTCTTGTTTAAATTTTTTTTGTATTAATTAAGATTGCTGCTATTATTGAAACTCCTTTCTTCCATCTGATTCATAATCATTGCAAATCAAAGACCCTTTCAATGACTCTAACTTAATATTTAATGGCAGGAAATAAACTGCATGTCCTACATACAATGTTGGCTTGTTTAGAACTTTCAAATGTTTGTATTGTACAGGCTTAGTTAAAAAATTAATGAAATAGATCGATTTTGAATTTTGAGTGGAAAATTAAAACCTTAGAATGTTTGTATGCTTTACGCCTGATATTTTCTTCTTTCATCATTTTATTCCACATATTATATGCAAAGATTATTTTTTCAAGTCTTTTGTCACACTGCACTATGCCTGCTTCATCTTAAGTCTTTCTTTTTCGGGGTGGGGGTGACAGGCAATTGTCCCTATGGTGAAGATCTTGTAATGAAGTTAGTGGTTATGCTTCAGAATGTTCTATGGAGCTGTGGGAGTATCAGGATATCTTTCTCCAGGAGAACCCCGGACAAGGTACAGATGACTATGCAATTAGTAAGAATCTTTTTGCCTATTCCTCAAGTTGTGTGTAGTTATAAGTCAGTTTTAGCTTAACCATGAGCACGCTCCTGGTTGTTCATTTGTCTGATGTAGTGTTGGCAATAGCAAGTATAAATGGTGTTACCGGGGGGGTACAGTTCAATAATACCAGGTCCTATCAGTATCCTTAATAACTTGCTGCGTTTTATTGAATCATAATATCCTTTTTTTATTGTAGATCACCAAAATTTTGGTCAAAGAATTTTCCACAAATCCCAAGGTCCAAATATGGGACGGTGAAGGTACTTATTTTCAATGTTCTTAAGAGAAGAAATTTATACTTATCAGTCCTGGAGCTGGAGATTACTTGATGTAATTTTTTTTTTAATGTTTAGGTCCAAATCCACATATGGGACATCTGGCCTTGGCTGATGCCTTTGTTATTACAGCTGATTCAGTTAGTATGTTGAGTGAGGCCTGCAGTACTGGGTATGTATGATCAATAATCAATGATGACGAGCGTCCCTCTCACAATAAAAAATGTCAAATAAAATAATTATCATTTAATCATTCCTTAAAATTGAAATCCATAATTTCATGATCCTCTATACAACAGGAAACCTGTGTATGTAGTTGGAGCAGAGCTATGTACTTGGAAGTTTGCTGACTTCCAAAATTCTTTGCAAAAACATGGGGTCGCTCGACCATTCACTGGGAAGGAGAATGTGAGTTGCCAGTTATGCTGTAATGTTTTGTGTTGGGTCCTTTTGAGTGTGTCTATCTAAATTGGTTTCTTATTCAATGATACAATTCCAGAAATATAGCATAGTAAACGTGAAAAGAACTTAACTATTACAGATCCTATATTGATTAGTGATTTGACTGAAATAGTATATATTAGTGTGACAATTCTCATTTTGTGTTAGTTTTTGTGATGAAATCAGGTGCAAATCTTTATTTAATATAGTATACAGTCAAAATGGTAATATAAGTAGGAATAATCTGTGATAGGGATACAAAATACCTTGAATTTGAGAATAAGTAAAACCTCCAAAAGAAGAAAGATAAATGTGTCTGAAATTCTTCCTCTCATTTAGTCGCGGGTTCTGCAGTACTCGACATCTGTAACAGAAAAATAGCATACAGGTGTGAGTAATATTTTAAAAAACAACTCATGATAACAAACAGGGCATAAAAGTAAAATATATAGCAATTCAATAAATGAATAAACCCCTGAAGCATAATGGTTTGTTGCATTTCTCTTTGGCCTGCTTGTTTCAATTGGGACTGGTTTAGATGCTGAAAGAGGCTCATCAACAACTTCCTTATCATAATTCTCACCTTTTAAGTTAACTTTTGCAATTGAATTAATCCAAACCCATGTTCTAAAACTTTTGTAATTGTTGCAGATAGATGTTTTGTTGAAGTTTTTTTGCTTATTTTTGTTTCGAAAAATACAGATAGCCGAAAGATGGAGTTATTCTCCACTGAATGACACTACAGAAGCTTCAAGCCAAGTAATTGCAGCTCTTGCTCAGCGAGGATGGACCATTCATGCATAACGAATTTTCCTCCCAATATTCCTTGGGAACCCTTGGTATTCATAAATGATACATGATTGACGAGGAAATATTATGGTTTGTGCTTAGTTTTCGGAGTTCTTGCTAACTATTGTTGTTTGCTTTTGTTGGGAAAATTACTTGTAATAGTTCTAATGAGGTTGTTCGTATAGATGGTGTGAACAATGGTGGTTTCACCAATTTTTGCTTGTAAGGGAAGTTGTTGTTCAGCTTCCCAACAATTTTCGGAAATCTCCTTTTCCAACTAACTGTTGTTGAAAGCTTTAGAATAATGTAAGCTGCTTAGAGCACTTAGGCATGTTACACATCTCAAATCTTTTTGTTTTGCGGCCGAGGATCTGTATCATAATGAAAAATGAATTATATAAAATAAGATATTTTTGCTCCACTTTTTGTTATTTATTTCTAATTCGAGTCTCTCCTTTTTATTTTTTTAAGGTGAGTCTCTCTTCCATAACTAGATGTTCTTTGCTTATTCTTGTGCAGTATGTGTGTGTTAATATATGGTGTGGTAGGGCAATCTATCTGTTTGTGTTGTGTAACAAATGTAAGTATAACTTATATAACCGACTTTTGGTACTACCAGAAGCAAATAGAGTAATTATCTTATCATAGCATACATACAATTGCCAATTAGATCCAAAAATGATTTAAAAAAAAAAAAAAACAAAATATGCTTCAAAGAAAAAAAGGAAAGCAGGTGAAATAATGTCCACAAATACAAAACTTCATTTAAAAAATTCTACTTAAATACTATCTTCTTGTAACATTAGGCAGGTTTCCCTATGATTTCATCTCAAATCATTTCTATGTATAGTATGTTATTCTAATATAAATTGTTTATATTCTATTGATGGATGAAATGATTTTAAAATAAATATATATAGGAACTCTTTTATTATATTTATAATGATTCTATTTTGATCAACATCATGAGCTAATATACAATTATTAAATCACTCAACATAACATTCTATATAACATTATTTATAGGGTAATTATTATTGAAATTTATAATGTTATAATTTTATCTCTTCTTATAATTTAATCAGAATAATCATCCAAGGATTGTCATCAAATTATTATTTTTTATAGTAGTTACACTAAAAATTATTTATAGATTGTTGCTAATTGATTCATAGTGAAAAAGTCTTCATCACTAAAGTATATATTAAACTATTTATTTAATATAATATATTATTTACCTCATTGAAAAATAAATCACCCCATCTTTGCAAATGCACAATGAATTGTTATTGTTTTAATATATTTTCAGATTTTTTTTTATTGATTGACTCATGACTAACTTCAACCAAACCAAATGTGATTTAGTTGGTACTTGATGGGATTGTCAATTTTTCTTTGGAAGAACTCGGTTTTATCCCAAACTAATTAACATTAGTGAATTTAGATTTAAATATCTCTCCAATTCAAATAAACTAAACTCGTCCTTATTCGCAATAGCAATTCACTTATATAAGTAGACAATAGAAATGTTATTCAATATTTAAGGATACCAACTAATAATTAATTTTTTTTTTGGTTTCAAAATACAAACAAATACACTCTTATAAATATTTAATACGTTTTTATATGACTATTTTTAATTGTCAAATTTTAAAATAATATTTTTTATTTACTTATTATTTTCAAATTACAATAAAAGATTAATTAATTTTTAATTATATTTTTATTTTACACTTAAATTTAAAATTAATTTAAACATATATTTATTGTGAAATATAAATGAAAAAAGATAAAAATAGACCTTCCTAATTTTTTATTATAAATAAAAAGACGGATTAAAAAAATAATTTACTTTACCAAAATAATTTTAATTATATCCATAGATCACTTGTACTGTGTTCTCTTAGAGTGGTTGTGCATAATTTATTTGTTTATGAGGTAGGATTAAAATAAAGCAAGCAACAACATTTATACTATATTTTGATTTGGGTGGAAGTAGATGCAGCTCCGAACATTGTTCTTTGCTTGGAGTGAGTGCGAGTCAATTCTTCGTTTCTTCTCTCTGTCTTCGGAACCAACAAAGAAACCAGTCAAGATAAGATCGCTAGTTGGAGGGTTTGAGCGAAACTGAAATGTCTCAGACGAAGAAATTGACGCCGAATCTGGATCAGCAGACCACGAAGGTGCTGAATCTCACGGTGCTCCAACGAATCGATCCATTCATTGACGAGATTCTCTTCACCGCCGCCCATGTCTCCTTCTACGACTTCAACATCGAAAGCAACCAGTGGGTTCGTTCTTTTCCCCTCTTCTCACTTCTTCGCACTTTCTTCTCTCATCTCTTTCACTCACTCATTGTAGAGTCGCAAGGATGTCGAAGGATCTCTCTTCGTTGTCAAGAGGTCAGTTCATCAACAACACTGTCTCTTCTCTTTCTATTCTTTGCATGCATTCATATGCACCTAGATCGTTCTTCATTTCCTTGTTTTGATTCAGGAATTCACAACCACGGTTTCAGTTTATCGTAATGAATCGACGAAATACAGGTTCAGATTTGAATTAAAACTGTATTATTATTGTTATTACTACTATTATTATTTGGAAAATTGGTGTTTGACTAGAAGGTCCAAAGAAAGGTTTAGGGGCTAGATTCTCGTAAGCTAATTATCGTTGTAGGTAAAAAATGCTTTTTTCGGTAATGCTAAATTTGCTATTGCCACATTTCTGAATCTTTGGTATCTATTCTCCTACTCAACAACTTTTTCTCTGTATTTTGTCCTGATTCCTGACAGATAACCTAGTGGAGAATCTATTGGATTTTGAGTATGAACTTAAAAACCCGTACCTATTATATCGGAATGCGGCTCAAGAAGTTAATGGTATATGGTTTTACAATTCAGAGGAATGTGAGGAAGTTGCAAATCTTTTTAACAGGTATGATTATTTTCTATGTTTCTCCGTTCAGGTTATTTTGGTGTTGTTTTTTATTTATAGTTACAACTTACAGCATGCTAATTTCAACCAATCTAATCTAAACTTTGATGCCCTTTGGTGTGTGTGTGTGTGTGTTTCTAGTTAGTGATATGCCCCATGAAATTGAGTGCAGGATAATCGTACTTATTTTCTAAATTCAATTTACAGGATACTTAATTTGTACCCAAAGGCATCTCCAACTACAGGAACACCAACTAACAGAAGGTAAGGATTTTTGTAAATTTTATAAAATCTGAAGTTGTTCAATTCCATAGTTATCAACCACGATGCTATAACTATTGAGTGACACAGCCTCTGGCAACTACAATTTCAGATTTTGGACCACTTTTACATTTGCAGAAGCCTAGTGTCCCCCCAAAAATGTATTTATATGTAACATAGATTATTTAACACGATTGTCATCCAACTATCTTGATTTTGGGGTTGAATGCTCTGCACCACTATGTTGTGCTGCTTATATGTTTGTAATTCCAAACAACATTGACTTTAACATTTTCATTTGTCAAGAAAATTTTTTATTTCAAAATGCGAAATAACTTTAATAAAGTACCTTTGCTTGGTTTTTCTTGTCCGACGAATGTGCTTGCTCAAAATTCAAACTGCATGTCTGGTGGCTGATGATTTTATGTATTACAGTGGGTTTGAGGACCATCAGCCAGTGTCAATTATACCAGAAAACCCTGTAGAATCATCTTTAGCTACTGCTTCTGCAACTGATGCTGTTGAAGATCCTGTATTTACAAACTTTTTCAGTGTATGTAATGTTGTTGCGTATCTATTTTCTCTGCTTTTTGTTGAATACTTCTGCAATTTTTATGTTTACTTTCCTTTTTATTATGTGATGATGTCTGTGGCTTAAGAATTTTTTTTTTTAATTCAATTGTTGCAGACATTGAAGGCTACTGGAAATTATGCTTCCACTGTAGAAAATGTTAGACAACCTTCTACGACTGTCACTCCTATTGCTCCTAGTGGTTTATTTTCTCCTGCATCTACTGTGCAAATACCCGTCTCTCATTCAACTTCATCTATATCAGGCTTCCATATTGATTCTCTTGAAACAGTCAAAAGTGGCAGTCAAGTCATTAATCTTGTTAAGCCTTCTACTTTTTTCGCATCAACTTCTTCGTCTTCACTGTTAGCTCCACCTATTTCTTCACCTGTGCTGCCTAGTGCAGTTGTTAATCATTCCTTGAATCTGCCACGACCATATGGCACTCCGGTACTTCAACCCTTCCCACCCCCTAATCCTCCTCTCTCTCTTACCCCTGTTTCAAGCTCTAGTCCAAATAGACCTGTAATAGGCAGGGACAGCGTTCGCCATGCACTTTTATCATTGGTTCAGGTACTATATAATTTTTCCATCTTTGTTTGGTTCCCTTGTGTTTCTTGACCATGATTAATTCAATTGTATCTTTAAGTTGTCATTCAATTATTTCACAATTATTTTATTAAAATAAGGGGGAAATAAAGGATGACTAGTGTCCAATTCTCATTAGGGTAACACATAGGATTATACGAGTCTTCCCCACTACAGAAAGTCCAGTTTGAGCCATTATTCACTGCTAAGGGGTTGCTAGTTGCTCCAGGAGAGATGTCTGAGTTATTTTATATATAATTTAGTCTAGGCACTACTTAAAATTCAGTTATAAAAGCAGTCCGAAACAGGTCTTAAACCTTAGTATGGGGGAAATATTATAGTTAAGTTAGCGACTATTTAGCTTACTAACACTTTGGAAGTGTACTTATCTTATCCTAATTAATAATATTGAGATTTGTTTCATATAACAAATTTCAAGAGATGCAATTTTGAAAAAGATTGGGAATAATTGAAAAAAAGGGCGAAACTAAAAATAAGGTTTTAATAAACCTGACCTAGGAACGCTCCTCTATATAGTTACTACTTACTAGTATAAACTTACAATTTTTAATATGCAACCTTGGATTATTCATGTTTTTATTGCTTTTTTTGTGTTTATGATTTCAACATAAATTGAATCTCTAGTCGACAAAATAATTGAATTAACAAAATTGCTTTATCTTTTTCTGTGTAATGCTTACATTTTGACGCCTCTTCCTTGTTAACCTTTTTTGTTTCTCTACTAATAGAATTTTCCTTTGCTAGGATGATCAATTCATTGATATGATGTTCCAGGCATTACTGAAGGTGAGTCATTCATGAGTAATCAAACTCTTGAAGGTTGGATGGAAAGTGCATATAAATTTAGTTCTGTATATAGTAGTTACACACCGGCACGTCTAACAGGAGGTGTAACTTAGCATATAGAGACATCCGTCCATCTTTAGCTTTAGCCACAACTTTGCATGATACATCGGTAATGGTCTATTCCACAATATACTAACAAATATGGTGCATTAATACACTATATCATCTTCACCACTGAGTTTATGTGTGTATGCGTGGACAAGTTGTTAGAGAAAATGATGGTTCAAATGTAGCATGATTTTAATTGCTATGTTGATATAAGGTTTGTTCTACGTTACACAAGATAAACTAATGGTGAAAACACTGTGTATTCTTGCACTGTCACTCTGTAGTGTATTGTAGAAATAGCCGTATGTTTCTGCACAATGATAAGTGTTTCGATGTCAGTGTCGCCTTATTACCCTTTGTTGTATGTTCTTTGTGTTTTAAAATACAATCATGGTTCTGTCGGTGTCTGTGCATCAAGTCGGACAAGTCCTCTCTATGGACAAATGAAGATATGTATGTACAATCCCATGTTTAACATGCTGTTAGATATAAATAAATAAAAATTTATGTCAATTTAATCCTTAAATTTGCCAATGTGAAATTTTGAAGTGCAAGATAGTCTAATTCTCTGGAAGTGCCCGTCGCAGACCCATTGTTTTAATCTCCATTCGTTATAAACTCGAGCAGAAACTGATGCTTCGTATTTGTGAGAAAGACAATTAGGCATAGGATTCATGAATATTATGTTCATTACATCCAAATCCTCTACTCTACCATTAAAAGTAGATCAGGCTGTAATTGTTACATAGATTTGAAATCAATACCACGCAGTTTTCTGGATAATTGAACTTCTAAAGGCTTGAACACTGGTTCCCTTCCATACATGAGAGTTTCAAATGTTCGCAAATACACTTTGCGATTTACTGTTTTGTCTGCATATATAAATATAGTTTGTATAAATAGTTTTTATTAAAACATGAAAATCAAATGAATAGAAAACGAATTATTACAGTGTTATAATTTCATTATTATTTTACTTTTCGATGAACGTAAAATGCAATACCACAAATGCGAAGTAACTTACAATTTGTTTGTTTACAATTTTTATAAATATTTTTTAAATTTCTAGTTTTTCAAACTATTTCTTTATAAATTAAAACTGATAAAAGATATTCTGTTTTTACTTTTTTACTTTTTATTCATGTTTTCATTAATAATTTCATTATATTCTCTATTTTTTTATTATTATAAAATCCTTTAAATCATTTTTGTATGGTTTTTCATCGCTGATATTATGTTTTTTGTCTAAATAATTGACTACTTTTAAAAATTAAAAAGTAAAATTTACTAAACACAGTATCACTATTGAGTAATCTAATAAATACTCAAATGCAAAATTGCAAATACAAAGCAACTTATTTAGAACAACGCACGATATCACTGTTGAGTAACTGAATAAACACCCTAAAAATCAATATTGGAAATATAAAGTAACTTAATTAAAGCAGCTCTTCCATCAATATATATTTCATACAATACAAGGTAGAACATTTTATTCTTTAAAAAACAAGATTTCTTTCTGGGAAAAAAATAATATTTTCATTCAAAGACCAATTTAAATTTTAACAAAATATTTTGTCAAACATATATAGTTTGAAATAACTTATATAATTTATTTGACCTTATAAAATAAAAGAAATTTATAATGTTTCATAGCCTCATTTTCATTGAACTTCTTTAAAAAATTATATTTATAAAATGGTCCCTATATATAATAATTTTTATAAGAGAAATACCTAATTCAATTATTCATCCAAACACTTCAATTGAATCATTAGATTTATTTTATTTTTATTTGTTGTTATCATATGTAATTTCTTGCCATTCTTGTGAGGAAATTCCATGAATTATTTGAATTTGAGCCTTTCATATAGTAGTGTAATTTTTTTTTTCAAATAGCTATTTTATTGGTGTGAAATTTTCACCCAACTAATCGAGTCTCTGCTCTCAGTTATGTTTTCTTTTAGACAATAAACCTCATTTAGGAGGACCAATTTATGTAGTAATCTCCTTTGGTTTGAGCAATTATCTTGAAGGTTACATGTTCCTATGCAACCCGGCTGGCACCTTCAATGGCATATGAAAAGAAAAAGGATAATTGTCCCCACTCTCTTCACACAAAACATCATGACCCAATTCAAGGACTTCTTTTTATATCTGATTTCTGATTAACTAATCCTTCAAACTCATATCCTTCTTTTTCCATCTTCTAACCTATATCTTCTTTCATCATCTTCTCTCTCTTTCTCTCTTGTATAACTAAGACTTTCTTATTTCATCAATTTTATGAGTGCTGAGCCTTTGCGACACTTCGTGTTTGTGGAATATTGGGCCTGTATCTTTTAGACGACCCATTCATTGACGCTGTTTCTTCCTCCTCTTCTATAGTTTCTCATAATTAAAATCACACATGTTTACATTTTCAAACTCATTGACTGTTTCGGAAATTTTGGAATATATTTTTATATTTGTTAATCTAAAAATATATTTTTAGAACAGTTAATCTATAAATATATTTCGAATTAACTTTTTTAGAATATATTTTTGGATTCACTATTTCAAAAATACATTTTGAATGGAGTGTTTCAGAATATATTTTAAAACAATCAATCCAAAAATATATTTCAGAACATTTAATTTAAAAATACATTTTAGATTGAGTGTTTCAGAATTTCCTTTCAAGTTTGAAAATGTTTTTTAGATTGATCAATTTGTATCCATATATTCACTTTCAATCAAGTTTTCACTTAATAGGTACAAAAATTTATCAATTTTTTATCTTATAGGCTAACAACAATCTTTAATGGGATGAAATCACAACAAAACGAAATTGCAAGAACTAAGGAGGTGCAGGAAGAAACAGCGTTCATTGATTATGTTATGGGCTGTGGGTATGAAGACCAACCCAAATACCCAGTTCTGCATGCCCCTCCTCCTATATTGGGCCTGGCCTGTTGCAGCCTAAGCCCACGATTGGGTTGATAGCCCGTTTACTCTGCGAATATGCCGGGGTAGCACAAACTCGTCATTTCCTTTGTTCTCTGTCTCCAACACTCGAAATGAATTCCATGGCGGCCGTGAGAAAAATAATCGAGGCCAATAAAAATAAAACCTTGTTGCCATCTCTTCTCGCTTTTCGCCGAGGAATTGCTTACAAGCTTTTCGTTGGAGGTATGCACTCTCCTTTTCTTTTCCGCTGAAGAAACCGCTGCATATTTTGTTCCTCGTCAAAACAAATTTAAGGAAATTAATTTCTTCATCATTTTATTAATTACTTTTGTTCAATGCTCTTTGTTCCTGATGATGAAATCATATTACCTTTTTTTTGCTTCTTGATAAATGCTTGTTTACACTCTGAGCCATAGCAATTAGTTAGACTGTGTCTGTATACACTTCTTGATAAACACATAATCAGAAAATAAATTTAAACTTTTTCAAATTTGAAATTAATTTATGTATATATTAATTTACACAGGCTGTATAACCTAGTTTAGTTTATTCTAAAATTAATATAGCGTTATGCATAACTTAATTTTAAGTCGGAGAAACTTTATTTTAAGTATTTGATTTCTCTTATAAATGCTTTATTGTGAAGTTTAACTATAGAGAAAAACTTTGGAAAACAAAATTTGAACAAGAAAATAGAAAAATGGAGGAGTTTTTTTTTTTTTTTTTTTTTCATGACTGAGCATTCCAGGTTTAGTGTTGTGTCTTGCTTATCTTTTGTGCCCGTTAATGGGGAAATCACATTGTCCAATCATTATTTAAGTTATTAACCTATGAAAAGTATGCCTGTGGCTTCTGTTTCAAATTCATTATTAATTTGAATGCATGAATCCATCTTAAGTAATTTGCCTCAGGAAAGGGGTTATTTATCCACGGAGCTCTGTTCCTCATTGTTTTTCAGGACTGTCCTTCTACACTACAGAGAAAGCATTATCAGATGCATTTTCCAATTACGGGCAAGTTGTTGAAGGTATCAATGATGAAATGCACCAACATAATCCATTCTCTGTGTCATCTCATTCTATGATTTTTCTGACCTTTAACAATGCTTACTGAACTCCTGTTTTGCAGCTAAAATTGTATCAGATAGGGTGTCAGACAGATCTAAGGGATTTGGGTTTGTCACCTTTGCTTCAGCAGACGAGGCTGAGAATGCCATAGCAGAAATGACAGGAAAGGTAATGAATGAATCAATGATCAAACTTGGGACTCTTCTGTAACGTAGAACTGAGGACTAACAGAAACTTTTTGCAGACATTAAATGGACGTGTTATCTTTGTTGATTATGCAAAACCCAATATCAACACTGGTGGTGGAATGCCAATTGCTAGAGGACCTCCTGAACCAACACCAGAAACTTGATATGATTTATAATATTTAATATTCTTGAGCAGGAGATCTATAGTATCAATCTTTCTTTCATCAGCTCTTGCTGCAGTACGTTGATCATTATGCACCCGACAATGAGAAGCACTGTTAAGCACACATGTGGAGGATTTTTGGCTGTGAGCAGAAGAATATAAAATGTCTCGGTAGGGTTTTTGTCCTTAGTGCCTAAGAGGGAAAGTTATACTCTGCTAAAAAAAATAGTCTTTTTAGGGTTCGGACATTGATTAAACACGATTTAATTCATATATATTTACTAAAACAAATACTCCTGATCTTTCATTACTACTGTCTCTTTTTAAATGTAAGTATTATTATATTAATTTCTCTTAATTATATGTAACAATAAAAAGATTCAACACATTCCTTTTGTGAAGGAAGACATTCAAAATATTCCTTCTTTTTTTTTTTTGAAGGAGTGACACAAAATACGGCATATGAGCTTTTTTATTTTAGATATAATAAAATTGTTTTTAACCATAATTTTTATTGAATAATTATTGAAATATAATTTAGGGACGAAAATAAAAGAAGGCAAATGATTAAGAAAATTATGTACATGGAAAATAATGGTAGTTTGACATTAGTTGAGGTAAATTCTTTAATCAATTGTGACTTAGTGTGTGAACTGCACCAAAATATTCAGAATACATAATTGATAAAGTGAGCTTCTAAAATATATTATCTAATATATAATATGAAAGTAGACATAAATAGTTTACTAGCGTAATTCTGATTGTCTTTTTGATAAAAAAAATTTTATAAAGATAACTAATTAGAAATCTATTTGAATATGAAATTTAAAGTATTTGTTAAAAAAAAAAAGTTTTGTCATGGATGAGACAACTCATGATCATACAACAATGTAAAAAAAAAAAAAAAAAAAAAAAAAAAAAAGCTCTTACCTAATTAATCCATCGCTTATTTCTAACTCAAATAAAATTGCCTCTTGTCAAAGAGTATACATAGTCTATGAGAAATTTGAGTTTGATCATCCAAGTAAAAATTAAGTTTAAACAAGTTAGGGTTAGATTAAATGAAATAAAAACCTTCGCCGTCTGTGGGGATCGAACCCACGACCACGTGGTTAAAAGCCACGCGCTCTACCACTGAGCTAAGACGGCTTTGATGTTAATTTGGGAGTTAGTATTTTATTTAAATTATTTATAAATTGAATGTTATTGCGCTCTCAATTTATATTGTTTTATATTGCCTTTCTAATATTTCATGGAATGTGCATGTTGTAGTCAAAGCAACTTAATTTTCTACCACCCCTTTATTATCAACACTTAAATGCATATGAAATTTGAAACTTTCTTAAAGAATATTTACTTATCAAACTAATAGGTATAAGAAACCAAAACAACTTGCTAACTGCTACCAACAAATGAAGGAGGAATAGCATAGGTCAGTACTTTCAATTTACAACAGTACTGACAACTATGAATTTTAACCCTATTTGTAAGGGTGTTGAAGGAAAGTATTCACTACAAATTTAATGTAAGTTATTAGATACTTTTAAATATACAAAAACATATTATTCATATATTTTGGCGAATTAGTCAAGAATGTCTCGCATGTGTTTTCTCTCACTCAGTCTTGTCTTACAGTAAATTTGAGGTTAGTAATTAACTTCTTGTAATCCCTTCTTACAGTGGTGTCCTGAGATAATTCTACATGTATTTTTATTTATTTTGCTATTTAGTTTTTAAGAAATAAATAAATAAATAATAATAATAATAATATATATAAATTTATTTTGATTTTAAACTGTATACATGCAATTACCCATATAAGTAGGCATGTCTTTTTACACAGTTTTATGTATTAATTAGGAGTTGATTTTTCTGAATTTTAGTACAAGTGGCCAATAAAAATTATTTAATGCTTAGCTTTGAATTTTGAGAAGAAAGGTTGTCCTGTAGTAAATAAAACAGGGATGTGATTGTTGGCTGAGGGGAATAGTTACTACACACAACTCTTCTATCTTCTGTACATCCATTTCAAACATTCCTTTTGTTTTAGAGCTTTTTTCAATCAAATCCTTTTTGCTTTTCATAAACATCACTATCTTCCAATATATTATCTGTGACTTTTTTAAGATAAAATCCAATTCAAGGATTTGTTTAGACCAAATTTAACATTAATTACATGATGTCTCTGCAGATATTTTCAGTACCATGTGTGTTAGCATGTAAAGATGGCAAAACAAAACTGTCAGGAATAGGAGGAAGTTGTTATCAATCACTTTATTATGAATCTCGTGTTAAATAGGAAAATTGTTTAAAATGAGACGAAGATTACTCATATAAGTAATTTTGACTAAGATTTAAACAATTTTTATCCGTAAAATTTATAATAAAATATTTAATTTTATTTTTAGGTAATTCTTGTTAAAAATTCGTTTATCTTTACGATGTCTAGGAAATATATAATAAATAATTATATTGTAATAAAAAACAACTATCGTTAAACCTGTTAAGAAGAGACTATTAATTGAGGTTGAAGCTTGATTATCGTATCTAAATAATATATATAATAAATAATTCTCTAGTTCGTATGAATTGACAAGGTCAAATATACATGAGTCAGATGCCTTAAAATATTGTGTTCACATGCTAGCAAAATCTAACTAGTATGATACAACTCGTAACAATCTATGGAGATCATATTGTCGATGAAAATAATGATCTTAAATAAGGCATAAACTTGTGTCAACATTCAATAATATATCTGTATACAAGATATGATGTTCATAGGTCATTTCCAAGCTTCACAAAATACCAGTTAACCAAGCCTCCTCACAATACGCCATTATTCAAAACCAAGCACAAGAAAGCAAAAAATTCTTCTTCCTGCCGAAAATAGAATGCTCCAATCAGCAGCCACTTCGAATTGTCTGATGATTCTAGTAGTTAAATACATTAAAAAAAGAAACTCTTACAAAGCATGGCGTTGGTGCGGGGGTGTCTACCACTACCAATTGTAGCTGCATAATTTCTCAAATCTTTTCAGCCCAAAAGACTATTTAACAACCTCTTTGATTACCTGATTCTAGTACTTTTGGAAGTTAAAATACACTTACAAAATGTTATTGGTGCA
The DNA here is from genome assembly GCA_963425845.1 of Sphenostylis stenocarpa. NCBI lineage: Eukaryota > Viridiplantae > Streptophyta > Magnoliopsida > Fabales > Fabaceae > Sphenostylis > Sphenostylis stenocarpa. The sequence goes on along the minus strand of OY731398.1, from coordinate 35,521,517 downwards.
GTAAAATCACGACAACGATGCATGATCTGTTTCCGAAGAAAAAAAGTGAATCTGATGGGAAAATATTGGCAGCTATTATAAGAACTCAATCACTATTGATTAGAGTCTTAAGTAAACAATAACTAAATAAGTATAGGATGTTACATGATAAACTGAGACATACTTTAGCTGTATTTGTACAAATTTGTGGTGTTTTGTTGTGTGTTTGTGGATTGTATATTGATATTGATAATGATATTGAAGTGTATGTTATAAAAGAATATTCAGGAGAAAAATAGTGTGGAAATAGCGGCAAAGGACAAAAGCGCGAGGGCCACGCAGAGCATATCCAGTCTTCTTTCGTCTCTCATTTTCTTTTCCTTTCTCTCCATCTTTCTACTCATGAATTCCAAGTAGCTATCCCTTCCTTCGTTGTCTCCTTCAGCAAATAATCTTCCCCTTTTACCCTCCAATGCTCTCTGCAAAATTCCCAAACTCTCCTTCCCGTTCAGGACCATTCCATCCATGTCCTCCATCTGCACACAAGCTTCCCTCACCTGCATCTCACTCCCGCAAGTCACACTCACGCTGCACAGCACCGCCTCCGACGCCGACCCCCTCTCTCCTCCGCTCACCACCGTCGCGAACCTCACCTGCACCTCCCCGCTCAGCCAGTGCCGCTCCACAGACACCGCCCTCCCGCTCGACACATTCACTGCACGCTTTCCCTCAGGATCCACCACTATCCAGCTCAGCCTCAACTCCTCCCGGAGCCTCTCGCACGCTTCCTCGCTCCGCGGATACTCCATCGCCGTCGCCACCGCCTCCTTCGGATCCAGCACGTCAACTCTGAACGGCGAGCACCGGAACCACCCGGACTCCGTCTCCGTCTCCACCACCCGCGACAGAACCGGCCTCATCCCGTGGAAGAGGTCCACCGCCGTGACGAGCTCCGGCGTACGCTCGATGTTCGTGTGGTCAGAACTGCGTGCAGCAGCAAACGAAGAGAAGGAGTCGGAGAAAAAAGAACGAGAAGCGCGTGGGAACGTCGAGATTAAGTGGCGCACGCGTGGCGTATTGGTGGAGGGCCACGTGGCGTGGCAGATGTTCTCCCAGAGCTGCTCGTGTTCTGAGAGCGCGTGGAGCTGGGAGCACGTGCTGGCGATTGAGGCCAGCGCGGGACCGTCCAGGCGTCTAAGGATGTGGGTTTGAATTATGTCGGGATGCACGGCGGAGATGGTGGTAGCACCGCCTGCTTCGTTGGTGGTGGTAACGGCCGTGTTATCGGTGCAAGCCATAGTGTGGTTTTAGTTTGAAGCAATACCTTTGTCTTCCGACTTGTTATATAAATAGAGAGAGTGGCGAATGTAATGGACGATTGAAGGGTCAAAATCACTTTTCAAACCCCTCTTCTTTTTCACTTCTTTTACAAAACTACCCTTCTCCACCGTTGACTGACACCAACTTCAACACCAAGACACTGACTACAGTTGTGGCCCTTTCGGTATTTTTGGAATTGCCCTTAGTATATAAAAAATATTAAATAATCCTTTATGAGGTCTATAAAAAAACATGAACCATGTTGTAATATAATATTTAACCCTGGACCCATTAGAGCACCTAATCCCTTGGGATTTATATTTTTATTTCTTGGTGGATTTGCGTTTTTTTTTTATTGGCAATGATTAAAAGATTTATTGTTTATTTAAATTGGTAATTTATTTTATGAAATATTCCTTTAAATAAAAATTGATCAAGTATTCCAAAAAAAAAAACGTTATTTATGGATGGAGATGCGACAAACTTTGCCGTCATAACAAGCTTATCTAATGAACTTAAAAAAAAAAAAAAAAAAAAAAAACAACAACAACGAAGGATGAAGATGAACGTAACGCTACGCTACGCATTTCCCTTGCCAATTGTCGTTGTCATAATCATAAGCCTGCCCATATAAGCGTCAACTATCAAACTTAGAATTATTTACCAAAAACATAAATAGAGTCTGCCTAATAAGCTGAAAAACATTTAACAAAATTTACTCAATAATAAAGCTTAATTACTTAAAAATATATTTAATTCATTACAATATATTTTAAATATTATAATTGAAACCTGTATTTGATATTTTTTATTACTTTTAACTTGAGGAGAATAACTTGAAATTAATTTACTTTTATTGTTTTCTTATACAAAACTTATTTCACAATAACACATATAATAAGAATGTGATGCTTTTTCTTAAAGAAGCAATTTTTGTTTTTTATTATTTATTTAATGCCATCTATAATATATTGTAATTTTTTATTTGATATCCATAATCATATATTCCAGAAGGTAACCTAGTTTATTGTGACACGTGTTGAACAAACTGTTAATTGAAAATTTCATTCCAATTGAAAAATATTGATATGACTCTACAATTAAGATTAAGAAATTCATTATAACAAGTAATTTGATCCTAATCGTACCTAACTTCATTCTTTTTATTAAGTTTTTGACTTTTAAATTTTATGATTTGAAAATATGTATTTATAAGAGAATCAACGATTTTGGAAGGTTATAAAAAAATCATCTTCATTATTTAAATGAAGATAATATGATAATAATAACATTACAACACTATGACTTACTGTTATGTACGTACATTAAGTCATTAATTACTAATTTTTTATTAATATATATTCTTTATTTTATACACTAAAATAAAATTTCTATCAATGACTTACGGTTAGGCACAAAGTCATTAATTATTAATTTTTATTAACAATTATTTTATACTTTATACACAGATAATTTAGGAACCATTTTGTATGCTTAAAATTATATTTTTAAGTTACATATCCAAAAATAAATTACAAAATTCTACATGCAACTTTTATTTTCATATATTATTATTACGATAAATTAAGTATTATATATATATATATATATATATATATATATATATATATATTGCTAAAAAGGCTAAATTGTGTCTTAATAATAATAAAAAATACTCATCCAAAATAAAATATAAATATAAGAGATAATTAAAAAAATTAAGAATTAATTAAACATGTTGAATATAGAAGAAATAGAGTTTGGGATTAATCTCCCTTGTGTATAAATCACACATAGGGTAGTCTATTTATAGTAGAGAGATACAACTAAAAGAGTAACTGAAAGTAACGAGAATAAACGAGAAGATATTGTTTGATATTATGGTTAATATCTAACAATATCTTAACAATATTAAATAATATCTAAACAATATCTAACACTCCCCCTCAAGTTGGAGCATACAAATCGTATGTGTCAAGCTTGTTACAAATATAATCAATTCTAGGACCCAGTAAAGATTTAGTAAAAATATCTGCTAACTGATCACTTGAGTTAACAAACTCGGTCTTGATGTCTCCAGACATAATCTTTTCTCGAATGAAATGACGATCAATCTCAATGTGTTTGGTCCTCTCATGAAAGACGAGGATTAGAACTAATATGAAGAAGCGACCTGATTGTCACACACAAGTGACATTTGAGTGACATCTCCAAATTGTAATCTCTAAGCAATTGCTTGAGCCAAACAAGTTCACAAGCAGCTGAGGCCATAGTTCTATATTCTGCTTCGCACTAGATCTTGCCACAACACTTTGTTTCTTACTTTTCCATGAGACCAAGTTACCGCCAATGGAGACACAATATCCGGATGTAGATCTTCTATCGGAAGGAGATCCTGCCCAATCAGCATCCGAGTAGCAAACAACTCTTGTATGGTTATTAGAATCATATAACAATCCTTTTCCAAGAGATCTTTTAATATACTTTAAGATACGAATGATCTGCATTCCAATGATCTTCACATGGGGAATTAAGAAATTGGCTTACCACACTGACTCGCAAAGGAAATGTCGGGACGAGTAACTGTAAGATAATTCAATTTTCCAACCAATCTTCTATACTTGTTCGGGATCGGGTAAAAGTTCCCCCGATTTGGTAAAAGTTTAGTATTGGGATCCATGGGCGTATCAACAGGACTTTGAATTCATCAACCCAGTTTCCTCTAAAATATCCATGGCATACTTCCTCCGAGATATAACAATACCATCATTGGACTGTGCCACCTCAATACCCAAGAAATATCTAAGTTTGCCAAGATCTTTGGTCCGAAAATGGTGACAGAGATGTTGTTTCAAGCTGAGAGATGCCATGGTTGTCACTACACTGTAAGAACGATGTCATCAACATATACTTATCAAGTAAACACATCCAGACACTTGAGTGTCGATAAAAGATAGAGTGATCTGCTTCACACCGAGTCATACCAAATTGTTGAACAACCTTGCTAAACTTTCCAAACCAGGCCCTAGGAGACTGTTTTAGGCCATATAGGGATTTGCGAAGACGACATACCATCCCGAGAAGACTCCCCCGAGCAACAAACCCAGGAGGTTGCTCCATATAGATTTCTTCTTGCAAATCACCATTGAGGAAAGCATTTTTAACATCTAGTTGATAAAGAGGTCATTGTTGAAGAGCGGCCATGGCGATAAATAAACGAACGAAGTCATCTTTGCCACAGGGGAAAAGGTATCTCCATAATCCAAACCAAAAATTTGAGTATAACCTTTGGCCACAAGACGTGCTTTGAGGCGATCAATAGTACCATCAGGTCCAACTTTGATAGCAAACACCCACCCGCAACCAACAACAGATTTTCCAGACGGTAGCGAGACCAAATCCCAAGTTCCACTATTATGAAGAGCACTTAGTTCATCTAACATGGCCTGACGCCAACCAGGATGGGCTAAAGCTTCACGGACAGTTTTGGAATGGTCACGAGAAGAAAGAGAGGAAAGACATGTATAAAAAGGTAATGACAGTCGATGATAACTCAAACCAATATAATGAGGAGAGGGATTACGTGTAGAACGGATACCTTTTCGGAGGACAATGGGAAGGTCAGACTCAGGTGTCACATTCGGAGGAGACAGAGTAGTTGGCACTTGAGTAGAGTCACATGGTGGTGGTTGTGATTGGTTTCGGCAACTATAAACCTGAAGAGGTAGTGAAGAAGAAGTTGATCTGCGGAGTAGAATCTAATGGTGAAGAAGACACAATTAGAGGGTCACAAACAACGGGAACATTAAATGTACTAGGAGTGTTGACAATATTGGATGGAGACGAGAGGTGAAGATTGACTTTTAAAATAAAAAGAGAACTCATCAAAGGTGACATCTGCAGACACAAAATAACGGTTAAGAGAAGGAGAAAAACATTTGTATCCTTTTTGTGATCTTGTAAACCCTAAGAAAACACATTTATGTGATCTAGGAGAAAGCTTGTCAAGACTAGAACTAAAATTATGAACAAAACATGTAGACTCGAAAACTTTTAGAGGTAAGGGATGAAGTGGTTCATGAGGGAATAAAATGGAATGAGGTATTTTATTATCTAGAACCAGAAGATGGCATGCGATTAACAAGATAACATGCGAGTAAGAAGAGCATCACCCCAAAAATGCTGAGGAACCTCTCCATGAATTAAAAGAGTGCGAGTTGTTTCAATAAGATGTCTATTTTTACGTTCGACTACACCATTTTGTTGAGGTGTATAAGCACAAGAAGTTTGATGCAAAATACCATGAGAAGCCATGAATTGTTTAAAAGAATGAGAAAGATATTCACGACCATTATCACTGCGCAAAACTCTAATAGAAACACCGAACTGAGTTTGAATTTCATTGAAAAAAGTTTGAAAGATATGAAATAATTCAGAACGATTTTTCATCAAAAATAACCAAGTACATCTGGAATAATCATCAATGAAAGTAACAAAGTATTGAAAACCTAAAGTAGACTTAACGCGGCTAGGTCCCCAAATGTCAGAGTGAACCACGACAAAAGGGGACGAAGCACCACGTGTGACACTACGAGGAAAGGAAGTACGAATATGCTTGCCTAATTGACACGACTCACATGCCAAACTAGACAATTTAGATAAGGCGAGGACAAGTTCGTCGTAACTTGGCAAGACTTGGATGACCTAACTGAGCATGGAGAAGAGAGGGAGACTCTATAACTGCACCAACATGTGTAAAGGGACGAAGATGATAAAGACCATGAGACTCACATCCTGTGCCAATCACCTGTTTCGAACTCCGGTCCTGTAAACACACAGAATTGTTGGTAAAAGAAACAACACAATCAAGAGAACGAGTTAGACGACTGATGGATAACAGGTTAAAAGGAGACCCAGGGACATAAAGAACATTATCAATGGTTAAAGAAGGGAAAAATTTAACGAGTTCCAACACCATGAGATGATACTCTAGAGCCATCGGCTAGTGTAACAAAAGGTAAAGGATCGGGAGAGGATAAAGAGGAGAACAAAGATTTGTTACCAGTAATATGATCGGTGGCTCCTGAATCAAAAACCCAAGGACCGAGAAGAAGATTGGGTCGGACCAACAAAAGATGTACCTGTGTGTGCGACAGACACGGTAGAACTAGAAGACTGTTGATCCTTATACCATTTGAGAAATTTGTTGAACATAGCAGGTGTGTCCGATGAAATAGAAGAAGGAGGATCCTTAGCGAGATAAAGGTGGGAAAAAATCGAGTCCGAGCAACTGCAGTAGATCGAGTAGGACGACCATGTAATGCATAACACTTGTCAATCTTGTGACCTAGTTTGCCACAATGTTCACACTCATGTAATGCATAACACTTGGTCAATCTTGTGACCTAGCTTGCCACAATGTTCACACTTAGGACGTCCTTTTCCCTGTTTGCGAGGGCGAGTTCGATCATCACGGTGAGATACCAATGCAGAAGAATCATTAACAGAAGCAGGTGTGTCAGGGTTGAGTTTTGCTGGTATACGCAAAAGAGTGGAGCAGGTCGATGTCAAGGTGGGGACAACCGGAGAACCCAAAATCGATCACGAATATGTGAATATTGATCGGCAAGTCCGTGTAATGCCCCTAGCATGAAGAACTTTGATCGTTGTCCTATCTCGGTGGCGAGGTCGGGGAAGGAGGCAATAACTCATTGAACTCATGAAAAAGAGCATGAATTTTGCCCATATAATCGGTCATAGAATCTTGATGTTTAGAGGAAATAACATCTACAAATTTAGAACAGACATCATAGAGACGTTGAGTATCATTGGTGTATAATAACTTGGCATGTTCCCGGATTTTTGCACATGTTTCGTAGGAACGAAAAATTTGTTTTAACGAAGGATCAAGGGTACCCTTGAGAACCACGCATAATTGAGCATCAATGGTGTCCCAACGGTCTTCCTCACCAGGAGTGAGAGTAGGTGCTTTCGGGACAAGATGATCAAGATACTTCGACTCTTAAGCCATAATCTGACGTCCGATGACCATGTGGCATAATTAGGGCCGGTTAACTTGTCAATGGATAAGTGCACATTAACATAGTTAGTGTAGATGGAAGGATCGGATGCGATCTTGACAGAACTGGAAGTACTAAAAGGAGCGGAAGAACTCATAAAGGACGAAGGCGATAGTGACAGCGGCGTGAACCGAGTACACCGGGTAAGTTCCCAGGAAAGAGAGGTGGGTCACTAATGGACACGCTTAAATACCAAGTCTTTCCTTGTCGAACTTTCCTAGACATGCACTTTCACACTACCAAATAACCGACAACGATAGCGGCGGTGGTGGCGACTTCAATAGTGGTCTAAGGCGGAAAAAAAATTCAAAATAACCTTAAGCTACGATACCATGTTGAATATAGAAGAAATAGAGTTTGGGATTAATCTCCCTTGTGTATAAATCACACATAGGATAGTCTATTTATAGTAGAGAGATACAACTAAAAGAGTAACTGAAAGTAACAGAATAAACGAGAAAATATTGTTTGATATTATGGTTAATATCTAACAATATCTTAACAATATTAAATAATATCTAAACAATATCTAACAAAACACATTCATTTATTTTAAAGTTATTGTCTTATAGGAGTACAAATATTAATTATATAATATTCTTACTCTTTATCAAAATGTTGATAGGTATTTTAGTATCAAATGCTTCATTTATTCAAGACATACATATTTATATTAAAATAGTTATTTATTCAAATAATAATTTTATTATCGATCAGTATTTCTATTTTCCAATCGCCATTAAATGCAACGATGCACTTCTAATTTATTATAATATCTTTCATTGATTGATGAATTGGTTACTGTATTTGAAAGCCTCTCACATTTTTTTTATATATATTACTTTTGGCACGAGGCACACGATTTATATAATGTTGTACACGCAGATAATAAAATAAGAGAAAAATATGTGAATGGAAGTTTCCATATCACTTTCTGTTCAAATTCGTCAGCTAATTAAATACAAGACATTAATGACAACAGTAATGTATTAATACTTTTATCATTTAATTAAGTGCAATTTGGTTGTTTATTTGTATATTTGCGCAATGTTTAATCTCGTATTTTTAACCCATGGATGTTAATTTCAATTTTTTACCATACTTATTTTTTGTTTTTATTAATCTCACATCTATGTAGTAACGTAATTTACTAACGTCACTTATTTTTTACTTAAACACTTGATGGGCACATAATTAATTACATAAGAACATCATTTGACATATTACTATATTAAAATATAAAACAAAACTGGTTAGAGTTTTGTGAGATTTTCACTTACCTTGATTAGATTTGCAAAGACATAATATATAGTTTTATTAGTAGTTGTCTGTTAATTAAGAGATGAACAATGTCAACAAAATTAGTTATAGTTTGGAATTAAACTAAGGAGAAATCCAACTCTAGCATGTATAATAAATTCAAAGACTAAAAATTCATCTATTATAATTATGGAGGCAAAATTTTCATCATACAAATTTGAAAAATATTTAAGTGTTTCTATTTTTTTTATCATGACTATTTTCTAATGAAACACTCTCCTTATTTTTTAAACAACTTATTCAGTTATTTTTCTACGGATAATATAAAAAGATTTTTCATTATTATTTAATTATAACATTATACATTATACATATATATATATATATATTATATATATATATATATATATTAAATTTACTAATTTTATAATAATTATATTTTCTAGTTAATAGTATGAACAATGCATATCATGGGCGTGTGAACTAATTAATGTAAAGTTGTTAATAAATTTGACTGATATTTGCTGATTGCGATTTTAAAAGAAAGTTCATAATTGTATCTTTTTGGTGATTCTTGTTCAATAAGATTGATTGTGAAAATTAACATATAAATGACAAAAACCACAAACATAATGTAAAAAGAATTTAGATTGATTGTGGTGTGAAACAAAATTGGTTTGTGGGTTGTGTATATTCAATATTGCATGATTTTAAGTTATTTATTTTTCCTAGCAACTTATTTATTTAAGAATAGAGAGATAGTGAGTAAACCAATTTTGGAATGTTTGTCTTATAAACATAGATACAGTTCTTAAGCTTTTCAATCACTGTAAGAACAAATTACATATCTTAATTTACACAATTCAATAAATGATATTTTCGGGCCAGCAGATTTGGGTCTGGCCCAACATATGTTTGGCCTTCATTGAGTTAAGATGGGTCGACTATAAAGCCTTTCCTTGATTGAATATGAAGGTTGACACCCATACAAAATTACCTAGTAATATGTGAAGGGTAGATAAGCAATATATATAATCATATAGATTTATGAAAAATTATTATATATATATATATATATATATATATATATATATATATATATATATATATTATAATAATCAGTAACAAATCAATAAATTTTCAACATTAATTGTAATTTTAAAAATAAATTTTATATTTTAACTTTGTGATGATTGTAATTTTTAACTTGATTTAGTCTAGTTGTCTTTAAACTATTTTCAGTGACTAATTGGAAATCAATTTATCATTTCTCTGCCATTGTCTCGTTTTGGTCTCTACAGTTACAGTTAGCTACGATAAGAACTGTGTTCGCAATTTGGAGGTTTCAAATGAAAGTGAGGGTTGTGTGCAGGAAAATTTACGACTACGTACGCCATGATCTCAAAGAAATCGCTTTCCCCTCTTCTTTGCCAGACCCTCCTCACATAAAAAAGCGCCGCAAATTGACTTGGGATGAGCGTATCTGGGTATCCCTCTTTTCACTAAGGCTTATTTTACCTTTTTAATGTCAACTTTCCTTCTAATATCCCCTTCACATCAATTGACTACAGTTTTGTTTTCCGTATAACGCATAGGCATTGTTACTTTTCTTTTTCTCTCAATTGTAACGATCAAAAAGAGCTTATTGTGGTTGAAATACATGGTTTTAGGGTTTATTGTGGATGTTGTCGTGTGTCGATTAGGGTGCAATTTGGAGATACTGAACTTTAGTTAATTGACTTTGAAGGGATGCCACCTGGCTGATAGTAATTTAGATTGTACTGAAACATTCAATGTCCAGGTTTTGAAGCGAGCTTCCAGGCTTTATGCCGCAAGCTGGGTTCGTGATATTGGTCCTGACCTTCGGCCAGATGATTATAAGAAGGATGACATGACCGATGAAACAAATGCTGAAAAGAGAACAACTAAAGGAAAAGAACCCTCAACACTAGAGGATCTTGGTACCATCTTTTCTCTAGTTTAATATCAGTATGCTGTATAGAATCAATGTCAAAATTAGGATTGTTATGATTGAAGTACAACGGTGCTTGTTGCTGTGGATTTATTGAACAGTAGTTATGTTTGTGCCTATACTCTTTGACATTTGTTCAATTCCTACATATAAAAAAATAAATTATTTGGTGTATGCATCTAGTTATGCGAATTACTTAAAGAAACTATAGTGTATCTATGACTTATATCAAGAGAAAGCAATAAGGATGCCGCAGAATATCGAGTCAACAACAGTGCTTCAGAAAGAAAAGTACTTATGATTATCTCAAACAATTAGTCTAAGATTTTTCGCCAACTAGAGTGCCACCGCATTCTTATTCGGCATTGTGTAGAATGCTTTCTCCCTGGTATATTTGCTGCTCCAAACCTCTGTTTTCAGATTTTTATGCTATAACCTCCCTCTCTTTTCTTTCTTGGTTTTAGTCTCCCAACCATTTTTATTTTCTAGTAATGAGTTTTTGAAGGTATTTTTGAAATTTGACCAAGCATATGCATTTTTACTGAAAATTTGCAGCTGTAGCTGCTAGAGGAGGGATGGAGACCCTCAGACCTGCTCTGCAGCGTGTTTACATGACCAGAGCATCTGCATACAGAGATGCTCTTAAAAGTTTCGTAGAAGGGTACCAAGAGGGTGTTCAGCAAGTGATGGAGAAGAAGGAAGATTCCAAAACGCAAGAAGATGGCGATCTACCCCCCAAAAAAACAAGTTGAACTTGCTTGTAGGAGGCAGGGTGTTGTTTCTTTTCTTGCAGAACAACCAGTCATTTGAGCTAAGGCATGAAGATTGACAGAAATAACTGACATTCCTCTTGATTAAAGGGTTTTAATGTACATTGCACTGAACATATATAATTGACTGTTCCAAAATGAGTGTATTTTGGATAATAAATATCCAGTGGTAATCCTTAGTTTTGTTTTTGCAAATTTTGTTTGAGCTTTTAATTTTAGTTGCTTATTTGTGATGTTAAAGGTATGTTTGCTCTGCAAATAGAAGCATTAGCATTAGCATATGTTCATGCCATGTTTCTTTAACGGCTAGCTATACATAATGATGTATAATGTATTATCTATTATCTATTATTTTATTATTTATTCATTCACCCCTAAAGATACATAGTCTGAATAGATGCTGACGATACAGAATTCTTTTTAGTTCCACATATTTGAATTTTAACAATTTGCAAGTAATCACATCACATGGTTTCGAATTTTAACAATTTCAAGTAATCACACCAGTTATAGTTTCTATCTTCCCGAGCTTGAGCAACTATTATGGGACAGATTTTGGGTAGAGATGGGATGGTGGTGAAGTTCTTTTATTTCATCCTCCCCATTTCTGCTTATGGATGCATGCAAATATAATTACTGTATGCATTTAATACATTTAAAGGTCACTATTGCATGTTTCTTTTGCTCACTTGGAGAAATGTGAATTCATCTGCTAAAAGATGATATAAGGAAAGGCTCATATATGATTGATTCTGGGTTGGTTTGTATGGTATCTTTGTCTACTACTGTTTAGTGAAGATCTTATTGTCATTTTTTCTAGGTAGAATTACTTTGGCATATATGCAGGTGGGCTGAATTATCAGCCGAGACTTGAGGTAGCACTTCTACCACGGGTTGTCTTTTTTTATTTGAAAACATGTATGTGGCAGACAATTTGGGTCATGAGATGCCAGGTTGAATACTTTTGGCTTCATTGTGGAGATTGAGATGACTGAAAAGACTTGCATAATGAGAGATAAGACATAAAATTAAGTCCCCACAAAATACTATGGATTCCATCTTTCGGGTGATAAGCCTGCTATATGGGTCCATTTCCTTATGAAGATTGTATCAACAGTCTTGGTTTGAATTATGGAAGAACAGTTTTACTATTTCAGGTAAGAGTTATATGCTTATCTTTATTAGCATTATAGGTAGGGATTGTATTTTCTACCTTCCCTCATGGCCAAAGTTTGCCGGGAATCTTTTAAATCACAGGTTTTAAATCAGTAATAATGACATTGAGGGGCATAATCTAAAAGATTGTCATACGTTTTAGTTTTACTACTCTGCCGTGAGAATCAATTTGTTAGGATGAACCTGATGTGTTATCAGCATTGCTTTGAGATTTATAATTTTGTTTTTGGTTGTTCATATGCTGAAAGGTGAGGCTCAGGTTACTGAGATGTAAAGGGAGTTTTTGTTGGTGTTGATGCTAATACGAAGACGTGCTTTATTCTTCAAGAAGAAATCAAATTCCCATTTGTGTTCTGTATTCTACATCATCACCTAAAGGAGGCGCAGGGTGAGATTCATCCGTGACCTCTGAAAATAATGCCAAAGTGGTGTGGCATCAAAGATACACACTCGTATAGTATTTCTCTCTTATTTTTCCCTTTAATGTCATCTGTACTGTATTACTATTAATGCATAACTGTATCACTCCTGCAGGTCAAAGCCTTTCATTTCTTTGATAGGCCATTGTGTGTAGGCCAATGATAAACAACACAATCTCAGGACCCTCCCACTTGCAGAGCCAGTGTGAGCCACTGAGAGAGAGATTGGACAGCTTCTCTAGCAGGAGCTCAATGGGCCTCTTGAGTAAATCTTTATGGGCCCCTAATAATCACATGACACACTATTTGATTCCTCTTAAAGGTATTCTGCACTCCTGTCGTTCTTTTGCACAATTATATTGCATTAACTTGTATCGATCATGTTGATTGAAAGCTAAAAGCTTTGTTGAAGCCACTGTTTAAACACAGTGGTCAGTTCAAGCTCTTCTCTCCTCCCCTAGGTCCTTAAAAAGTTGGATTATTTTGTTTCTTCTTCCTGTGTGAGAGACAAGGGCAAGGACTTGTACTCGAGTTTTGGTACTTAAGTGAGCTGAATCATTGATTAAAAGCACTTCACTGACGGGTCACATTCTCGTTTCCTCAAACCCAGCTCGTCGTCTATACAGGCAGTTAATTGTACAACAGTTAAAACTTCAGTCACTGAAACTGTCTTTCTTCACCTGATAATACCTCTGTTGTACCAGAAGTTTGGCATTTTTTTTCACCTTTGATCCATGTCACATTAATGGAATAAATAAACGCTACAACTAGCGTGTACGTGCGGAGGAGCTATAAACTTAAAGAGAGAGGTTCAGGGATGGAAATCAATCAACTCAAATGGACCAAAATTATTTCACTCATTGTGCCTTACCCATTAATCAGTTAATAAGCCAACAAGAAAACCTGAGGTTGCCTTGCCTCAATGGGGTTGACTAGGTTCTAGAGAGTACTTAAAGTTGAGAATTACACAATTAAGAATTTACAGCTGATATAAACAGCATTCAATGTGAGACGTACTGCATTGCCTCGAGTGACATACTGTTTTACTTGCTTGCTCGTTAAGGATATCCCTGTCTCCTTTTTAATTTATGGTCTATATTCTCCATTTTCCCTCTTTGTTCAAACATTTTACCCTAGTCAGCTACGTTGTGAACGTTTTTTCTCTTCCCTTTTTATTTCATTGCGTGTAGTTTATAGTTTGTAAAAACTTACAACTCCACAGAACAGACCACAAAAAACAGGTCTGCCCACAACCGGGGGGTGTGGGGGACCATGGCCTGTTGACGTGCCCAAATTTATTTCTGTCTTCAGCTTCTCCAATTTTGCTTGATTTTCATCCACCTGCAAAACGCTCACGAGGAGAATCTTGTCATTACACAAATAAATGCATCTTCAGATATTACTACCTGAAAATTTTCATGAAAACAAAAATTTGAATATCAGATATTAGGATAAATCTAAAATATCCCCCTTGAAATGATGATCATTCCTGTAGGCTGTAGCAGCTATACTCCATATCTGCATATATATTTTGGATATTGCTTTTCTAAAGTAAGTAATATTAGTTGTTGGTGATTAGTCATAAATTGATATGTATGGTTGAAATTACTTACCGAGTGGGATAAGGGTTTTTGTTGCTTGTTTGAGAAAACTTATTTTACCAGCATGCATGCTTTAAAATAGCAGGATCCATATAATATGTATTGAGTTGAGATGTGTGTGTCACCACTACTAAGAGGTGGAAGCATATAGCATGTGGTTTGTGTTGCTTAACTAGAGCAGTGGGCTTAGTAGTACGTATTTGGTTGTGTTATCTATCAAGTCAAGTCAAGTCCACCCACCCACCCACCCACCAATGCCAAATAGCAGCACACCATCTGTGGCACCATACCTTACCTCCCACGTATATTATGATGAGCCCTTGTGAAAATCTTGAGGCAGAATCCCAACAGTAGCAAATTGATTCCTCATTTCTGATTTCCAGTGACCTAAATTCTCCATTTAGAACTTGGATGACGTCATTCAGCTCTCTCAGTGGGCCCCGTCAAAACCTCTCCATACCATCTGAATCTGCCCTCTGGCTGCAGTCTCTTTTCTTTTCCCATCACTACTCTCCACCTTCGGGTTTACTCGTTGCTACTCTTTTGGTGTG
The DNA here is from genome assembly GCA_963425845.1 of Sphenostylis stenocarpa. Taxonomy (NCBI): domain Eukaryota; kingdom Viridiplantae; phylum Streptophyta; class Magnoliopsida; order Fabales; family Fabaceae; genus Sphenostylis; species Sphenostylis stenocarpa. Next base: position 35,506,389 of record OY731398.1, on the reverse strand, counting down.
AAAGTTTGGTAAGAAAATCAGGGATTTCTTTTCTTTTTCTTCCTTCTAGTTTTTCCATCATATTTCTTTCTGCCCCTCCCCCCTTCATTTCCCCTCCCCTTTCCCTTTTAGGCAGGGTTTGAGGGGGAACCTGACAAGTGGGTTAATTGGATCAATTATGGGATGTCGCATCCACCTATCGTTGTCCTTGGTGATTTCTCTTCTGGTTGACATCCTGTTGCAATCACGCATCGACACACTATGTTAATTCCCACTTTGTTTTTCACTACAGTTGAAAACATTTAAATAGTTATGACACATGCATACCCCATAAAAAGTAAGATATGCCATTGATATTATTATGAAGAAAAAAGAGGAATGTTAGGAACAAAAACGTGTTGATCAGTTTAAGTAAACAAATTGAGTAAGTAAATAACAGTTTCAAAACATTATTGGTGATCTTCATTGGTTATCTATGTCTGTGTTTTATTTTTCCTGCACGCATTGAGTTTTAAACCAATGCTTGTCTACTACGCGTATAATATTGACTGTTTCTCCGATGAGTGCGTTTCCTGAGGACTCGCGAGGTAGCTACTCAATCAACACATTTTTAATTATATTAAAAATGAGGTATAAACGTTTAGGCAAAAACTTTTTCTACCTGTTCGAAGAATCAATTAAACCTCTCTTTCCCGGATACCAAAATATATACCAAGAAAGTAATCCCTTAAATTCAGGATTCGGAGGTGGGAAAAACAACTTGAGTGTGACTTGAAGAGATACTAATTAATTACAATAGCTTTATAACAATCGAAAGGCTAACATAGTTGGTTGACTTTTACGTGTTGCAGATTCATTTAGTTTGCATTAGGAGAGTGTTGGATAGACTTCTCAACCACGTATGTGTTGGAAAGTTAATCCAGGGCATTCGTTGCGTTTAATGATGAAACTTAATTAATTACAAGGTTTTCAAGGCCCACAAGCAAGTTCATTCTTTTTTTGGGGAGAGAGAAAGATTAATTATAATCTGTTCTTTCCATCTTTCAAACTTCCAATTGTATGACTATTGGTTGGTAGACCACGCCACCAGATACACATCATACAACGTGGGCCAAAACAGAAATGAGATTTACCCAATAAATTCTGTTCCATGGTCCATGGTTAATCTAGTTGCATTCGTTGCCTTTCACCTCTCACCTCACAATAGTAGAGAGAAAAAGGTGTTTCCAATTAAAAAGAGAATGAAGCTAACTCTGTCTGGTAAAAGTAAACAAACAGTAGTTTTACATCCATATTAATCAAAGATGCAGGATCAATTAAATGAATCCAAGACAATCTTGACTTTGATCAATCCTCACATGACTCAAATTAAGCGGAGATGCTCATATGAAGTCTGGTCAATTTATGCGCTGTATTCAGTTTTCGCATATATTATATTTACAACTTTCCCCTTGAACCTTTTTAATAAATTTAAGGAGTGTAGTTTTTATGCGTCAACAGTGTAAAAAAATCTTACACTATCAATCCATAAAAATAAAAAAAACAAGATTAAGATGACTTTTTAAGATGATTATGCTAAAAATCCAAAAAAATAAAAAAGGCTATATGAAGAAAAAATTGTAATTTGGTGACGTTTTTGGTCCGTCAGTGTATATTCTATACACATTTTTCTTGTATAATAATAAGAGGCAAAGACGATAGAAAACATGTCCCATGATCCATCTGGCATTCATTTGATGGCTTAGTTTATAATAAAATAAATATGCTCGAGTGACAGGGAACAAGAAGATCCGATAAAACGAATAAACAAGGCATTTTCATTTGCATGCATCTCCCTAATTGAAGACAAGAAAGATCCTCTATAATCTTCAACGTCAACCTAAATACACTTATAATAAAGAGGGTTGATGTTAACGACACGGTCATTGACTAAAATTAATTAAGGGCATACCTTAACCCTGAAGCTGGAAAGAAAAAGAAAAGAAAAGAAAAGAAGAAGAGAATCTAATAAAGGGGGCATATATATGTAATAGATTGTAATTGTATTATGGTTGTTGACGTAGCATGTGATGGTGAGTGTTGGAAGAAGAATAAGAGGTTTGACGGTGTAAGTGGTGGTGGGCAAGTGAAGAGGAGGAGAGAGTGTAAGAGCATTGTGGCGTGGAGTTTTGGGAATCATTATCAGGTTGGCATTCCATGTTCACCCCAAACAGCCTCAGCACCCTGCCACTTGAACTGTTCCCTCCCGGTGTCGTTTCGTTCTGTCCTTGGGACCCTCCACCTGTAAGTAACAAACATTACAACACGTGCAAATGCCCACACTTTAATCATACACATTTCATGTTCCAATCAATTCTTTTAACCTTACTACCATACCATATTCATCTTCATCTTCATATTCTCATTCCTATTTTTCACCACCTTTACTTCAACCAAACACACGCGCCTGCTCCTCACGCCGCATGCCAAACACCACCCCTTCTTACTCCTATTTCCAAACCCACATTTTCTCCCAACAATATAATCTTACTTTTACTTCAACCCTACTTTTAATTCAAATCACAAAGTAAATGAAATAGTGTATAATAAATATATCGACGATGACGAACCTGGTGGTGCATGAAGACAGTCAGGTTGGTATGGGAAAGGGAGGTGATGCGCAGGATAAGGGTGCGCAGAGTAGAAGGAGGGTGTGGCGCTCCTGGTAACGTGAGCGGGGGGGTTCGGTTGGCGGCGGGTGGAGCTGATGAAGAAGCGTTGAGGATGGGTCCGGTGTCTGTGGAAGAAAACCACGTCGCCAGCGTGAAGCCGTTTGTCCTTCACGTAACGACTCCATCCTTTGGTCAAAACGTAACTCTGGCTACTGTTCCAATAAGAGTAACGGAAGCGCCAGCACTTCCCGGACTCGTCCTCGAAACTCAGCAACACACCCTTCGCGCTGTCACCGCACGACGACGACGACGACGAAGACTCCAGCGGGAAGTGCTTCTCCGCGTGCTGTTTCGGGATCACCAACCGGTTCAGCTTCCCCACGTCGCTCGGAGTCAACGGCTTCTCGAACATCGCTTCCTTCTCCTCCTCTTCCGTCGCGCCACCACCACCCTTCTCCGCCGCCACCACCTCCTCTTCCTCCTCCTCCACCTCCTCCTGGTTGTCGTTCAGGTTGAAACGAGGAGTATGAGAGTTGCCGAGCCACGTGGCGGCCGGTTGTTGCTCGCTCCAGTATAGTCTCGCTTCTGGTGAGAAGTGGTTTATCGACATTGAGAATGGTAAAGAGAGAGAATGAAGGAAGAAGGGACGGTAAGAGGCGTGGTGATGATGATGATGATTATGGGTTCATTTGATGTGGAAGCTGTGGGAATCACTGCTTGTTTGATGGACCTAGCAAAGATATGACAATGAGAGAGAGAGAGAGAGAGAGAGAGAGAGAGAGAGAGTACGAGAGTACTTTAAGGTTATGTAAGGTGCCAAGTGCGTTACTATATGAAGAAGAAGAAAAATAATAAAAAGACAAAGTCTTTTTGGGTTGTTTCGAATTTCGATGCTGTTTTTCGGTTTCTTTATAAATTAACGTTTTTTATTCTTCATTTATTTGTTTCCGTGTGAACTTGGTAGTATGGTTAGGATTGTTACTTTTTCTGATAAATGGTATGATAATGAAAGTGTGATGTGTTCGTAGAAGGTGTAGACTTTGTATTGTATGAGTTCTAAGTGAGACACGGGGAGATTTTTAAAATGAAATAATTACCGAATTGGACCGAACATGTATGTTTATGAGAAGGAGAGAGATATTGTAGAGTACAGGTGAATAATTTGGTGTAATTAGGGACATCCCATGTTAGTAAATTGGCTTACAAATCAAGTGATGGGGCCCTTTTTACCCAACCCTCACCCCTCCTCAGAGGCTCATTCCCATTAACCACTCATCATATCTAATAATCAAACTTATAATCCCTTAAATATGTTGCTTTCGGTTATATTGTGCTTTAGATATAATGTGAAGGTCACAACTCACAAGATTATGTCTTCAATTTTCTTTTTCTAATGTTTATCAAAAGTAACCATTTAGTAATGGACAAAAAAGTGACCATTTGAATAATGGTTTATTTTGTGCTTGTTTGGTCTCTGCCTGTAAACTCTGGCATGGATGGAGGGGAAAACTAACGTAGAGTGGTCCACGTTCGTCCTCCACAACTTGTGTGTTGAATCTGAATGATGGACATGTATATGAATATAAATGAATATAGGTCTGATTCATTTCAAGTCTTCTGAAAATGTATTATGCTGAGGATAACGAAAGAATAGTGCTGTGTCACGTGCATGACTTCATTATTGGTGTTTGGCCATTCCTGGTTTTCAAATTAAGGAAGCTATACATCAAATTGAATGCGTCATGGACACAGGGCAGAGAAGAAAACAGCACAAACAAACAAAGACATGGGAGGAGTAAATTTAAGTTTTCTCCTCTCCTTTCAAATAAGCAAAGAGTAATATTTGATTTGTCCAATTAGAGAAGACACAAATCCTGCATCCTAGTCTTGTTTCAATCCCCACCTTCCACATCTCTCGTACACATAATCACACACACTCTCTCTCTCTACTTATTATATGGTCCTATTGCTGTCTACTCATCTTTATTTTTTTATATATAGTTGTAACTTGTATTCCATAAATAATAATTTCTTTACTTAGATTATGTCTTTTCTATGAGTTGCGGACAAAACCCACCTCAATTTCCAGGTAGATTCAGACACCTTTTTTTTTTGCCCTACAAAAGGTTTAACTCATTTGTTTAGTTTAAGTATATAAATATTGGGGACACAGCTATAATAATAAAAAGTTGTTGGGTGTTCATCTTTTTTCTTTCTGATTAAATAATTGTCCTGGTGTCATCAGGGATATATCTAGGGTCCTTGTGTTTTAGTTATCATTAGAAATATTGCACATTTTTGTTACGTAACCTGATTAATGCCAATGAGACTTTATTCTATCAGAAAATAATGCACACTTGTAAATGCTCACTGTCATGTCACGAAACCTTGGATTAGACGGTCCCATAAACCAGAAACGCTTGGCTTGTGCAGTTAATTCACGGAAGGGACCAAGAAATCTGGGTCCTGTAAATGATGGATGATACATGCTTAAATGGAAGTAAATGACAAATTTTCAAATTTTCTGAAAAATATTATTTCTTCAACAATTTGTATAATATAGTTTTTGAAAGACAGAAAAAGAGAATCACCAGATAAAAATACGATATATGTAGTTATTTATGGAATTGATTGAGAAAGATAAGAGAGAACATATTATTATTATCTAATAAAACAATTATTTTGTATAAATAAAACCATCCCAAAGATGGTGATGGTTGGCTAAGTGCTGGAATCCTTGACCATGAAGAAATTAAGACACAGGGTTGGGTGAGAATCTGCCATGCCTATTGCTTCAATGTGGTGTCTAGTGTGACTCTGCAAAATTGTCAATAGTTTTTTTTTTTTTTTTTCAATTTATTTATAGGCAATGTCAATAGTTAATTCCAGGGGAAACTGGACACAAGACAACCCCACGAGAGATTTAAGGAAAGTGGGGTAGGAACAGCACATGGAAAACAAAAGGGAAATTTATCTGATTATTTATAAATTTATGTTTTCATAGAATTACACATTATTACTAAAAAATTGTCTTGCGTTAAATATATCTCTGGTGATATCATTTTTGTTTAATTAAACTAAACTCTAATAAATATGTTGATATAAAATTTATGTGTTTATATTGATTTACTTTTTTTTCTACCCACAAATGAAAGTTAATATAATGTCATGCCGTTAGTATAAAAAAATTACAGACATATAATAAGTTTCAAACGGTACATTAAACAACATTCAAATAATTCTCTAAGTTAGTGAAATAAACCTTTTTGCCCACTAGGTCCAATTTAATCAACTACTGGGTTTTTTGAGCAGTCAAATAAGTTATAGCAAAATTTAAAAGTCCAGTCAAACGTACTTATTGTTAGGATCAGAGTACCAGCATAAATACACACAACTAAAATAGAGACGAGAAAAATAACCCTGACAATAGGCAAAAATGAAAATTTTATAATGACCACTCTTTCCTTTTACAATTGGAAATTATCAATACTAGGAAAGTAAAAGAGAAAGAAGGAGAAATATTTGGGATGTATGAAATAAGGGGGGAGGGGCTCCTTTTATAAGAAGGAGGAGAGCCCCCAATTGAAGTTCCCACGGATGTGGGACTTCTTCCTTCACAATCTCCCACTTGAAGATTTTGATGAAATTAATCAAATCTTCACACTATGTCTTCTTCTCTCACATCCATGTTGCTTATCCTTCCGATAGGCCATAGAGGATCGACTCCATATAAACTTGTCGACATTAACCTAGGTTTTGTCATTACATCTGCTAGGTTCTTTTCAGTGTGGATCTTCTGTAAGTCTACACTTCCTTCTTCTACTACTTCTCGAACAAAATGATATCTTATTCCTATGTGTTTTGTCCTCGAATGAAAGGCTGGATTCCTTGCAATGTGTAAGGCACTTTGACTATCACAGTACACAACAATTTGTTGTTGCTTGTGACCAAGTTCCCCCATTATTCTTTTAATCCAGATAGCTTCTTTACATGCTTGGGTGACAGCCATGTATTCAGCTTCCGTAGTAGACAGAGCTACCACATCTTGTAACTTGGATAACCAACTTACTGCCCCTCCATTGATGGTAAACACATAACCAGTAGTAGACTTCCTTTTATCCAGATCACCTGCAAAATCCGAATCTACATAACCTCTGACAACTGCTTCTGATCCTCCATAACATAATGCAACATTTGAGGTTCCTTTTATATACCTAAGGACCCTCTTCACATTTTGCCAATGTTCTCCACCAGGATTCCCCATGAATCTACTAACCACTCCCACTGCTTGTGCAATGTCCGGTCTTGTACAAATCATGGCATACATAAGACTTCCCACTGCTGATGCATACGGTACTCGAGACATTTCGATCCTCTCCGCTTCACTGCTAGGACTCATACTTGAGGATAACTTACAGTTGACAGGAAGTGGGGTAGAAATTGGCTTGCAATCTTGCATGTTGAAGCGCCGCAAGATCTTAAGTAAATAATTCTTTTGAGAAAGCCAAATCTTCCTATCTTTTCTGTCTCGGTGAATTTGCATCCCTAAAATCTTGTTTGCTGGTCCCAAGTCCTTCATATCAAACTCCCTAGCCAATTGTGCCTTCAATTCTTGGATTCGAGCTTTGTTAGGGCCTACCACCAACATGTCATCCACATACAACAGCAATATGATGAAATCATTTTCTTCAAACCTATTGTGGTAAGTACAATGGTCCGAACTTAGTCTGTAGTATCCGAGGCTAATAATGAAGGAATCAAATCTCTTATACCAACACCTTGGCGCCTGCTTTAGGCCAGTATAGAGATTTGTTCAACCCGCAAACCAAGTTTTCTTGCTCTTTGAAGCCTTCGGTTGGAGCATATATATTTCCTCTTCAAGTTCTCCATGAAGAAAAGCAGTTTTTACATCCAATTGCTCAAGATGTAAATCAAATGCAGCGACACATCGCCAGGACAATTCGATTGTTGTCAATCTAACAACTGGTGAGAATATCTCGTTGAAATCAATGCCTTCTTTCTGAGCATATCCTTTTACCACCAGTCTAGCACGATATCTTTCTACTTGATCATTGGCATCTCTCTTGATCTTATAGACCCATTTGCAACCAATGACTCTGCGACCTTTTGGAAGTTCCACAAGATGCCATGTCTTGTTTTTATGAAGAGCTTCAATTTCTTCTTCCATAGCGACCATCCATAGAGGAGCTTCGAACCACTCACGGCCTCTTGAAAAGTTGAAGGTTCTCCTTCTTCACTTAGGAGACAATACGCATCATGACTTGTCATCACATATTGTGAATGCCAAGATGGTCCGACTCTTTCTCTTGTTGATCGTCGGAGTTCTCCTTCTTCCACCTCATTTGGCTCATGTTCTTCATGCTCCTCCTCCGACTCGGAGGAATGTTCCGAAGTCTTCTTCTCTATCTCGTACTATAGTCTTGTCCTTTTCCGAGCTGTCATTTATCTGCTTGCTTTGCAGTTCATTTTCTGCAAAGACGACATCTCTGCTAACAATAACTTTGTGGGCAGTGGGATCCCACAAGCGATACCCCTTCACATTGTCAGCATATCCCAAGAAGATGCATTTCCTGGATTTTGGATCCAACTTCGTCCTTTCTTGGGTGTTGTACATCACGTACGCGGGACAACCAAACACATGTAAGGAAGAATAATCGGTTGATTTTCCACTCCACATTTCCATAGGAGTTTTCAACCCAATTGCTGTTGATGGAGACCGATTTATCAAGTAACAGGCAGTATTCACGGCTTCGCCCGGAAAGACTTTGTTATGCTCGCAGTTTGCAGCATAGCTCCGGTTCTCTCTAGAAGAGTTCTATTCATCCGCTCTCGCTACACCATTCTGCCGAGGCGTGTGTGGAACAGTAAAATTGTCTCACAATTCCTTCTTGCTTGCAGAATGCTAGAAAATCTCCATCTACATATTCTCCTCCATTGTCCGTCCTCAAACACTTGATTCTCCTTCCGGTCTCAAGTTCTACTTGTGCTTTGAAGTCTTTGAACCGCGCAAATACTTCGGACTTCTTCTTGATAGGGTATACCCATAATCTCCTCGAGTAGTCATCGATGAACGACACAAAATATTTTGCTCCTCCGAGAGATAATTCGGTGATTCCCGGACATCAGAATGGATCAAGTCCAAAGTTTGCTTACTCCTTGTGGTGGTTCTTGCAAACTTCAACCCGTGTTGTTTGCTTGTCACACAATGCTCACAGAAGGGTAAATCGACCTTCTTGAGCCCGGGTATGAGATCACGTTCCGCAAGAATCTGCAGACCTCGCTCCGACATATGTCCAAGTCTACGGTGCCATGTTATCGCCGCTTCTTCTTGGCTTGTCGACGCAGCTTGTTGCATGATTTTCTTGCAAGGTGTCTCCCATAAGTACATACAAGTTTGCCATGATTTTCTCTCGCTTTCATGACAACTATGTTTCCTCTCACTACCTTTAAGATTCCTCCTTCAACATGGATCTTGCAGTCGAGGTCATCCAATTGCCCTATAGACAATATATTTTTCTTCAAGTCCTTCACATGTCGTACTTCTTGGATTGTGCGAATAGTACCAGTCATACATTTTTAATTTGACAAGTACCAACTCCAGCAATCTCCAATGCATGGTCATTTCCCATGAACACGGATCCACCCGAGATAGGCTTGTAGGTTTGAAACCAATCTCGGTGTGGGGTCATGTGCCAAGTTGCACCTGAATCCATTATCCACTTGTCATGAAATTCGTTTCCGTCATTAGAGCCGATTGCTGCTTCGCTACCGAATTACTCCTTCCTCTGAAGTACTCGCAATGCAACCTTGTGAGGTTGATTCTTCATTCTTCCTCTTCCAACACTCTTTCTTCGTGTGCCCTTTCTTGCCACAGTAGTAGCATTTAAATTTGAAAGTCTTCTTGTTTCGAGAGCTAGATCCGCCATGATCTTGACTCCCACTTGAGCCACGTTCCGCTGATCTTCCTCTCATCATCGTCAAAACTTCGCTTGTTTAGAACTTTCTACCTTATTCATTCGCCTGGATTCTTCTTCTAGAATAGCTCCGCAACATCGTCAAAGTGTAGTTATCCTTCAATATTATTATTTGTAATGTTGATGATGAGTTGATCATACGAGTCCGGCAAGCTCGAAGTAAGAGCTCCGCACGCTCATTCTCAACTATGTTGAAATTTGCTGCTGCTAATTGGGCAAACAAGGTGTTCGGTTGGTTGATGTGGTCCGTCACCGATGTGGACTCACTCATCCGAAGAGTATAAAGTTTCCTCTTCAGGAATATCCTTGTGTGAAGTGACTTCACCTCATATAATTTAATGAGGGCATCCCAAATCTCCTTTGCGGAATCTTTCTCCGCAACACTCTGGATAGAACCGAGTCTCGCCATTGCCAAGTGTAAATTTGCAATAGCGTTGCCGTCAATTTTCTTCCAATCTTTATCCGTCATTTCGCAGGTTTTCCCTCAATTGCTTCTGCGCAATTGTCCTTTCTCAAGATTGCCTTCATCTTCAATTTCCACAACGAGAAATTGTTCCCGTTGAACTTCTCTATCTCGTACTTTGCTCTGCCATGGTTGTATACGGACTTATGCAACTATCACTTATAAATAGTATTGTCTACCGAACAATAGTAGTAAACCGTGAACCAAGTACACCAAGTAGGTTCCCGTGAAAGAGAGGTGGGTCACTAATGGACACGCTTAAGTACCAAGTCTTTCCTAGCCAGAACTTTCCTCAATAGTACTTTCACACTACCACACCTTTTCCAGTAACAACTCCTTTCTGATGTGGAAGATCAGATTAAACTGCAACCACAGAGCATACTCAGAATTTTACCAACACTATTCTAGTGACGCGCAACGGAACTACACTATTCTAGTGACGCGCAACGGAACTCGAACGCAGCTCTGATACCACTATTAGGATCAGAGTACCAACATAAATACACACAACTAAAATAGAGACGAGAAAAATAACCCTGACAATAGGCAAAAATGAAAATTTTATAATGACCACTCTTTCCTTTTACAATTGGAAATTACCAATACTAGGAAAATAAAAGAGAAAGAAGGAGAAATATTTGGGATGTATGAAATAAGGGGGGAGGGGCTCCTTTTATAAGAAGGAGGAGAGCCCCCAATTGAAGTTCCCACGGATGTGGGACTTCTTCCTTCACACTTATTAACATGTTATTTGGTATGCATTAAACTTCAAAACACATTATAACTAATAAGTTATAATAACTATTTCAATATTATGGAATCATTAATTTACTAACCACAATAATCTATTGATAATTCTTTATAAAGTCCCACATTTAGAAAAACTTGAAATTATATCAGTTGGTGATTATATATAAGTATTATTAATCATAAATTTTTTACAACAACATATACACTTATTAATATATCTGCGTCAAAATGTTTTCCTTACATATTCTCCCAAATGTTAAGCAATATCTAAATGTAAAGAACACAAGAATGAGAAAATTGTAGGAAATGGTGGTAGATCGTGTTTGTGTTCGCCCAGAACTTCCACACAAGATTTTAAATTTTCTAATTGAATAATAAATATTAATAAACCCTAAAAAGTTGGTTCTGTTTTAATTTTTTAGTTTGACAAAAGAAAGGAAAGAGAGAAAGGTATCGTGAAAGAAATGGTACGATTGGTTTAACTAAATGTTTTGTCTTAGGCACGAGATCAGAGACACTGTTCCAGATTGTAATGCTAATTCACTGTAGTAGTAATAAATTCCAAAAGCAACTTGTTAACAAAAGGCCAAGAACAATGTACGCAATCTATTATGTTGATACGCATCCTACACTGGAGTTTATCGTACAAAGAGATTAATAAACAACTAGTGAAGTCTAAACCTTGTGCTTGATTATGGCAGAATAATTAGCACACTTGCCAAAAACTTTATTAACATTCAACTTATTCTTTATTAGCAATAGTTTGAATTGACACTAATTTTGGTAACACACATGCATATCCGTTAGACAAGTGCAGATTCATTGATGAAATTTCTGTCTAGAATATGCTAAATCGCAGTAGGTAAAGGGTTAATTAAGTGGGCCAAACGGAGTGCACCTCACTTGGAAGTTATCCCATTAATCATTATAAATATAGTAATAAGTTTGCATGTGGGTATATTAAAGTTCCAAATAGTACATGAATCTCAAATGCATCAATTATATATTGTGTGTGACCCTCTATCTCCAACAAAAGCATTGTATTTAGTATTGGTAAAGCAGGTTCTTTAAAGGTATATATATATATATATATAATCAAGTCAAAACCACTAAGTCCATGCCAAAATTCAATAACTTTCCCTCATGCAATATAAGTTTTCTGTACTTTTGCTCCTTCAAGATATCTATTAGTGGGTATCTTAGACATACTTTATGATAAGAGTATAGTTGAAGAGGAAACATGACTAATTTAGAATATATATATATATATATATAGTCGTTGTGAAAAAGCATAGAAAACATATGATTAGAGTATAGTTTAGCACGCGAAATGACAGCTAGCCTCATACTTAGGAAAGTGATGTTTGAGATAGGGTTGATAATTAGCCATAATTAAGAACCTTGAACCAAGGAATATACCATACGCTGTTCCAAGAATGCGTTTCATCATGGAAGATTTGGTCTATCTAATTGTGGTAAGGAGTGGCTCAAATTGCTGTCAATAATCCCTAGCGATGTTTGATTATGATTTGGCTTAATTATAGAAAGATCACTATTAACTAATCATAGGTTAACAACGTTGAATTGTAGGCATGCAAATCTAATCTTGTAGTGCATGATGTCATATTTATGCCGGCATAATATATCCACTGCCCCACACGTTACACCGACTCCTTTCTTCTTTTTCTCATGTTTGGTTACAATAATAACTCCTTTATATGCACCAAGGATCAGTATTACAGTATAGGACAAAAACAAATTTTGATGTCGACTATACTTTATCTCTGTATTTTATTTTATTATTTTCAAAAGACGATATATTAATATTGTGAGTCCTGAGAGTTTTAAATATCTGGAACCAAACAACATCAGAGGTGGGTTGTGATGAATCTCGCATTAAAAAGTTATTTGATATCACCAGCATATGGCATGCATTTTAACTAGATTGATATATATGTAATTTCATACGTCAATAAAACCATAATAAACAGACATGGAATTTAAAAGAAAGAATAAAAAAAAGGATGGATTTTTTATCCCGAGAAAAAATGTTTAGTCAAAAATAGTAAAACAGTAAAGTGAAGGCTCCACATATAAACAAACACACAGAATGAAATACAAAAAGTGTGGGTTCGGAGAGAGCACAGAAAATACCACGTCACTATTTGTTGTTGTGGCTTGTCTGAATTAATTTTCTCACCCGTCAGGGAAGGCATGCGTGGTGGGCTGTGGCCCACAATGTCAATGTGTAAATGAAAGTGGGCCCGCTCTGGCATTCTCTTCCCCCATTTGTCAAACTCTCTTTATTCTTTTTTTACTTTTTTATGGCTGGCAAAGGAGCATTTTCTTTCCCTGCTTCAGTTGTGTGGTGTGAAAACTGCAACAAAAGATGGAGTTGCAGAGTGGTGATGGAATAGGGTAAACGCCACGTGCCACGTGCCACGTGATTGGTTTAGGTCTGTGGAACAAGTAGGGGTTGGATCTAGACTTGGGACCATTCCACCATTTTGACTTATGTAGCAGGCCCAATAGAATGGTCCACTAGGCCCTAACTAACCCTCCATTTTCTTCTTCCTTTTCACTTTTCACTTTTTTACTCTCCTGAGAGAGGGATAGATACAAAATGCTGCACAATAGTCACACACCTCTTCGTTGTTACTTGTAACCAAGAACACCAACCTTCAACTTTGACTTGCCTTTTAAAGTGCAATGATAAACTGGTAATGCATGCATCATCTTCTTACACCTCATCAATAAATGAAGAGTTACCACGTATACCAAAAACAAACAATACAATAAGTTATTTTTAGTTAGAATTTATTTAGACTAGTTTTTCACACAGTTAGTTTGTTGTAAATTACTTGTAAATGTTGTCTAATCACGAATCACTTATTCATAAGTTTTAAAAAGGGGAAAAATTGATATCACCGACTTGTCATGATCTTGGCCTAACTTTTGAACAATGAAAGTCAACAGATTTCCATGTCTATTATCATCAACTCATTGCAATCAAGCACATCAATTCTAGCATGAAAATCACAACATTAACAGTAGACCGTACCCACTGATTGACATTGTGATGCAGAATCAAACAAATTACTTTTAAAAATAATTATATTTTACATGCTATTACTGAGTAATCCTCTAAATAAAAATGTTAATTGGGACAAAAATATTTTTGTGGGAGCTTTTTATTAAGACTTCCTCATCGTTATTCAGGATGAGCTTCTAAACAAAGCAAACAATGACTTCCTTTTTAAGTGCAAATACTGATTCTAAACAAGCCTAGCTTTTTGACCAGTATTTACTGTTGTTTGTTCATGTTCCCTTTCATTACATGCAAAATTTATTTATGGCTCTGCGTTTGGGATCTGTAATAGTACTGTTGATGCGGTTGTTCAACATTTTTTTTACCTCATCTTTGAACACCATCACTCTACCTAAACGGAGTAATTAATTTTGATCCTCACAAGCTTTAGGTCTAGCTAGCTAGGACCATTAAACTGGAGCATACTCTATGAGATGGACAACAATTATCTCAGGCATGCGACATGGATAATTTTCCTTCCAATATTTTAGATTGGACCACATAAGATGGTGTCATTTTCTTCAGGGGCTATTACCTTTTCATTCTTAAAATTAACTAGAAGCAGTCATACAGTGAAACAAAAAATGGACGCTTATCAAATTTCTTAATAGGAGATTATAACCAAATTATAATATGAAGTCGAAGGAGAAAAAAAATGCAAAAATCAACTATTGTGAAAAATGAGTAATGACTAACAGCACTTGATATATGTTACAATTGTTATTCTGGGTATCCATTATATCTGTTTCATTTGACAACAATTGCACTGCCTCCGACGATGACCAAACAATGAGAATCCCTCAGTTATTGGAGTGTAGATCTTGATGGTATTGTGAGATCCAACTTGCTATGATCTTTACCTCCTGTTTCCTTACATCTTTAAGCCACTTTGGATCTTCCTTAGTAGAATACCTTAGGTCTACATGATGAGCTCCTGCTCACAAATTGTCCAAATAAATAGAGAGAATGGCAAAATGCAAAGAAAGGAACTAAAACACATTATATCAGTTTGATCCACAGACCTCTCATTTCAACCATAGCAACTACTGTTTTTGATATATTCTTTAACACCCTGAAACCAAACTCGTAGTTAGTGTGGTTTTAATCTGGGATTGCAATGATTGTTTCCAACATTAGTGAAATTATACTAATTAAAAAGAGGATATGGCATGTTATACCCTCCACCACTCCAAGGATCTCTTAAACCATTGAAGAATATAATATTGCTTGCAGACCTTTTCAGAACTGTCTCAATAGCCTGCAGAAAACATATTGGGATTAAGGTATGATGGTGTTGAAAAACTAAATGGAATCACAAAAGGACATAACAGTTAACACCCACATGGCCACCAAATTCAGTGGTAATCCAATGTGGTCTTGGCGTAACGTTGTAGAAAAATTGGCAAGAAGAAGCTCTGTCCTGATATGACCACTCATATTCTGGGAATATGCTGTGCTTATTGCTTCCACCTACAGGCATTATCATCTCTGTACACGCCTGCACCCACGACAAACAAAGACACTAAATGAGTTTTCAACAAAATTCAATTAATAACGGAACGTGTGTTCAAAGAAGCCTCAGGTTAAAAACAGTGACTTCAAAATTTTTACGCATGGAGAATTATAAACATACCTTGAATTAAAATATAAAACTTTGATAATGATACTTTCACTATCTTAATTTAAGATTTTATTTCATCTCGTATTTATGTCCATTCCACGCGTTGTCCTTGTATTTAGTTAACGGTAAGTATACAAATTCCAAATATGTGGATAGGGCTGCATCAGTCTATACAAGTTGGGCCTGCTAACCTTGTAAACAAATGGGTCTATTAATATTGGTCTCAAAGACGAAATTGGACTATAGCATTAACCTGCACTCTTTCGTTTTTCAAAGCTATTGGGCTGGTATTTCTTAATTGGGCCAAACTTAAAAAAAAAAAAAAAGGTTTTCGTCTTGCTTTTGAAAACCTGAGGACGAGTTTTCATATTTCATTAGACGAGGTTTGTTGTTTAAGAAAAAAAAAATGGTAAGTTACCTGCCATTGCCATCCACCAAGATCGTGAGGATCTGAATCGTCGTCCAAATCGAAACACGTTGCAGTGCCTGTGTAGTTGTAGAACACACTCGCTGCTTCATGCAGCCTCTCCAATCTATCCCTCTTTTCTGTCTCTGACCTGTCTATTGCCTCGCACATCTATATTTCCGCATTTCTAAGTTAAGTCAAATTATTCTTCACACAAACAAATACTGTATCATATACCCCTCACTGGTCATTTCCCTCCCCAATACATAATATTTCACTTTCACTCAACAATATAATAAATAACAAAACCCTACAACTTCAAAGCCACTCCACCAAAATAATTGTTCCTCGTGATCACATAAATACGACAAAAATCACCATTTTTAAAACAGATCAGGGCGGTTTTGTCACATGACAATCCTTTAGTTAAAAAGGGCTACATAAATTATTACGATTTCAACAATGAATTTGAAGTTTGTTCTTTCAACACACAGAGAGATAATATCCTAAATTGGTACCTTTTTTATGGGATATGCTGGCAAGGGATTGAGGAAATTGGATGGTGTGGGATAATCTGTCATAGCTGTATAAACCCATGCGGTCCTAAGCCAACCTTTCAAAGAACCTGCCCCAAAATCATCGCTCCTGAAAAACATTTATTAATGAATAGGAAACTATTTTTAATTGACAATTGCACTAAATCGTTTGCATTAATCATGCTCTCACTTGCAAATTCTGAATGATTTCTGTAGCAGTTCCAGTCCCCCGGGTTTGTTGGCTATGTCATCTATTAGTTTCCATGACCCTTTTAGCACTTTGTAACAATTTTCACTCTCGCTCTGTGATGATACAATAAACAAATTTTTTTATTACTATTCTTCTATAACGATTTCCAAATACGCAAGTTTGTGTTAATTGCAAAATATTGAGAGAATCAAACCCTGAAGTCTTGTGAGATGATGCTGTTGAAGATATAAGGTGAAACCAAATCCATGAAATGGAGAATTGGGGCAGAGGATGCTAGAGCTCCGATAGAAACATGTGGATACTTCATCCTGAACCAAGCTGCCAACACTACAAAACAAAACCCACTTAGATTTTAGACTCATCTCAATTTGGGAGATTGAACTATTGAAGTCAATAGAACAGAAGCAAAGACTTAAAATATCAGACAGAAAAAGGTGGTCATGACTCATGAGATAGGTTTATACTTCCTCCATAGGATCCTCCAAACACCACAACAGGAGAATCAGTTGCTGACAAATTCTTCTTCAAATCAATGATGAGAGTGGCATAATCAGCTAGTGCTTGTGTGGAGCTCAAATACCCCAGTGTGCTAGCATTTGCGTATGCAACCTCCCTGTTTCCCCCAAATGGTATTGATTTCCCATAGAATCTATGCTGCAGTTCAGTTTGTGATGCATGAAATAGGGTACGTTATTAAGTTAGTTTTGAACAGTTAAAACTCGTAGTTTGAGTGACCAAGCAAAAAGTTTACTTAACCACATTAGAGACAGAGATCCAAGGTTTTACAGAAGAAGAAAGCTTACCTCGATAAAAACCAAAAGGGCGTGAAAAGAAGGAGCATTTTCGAACATAAAGCCTGTGTTCTGAGTGAACCATTCTATGTTCCCTTCATTTCCCGTGTAGACAAAGATTGGAGCATTGTTCTTGACACCACCCCAAAAGGTATCATTGATGAGATACCTTTGTTGAAAAGTTTGATTGCTCTGGGGATTAAAGTTGAAGTGATCGAGTATTTGGGTGAAGAAATTTGTTCTGTAGAGGGTATCTGGGGCAGAATGCGACTGTTGCTTTAGCTCTGCACTAACTGCTGAAGAGGGAAATCTGGGTATGATAGGGGCAAAAGGAAAGGTGAAAGAGGGCACTAAAAACAGAGAAAAGAGTATGAATATGAAGGGGAAGCCAATTGCCATTATTTTTCCATTGAACTGTGACTCCAAATAAGATGTGTATTTAAAGAGGAAAAATATGAAAAGAGAATCTCAGAAATTCAGAACTTCTGCAGAATAAAGCCTTGTTGGTTGGGCTACACACCAACAATGCGTGGACCATTCCCAATTATTGTATTAGGTTTATCCATGTTGTTCAGAGACAAGTTTTGACTTGGATTAATGTAAATTTGTAATCTTTGAAAACAAATATTAACTTGTGAGTGAAATGTTTTACTAGAATACCTTTTTCATATAAATTTGTAATGCATTTTAATATCACTTCCAATAAAAAAAAAATTATCTCTTAAAAATAGAAATTTATAATTCCATACTTACATAGTTTTTATTGACACAAATTCAATAAATGATCATTTGTGTGTGTGCGCGCTCTTATTCTTAACTGCATTTGTTGTGGAATTTGATATATCAGTTTAAACAATCATTTAATCATGAACCAAAAGACACAGTCATTTAATTTTCTGTGTATTGATAACAAAAATTTTGGTGGACGAACCCAGACACCATATTTAATCACTTAAAAATTTTTGTGTATTTTTTATAACATTTAAATGCATGTTTAATCAACATATTTTAGAAAATGTTTACTTTTAAAATACTTTGAACTGTAAATTATTTTTAAATAAAAAAATATTTTTCTTAGCATGTGTTTTAAATTAATTTATTTAAAAAATAATATTTTCTTAACTTTCTGATTATGAATATTATTATAATATATAAAATATTTTTATTTATAATATTTTTATATATTGTAATAATATTTATAGTTAAAAAGTATGATATTTCTCTCATATTCTTTAATAGTTTTTTTAAAATAAATTAAAATAAAAAGCATATTAAAAAATATATATTATTTTTATATATGTAATTCACTTAGTCATTTTTATGAAAGATAATTATGACTCAAACTATTGTAGAAATTAAAATTTTCATTTTGATTATTATAAATAAATAATTATTTTTTTAGGTTGATTTAAAATAATTATTTTTTAAAAATAATTATGAGAGAAAATATATTGATTTCATATATATATATATATATATATATATATATATATATATATATATATATATATTCAACTTAAGTTATTTTATGAAATATAATTTTGTCTTCAAACTATCTAAAATTAGTAAATAAGAAAATTGAATTTTTTATCTAACCATTCATTGGAAGGGCTGGAATGGGAAACTATTGATTAAGTAGAATAAATTTGTGTTAATTTATTAATACATTTAATTTTTTTATATTTATTTAAAATCTTCCATTTAAATTGAAAAATATAATTAATAGTTTATCTATATTTTAATTAAATTACTAAAACAATATAGACTATAGATGTTTTATTCATGACAACTTTATACGAATTGTAAAAATCAATTAAACACAATATATTTTAAACATTTTATGAATGCTATATTATGAATTGTGTAACTTAAACCTTTTAAGATCAGTTTTTTGTTTTATTTGTGTAACAATATAGTATATTTAGTGAATAATAAAAAATAATATAAACATATATTTATGATTTAAATTGTAATACCAAATTTCATTCCAATCAAATGAAACGCAGTTGTCAAAGTGTGGGAGCAAAAGTTACTCTTCTGGATAGGGATATAAAGGAGACAATTTTACGAGAAAAAAAATACAATTAAAATAATGTAATAAAGTATTAGATAAACTTTTACAAACTAAACAATAAAACAATCTATTCTTTCCGTTCTATTTCATAACATCCATCCAAACATTGACATATTTAGTTTTCTTAGACAACAAAAATAGACATCTATTTTTAAAGGAAAAGTCACGAAACTTTTGAAATTGGACTTATTCAAACCATGCCAAATCCCATTGTGATTCAGTTCCGTGCTCCCTATGTAGTCCAACTTTTAGCTTCCCATAACAATGATGGCTATGAAAGCTAAGTGATGAACGGTCATTGAATGAAAGAGACGTTGATATTTATACACTCCCTTGATTCATCCTTCATTGAGTAAAATATCCTCTATTTTCTTTTTCATTACTATAATCTTCAAAAATTAAATTATACTCCTTATCAAATATTGATGGTATCCTTATTATTATTATTATTATTATTATTTTTTAACTTTAACCCTTTGATTGAGATGAGAGGATATAAAGTTAATTTTCTATAAAAAAAATTATTAATTATCGACGAATAATTATCAATGGATACGTAATAATCAGAAATGAATGATTATCGATAAAATCACTGATAAATTTTAAGTATTTGTGAAATTTGGTCTTATCAACGAATATATCTATCAGTAAATGAATAATTAATTACCAATGAATATATCCGTCGATAAATTAATAATTAGTTATCTATCGATAAATTAATAATTAGTTTCCAATGAATATAGTTGTTGGTAAATTAATAATTAATTACCGACGAAGTATATCTGTCGGTAAATTAACAATTAGTTACCAACAAATATATTCATCGATAAATATTTAAAATATATAAATATATTTGTATTTATATATTTTATATGTATATATTTATATGGATATTTATTTATTTATTTATATATAAATATAATTTATTTACAAGAAAATTATAATAGTTTAGTGGTTAAAGTATCAACTTCCAATTATAAAGTATTAGGTTTGAATATTATGGTAATATTTTTGTTCGTTGAAAAATATAAATATTTTTATAGTGTGTGTTGAACTTTATCTTAAGAAATTATTTTTGAAGATTTTTTTATACATATATCAATAGTAACTAAAAGTATACTTACTTTCTTAAATGTAAAATTTTTAACTTGACATAAATAAGCCTTTGTAAATTTATAATTATTTAAATTAGTTAGAAATTAATTCACCAGATATATCCTAGAGAACCAAATTATATAAGGTCCAAAACTAAAGTGCAAATTTTTATTTTTATCTTTTTGTTAAAGAATTCTAAGTTACAGTTTAAGTGAACCTGTGTTATGCATCTAGTGGTGGGTGAAATATGATTGAGCCCTATTGTCTTCAGTAATACTAAAAAAAATCTTCAATTTCTTGTTTTCAGTGACATTTAAAAAAAAAAAATTATTAGCCCTCAAAATTCCAAAGCCAATAAAAAAAAGACAATGTTATTGCATCAGTAGGATTTTTGTACTTATTTTAGTTTACATATTCAGAAACTTGTTAATGATGAAGAGAATGATGCCTTGAACGTGACAGTCATAAGTATCAACTTTTGAAAATTACATTTGAAAGATTAAAGTAAATACATAATTGGGCTGCTTAGAATAGAAAAATGAGAAAGCACTTTAACATGAACAGATTAAAGAGGGTAGGAAATTGAAGTGGGGATAGTTCTATAAAAACTAAAAGGGGTTTGAAATTAGGTGGTGTTTTGAACATGAAAGCGTGTATCTACACATTTTTGCATCTAAAAAGTTAATAATTTAACCTTGACAACTCTATTAATACACTAGATCTAGAGAAGCATCTTTCGGCAACGGACATTACAATGTTGATAGGTCTTCACCACTTTTGGCTTTTTTATCATCCCTGGTAAAAATGGATATAGAGACCCGGCTTATGCTTTTAAGTATTGGTAAATTTTAATTAAGTAATAAGTTGTATTATACCAATATTTAAGCTAACCAATTTCTAAATAAATAAATAAAACTAAAATCGTAAAAATGAGCAATAATTTATAAAAACGTTAACACATTTTTAATAAGAGGTTTTTCTTATTTTATTTATTTTTTTATAAGTTATTTGATGAAAGAATTATTAAATAAATTTAAGTAATTTATCATAATATAAAAATATTTTGAAATTTTGTTTTAAACAATTAGTATTTTTATTAAGTATTTTAATAAATAATTTTTGTTAAATATTTTGATTAAGTATTTCAATAACTTCAACTTTTATCTTGTGACTCTTTTAATGACTTGATAATGCTTTTTTTAAATAATAATAATAATAATAATAATAATAATAATAATAATAATAATAATAATATATGTAATAATTTAAACTTTGATGTTGTAGTATAAATTGTTGACATAGAGGGTAAAATACCGACACTCCTGCAAAAGAATAAGTGAGACCCAAATATGTAGCTAAAAATTATGGGTGAATTATGATAAAAATGGTTAAAAGGAAAAATTTTATCAAATCATAATAAATAGTCAGATTTAATCACAAGAAAAAATTACTTTTGAGTAAAAAATAAAGGTAAAATTCACTAGTAATGTATATTGATCCATAATAAAATAATTTTTTCATTCATACCCACTTCTTGTAAACAACTACTCTGTAAAGATGCTGAGTGTTTTACTGGAATTTAGATTCTTTTTATTCGAACAAAACAATACCAATCAATTTAATATATTTTATCATTACTATATAATATACATTTTATATCAATTAAAAAATATTTTAAATTGATTATTCGTTTAGTTACATGCAACTAATATATACATCAATTATAATAAATCCGATAAGATATAATTTTTTTATTCAATCATAACTTAATGATTTTTTAGTAAAAAAAATATTAAATTCATGATTTTGATAATAATAAATGTAATTATATTTTTAAGAAAATAACAAATAATAAAAATTTAAGATAAGTTATGTAATGATCCAACACACCAATAAAAAGACACATTATAACCTGTTAGTTATTAAACTTGACATCATTGAGTATTATATAAAATAACTTCAAAAAATCGTTATGTATCACAATATGATATATATGTTGATTAAATTATAATGTAAAAAAAAAGAATAGGCAACAACAAAAATTAAAATATTATTGGAATGTATTTAAGTGAGAAATCAAATAATATTAATTTTTTATGAAAATAAAAAATATCCAATTATATTAAAATTTATTTAAAATATAAATATTTTTTCCTCCAACGTATCTATGAAAAAATAAAACAAAGAATATGTTATGTGCATTATGACATAAATAATAATAAAAAACATAACAGGAAAAATATTTGAACTAATCAATCAAAAAAAGAATATATAGATATAAAAAAATCATATATAAAAATAATATATTATTAAAAAAATAAAAATAAAAATTTAGAATTTTAAAATTATATTTAAATTTCTATAAAGAGGATATTAAAAATTAAAAAAAATCTACCTAACTTATTTTGTTATATCTTTTAAATGTTTCTATTTAAAAAAATTGAAGAGAGAACAACTTTTAATATATATATATATATATATATATATATATATATATATATATATATATATATATATATATATATATATATATATATATTGACCAGTAGAATAAAATCCTGTTTTTAAGCTCTAGGGTTGCATGTTAAAAGATTAATTTAAAGAATATATCATGATAACATTGATGAGTATTTTCTATAAATGACATGAAGAAAAAAATTGCGGGGCGTTATTTTTGCAATAAATTATACTCCTATTTTTTTATCAAATGAATAAAATATAGGCTCTTTTCATTTATAAGAAAAATAAAAAATGACTAATACACGAAAATGATTTTTTTTTCTTAAATATCAATAAGTAAAGTAAAAAAATATTTTTTTACTTCTAACACATATATTTATCTTTATATATATATGAAAAAAATGAAAAACAACAACAAAAATTATTATTATTTAAATATATTTTTATTAGTTACAGTAATATATATATATATATATATATATATATATATATTATTTTAATAAAATGTTAAAAATATTATAAAAATGAAATGAATAGTTTAATATATTTTTTAATATAACATTATTTTATTAATTATCATTAAATAGGTAGATATTAAATATTATTTTATTAATAAAAAATTATTAATAATTATATGAATAATTTTTTGACTAATATTTTATTTTTCTTTAATTTATTATTTTTAAAGTGAATTTTTTTATCTGTCTTTTCTTAATCATATTTTTTATTCTGTTTCCTCTTTTTTTCATTTTTTTCTGTACTTACAGCAATTTTTTATTTATTTTTTAATATTTTCTTTTCTTATTATTAAAATGTTCCATAATGACGACACTTAAATAACGTCATTAGAAAAAAAGCCAACATAAAATAATTTGTTTCTTCAGCTGCGTTATTTTTATGTCATATACAACGAGAATTGTTTTCAGTTTCACGTTAAGAGGGAGGTGAGAAAAGCAAAGACCCATACAAAGCATTTTTTTTTAACATTCAATTTGATTCCATTTCAAACATGATGGAACTCATATTGTTGTTGGGTTGGTCCATATGAATCGCAATGATAGTGGGAACTGTTTGGGGGGAGATAAAGTATATAAAAACAGTAAAAGGGGCATATTAAAAAATAAATAAAAAATAAGAGAAGTAAATATAGAAAAAGAAGGAGAGAGGGAGAAGATACATGTGACATTAACTTAAATTTGGCTTTTTGTCTCCTTCAATTTCTCCTTTTTAAAGTTTGTGACTGTGAATATGGCTTCAATCATTGCAAAAAGAAGCAATAGAGGACTCATAAATCTTTTTATACGTGTAGTCCAAATTGGTGTGCACTCTTTTCATCATAGCCCAGGGTGGCAATACAAGATAAAACAGAGCATTAGAGTGTTTTTAAGTAAAGTACATTGAAAAACAGAAAAAATTATAACAAAATTCATACAAATACTCTTCTTTACTTTTAAATGTCATAATTGAATAAAGTCTAAAGAAAATCTTGATTAAGATAGTTTTATAACTTGTTTAAGATTAAAGACAATATATTTTGATAAAAAAATAGTGATATTTAATACATATATTAAAATAAGATTATGTATGTTCTTGTTTGCAGTAATGTTTAAAAAATATATAATTCTTTTTTATTTATTTAAATACGGTTTCTTGCAAAAATATTTTTATTTTTAATAACAATAATGTTTTCATTTACCGCCACAATATATATTTAGTGAACTTAACGTCTGATTATAAGTTAATAATTTATTTCATTCATATACTATTTCATTGATTCTGGTAATACTATAGCAAAATTAAGGTCATATCTTCTCTATTGCATTTAAAATTATCATAATACTTAGTTGCTTTAAATTCTTTATCATTTTAATATAGAGATTTGGACAATTCTTTATGAAACAAGTTTTTTTATATTTGTTTAATTATTAGATTTCTGTTGACTGACCAATGCTTTAATGTCGAAAAACACACACACACACACATACATACATATATATATATATATATATATATATATATATATATATATATATATATATATATATATATATATATATATATATTAAATATGTCTCATGATCTTTAAAACAGAAAGTGGATAAGAAACTGGTCGACTATGTTGGTGAAAAATAATAATAATAAATGAATAATTTAATATAAATATGCAGCTGAGTTAATTAAATTTTATATTCATTAAATAGAAAATATGAACTATGTTTAACAAGACAAAAAAAATATTATTTGTAGAAGAGAATAAGGGTGTGTTTGATAGTTGTAAAAAATAATTTATTTTAATAATAGATCATACATAAACTATTATTGTTATACCTTATTATAATCAAAATTATTTTTTTATCTGAGTAAGTTTATTGAAATGTAACTTAAAAATAATTATTTTTGTTTGAAAAAATTAAAGGAAATTTCTGCTTTTATTTACAAGCTTAAACTTCGGGGAAAATATGAATGAAATGGTTGATAAGAAAGAGGGAGTGTAAAAAATAAAAGAAAGAAAATAAAAAATAAAAATATTTAAATTAAGAGAAATGAGTAAATGGATAAATCAAATATTTTTTTATTTTAATATATTTGTTATTATTTATTGGTATAATAATAAAATAATAAAATATTAATTACTTTTTTAAAATATAATGATTACGTTTACATATTTAAACTTTCGCGACAAGACGAATTCTACCTCTATTTTATGCTTTGTTACGTTAAAATAGATAAAATGATTGTATTTCATCGCATTCCTTGTTTCCACCGTTGGAAATAATCATGCTTAAACAAGCAGCGAGGGAGAAGATGTGATTTGTAAAAACTAATTTGGTCATATAAAATCAAAGATTTTTGAATGAAAATTATCCTAAAAATAACATTGAATGAAGTGACGTGCGAACAGTTCAATATATAAAGATAAAAGTATTTATGATGTTTTAACCAAAGAATTGGTTTACAGTATATAATAGATTCATGATCTTGCCAAAAAGTGTCTTTTTCGTTCTATTTTATTTTCTTAAAAGAAAAAAGATTTGCCTACGATGCTATCCTGAGGAGCCGAGTCTGAGTTGAGGGTATTTAATAAAACTAATATCTTGAATAAAGTGTTACGGTGACTGTAAGGGATTGCGAAACATAAACAAAATTAAAACAGATGACTCGTAACTGAGAGGAAGAGGAAGATGATAATTGCAGGCTTAAGTAGTCTCTGAGATTGACAGGCTAAAAATAAGGGATGTGATGTGTGATCTTGACGATCATGCATATGTCCCACCTCTCTAGATTCTCACTCCCTTATTCTTGTTTTTTTTTTTTTTTTTTTAATTTTAATTTTAATTTTTTTTTTCTTTTCCGATTCTCTGTAGCTGTCTTTGATTGTGTACTTTGGAATTGGAGTGGTAGTGGGAGTGGGGAAGACGATGGGTGAGGTTGTCTTTGTGCCATGAGTTGACCACTTACATGTCGTTCTTCTTCTTTTTGTTCTAAGTTTTTCATAGGTTGTTTTAAGATTTTATTAATAAAATGTCGTTTCAAGATTATTACATGGTACATGTTAATCACTTGGAGAAGATTTTCTAAAATTGTTCGTGACTCGATTTGGCCAAAATGTGTCTCTGTGTACGAGAGAGATTGATAGTCTATCAAAGTCCAAGCATTAATTATCACAATTAGTGTTAGTGTATTTACGTGGAGTGATGGAGCTTTACTGTTCATATCGGGTTAAATAATATAATTATTAATAAATAAATATATATATAAAAAAATTATAAATATATTAAATAATTATTAAATTTAAAAGATTAAAATTATAAATTATATAAAACTTAAAAATAAAAATTATTAAATAATTATTAAATTTTAAATAAAAAATTACAAAACTTCAGAAAATCACCGACCTTTCCAATTTTTTTAAGTCCACTACAGAATGTCTGCTACTGTTTACGTCATCCAGGTCCCTGAAATATATATAAGGTATGAATTGGAAATTTTTTGTTTTTTTTTTTAACATTCAACACCAAGTTCAGTAATTGTTATTTTTTATCAGTTTAGTAAAATGCTAAGTAAGATTAAATGTTCGTTTGTAAAAAAGATAAAAAATAAAAACGGACAAAAAACATCACTTACCTGAATAAGATTGGAACACGTAAAATGTCGTGTAAATCAGAACCATAAGGCTAAATACTCTTAGTGGTTAATGTAAGAAAATATAAATAAAAAGTGATTAATATAGCAAAATAAGTAAAAGAAAGAAAATTCTTATTTAATAACAAGAGATTGGATAAAAAAAGCTGTTATTTAATATATATATATATATATATATATATATATTATTTTATTTTTTTACTTTCCACTTATATATATACATATATAATGAAAGAATAAATAAATAAATATTATTTTATAAAATTATTTTTGTTTAAATAAATTATTATTTATTGTGATATTTATAATTTTAATATATATATATATATATATATATATATATATTAAGTTTTAAGTAATATTTTAATAAAATATTATAAATAAAAAGTAACTATAAAAATAAAATAAATAATTTAATATAGTATTTTTATTTAATTTAAACTTGAATATTAAAAAATAATTTTATTATAAAAATATTGTACAATTATATATTAAAATATATGTTATTAAAAATAAATATTAAATTAAACTCATTAATTTAAAAATTTATTTTATTAAAAAAAAACTCATAGTTATATAAATATTTTTTTCCTACACGAATAAATAAAGAATTAAGTTTAAAAGAGGCCAAAATTTCTTATTATTGCTAAATATTATAAACATTTATATTTTGTATTAACAAATAAATAAAAAGGAGTGTGGGGTTACAAATGTGAGAAGAGAAGAGAAAAATGATAACAGGTAATGAATGAATGGATGGTACAAGAGGTGTCAAAGTCAAATGTGGTGGTGATGATTGAAATATGTGAATGAAGGTGCCAACTGCCAAAAGCTGCGTACATGGTGTCGCTATAATACTACTCCACCCAATTCAACTAATAACACTTTCTTTAACCCTTTCTTTAACACTCCATCACCACTCTCTTCTCCAACTTCTTCCAACCCCAATCGGGCTTCTTCCTCCTTCCCACCACTCCAAACCCTACACGTGTTCCATCACACTTTCCTTCTCCTCCTCCGGCACTCGCCCATTGCCATGTCACTGTAATCTCACGCAGCATAACCGAACCAGCATGGACATCATTCCTGGGAAGATCCGAAAACGAGGTTGTTCCTCCTCTGCCTCCTCCTCCTCCTCCGTCTTGCACAACTACCGCTTCAAGAGAACAATTCTGGTGGGGAAGCGCGGTGGATCCAGTACGCCCGTTCCCACGTGGAAGCTCATGAGCTCCAGATCTCCGCTCCGCCCATTGGGCTCCTCTCCTAAGTACCCGCCGCCGCAGACCGCCGCCAAGCCCCGCCAGCCTCCGGTGTCGGCGAGGAAGCTCGCCGCCACTCTCTGGGAGATGAACGAGATTCCTTCTCCCAGCGTGAGGTCCAAGAAGGAAGTCAGAGTCAGAGAAAGGGTTGCTAGGTCCATGCGTTCTGGCTCTTTACCTCCCCATTTGTCCGATCCGTCACACAGTCCTGTGTCCGAGGTACTCTCTCTCAATTTCATGTTTTTTCTTTTAGCTACTTAACTAACTACCAATTACATCACTGTATATGTTTCTCAGAGTTTTCTTTTTGTAGAGGATGGATCGATCCGGAACTGGGAGTCGCCAGAGAAGAACTCCTTCTGTTTCTCACAGACCGAGGATCACTGAACACCATGTTGGCCCTTTGGACTCTCTTAGCAATGTCAGTCTCATGGAGGTATTTCACCTATACTTATACTATGAGAACGGTTCTGGCCTAATTGCATATCAGATTTCATAATCATAAGGAATTAAGGTTGGTTGAGAATTGTGTCAATGTCTCTTTACGAACATTAAATAGGTGGGCTCCGTATCATACTTATGAAAAGAGGGGGATGATCCTCTCTTTGAGGTTTTTATATAACAATGTCAAGTGAAAATTGTGTCTGCATGTCTGTATGTCTGTCTCTTCGTTGATGATGAATGGGTCCTGCAATCTTGTGTTTGTAAAGAGAGATATAGACACAGATGTAAGGATCCATTCCCACAAGTAGAGAGGTAGAAATTTTACATGATCTTGTCACGTGAAAATGTCACATGAGAGAAGGCATTCTCATTGAAGTTATTTTATGTTTTTTGTTTTTTGAATAGCGTTTTCTTGTGTTTTTTGTTGTTTACAGATGTTGAAATCCCTCCAGTGTGAAATGCCCTGTTATGTATAACTATAGCACTTTTTTACTTCTCAGGTTTTCAGTATATTTTGAAAAAGTTAGGAGCTTCTTTCAGTGAAAAGGCTGTATAGGTGCCAGCTGCAAAGGATTTGTATGCAGTGCACCACTTGCACGCGGTCCCTAGTTTGTACTCTTAATAGTAATTATACTTTTAGCACATCTATTAGTACTTCGATGTTTGGTGACAGATTAATATTTCTTCTTCATATGCGAATAGAAGATCTATAATAAAACAGATACAGCAATGCCAAGGTTTTCTATTCGCATCAGATTGGGCAAACTACATAACAAACTAATTTATTTATTGTGCTGTTACTTTGATTGGAGATTCGGTTTTGTTCTTTTTGTATAGTCTGAAAATGTACCCTGTACAAACGTGAAAAAGCCTGTCATGCAATTCGCCCATTTAGCATTCAATTGCATTACTCTGTTCTCTCAAGTTTATGTGATGACCACATGCCTCCTTACAGTTGCATCTTGGTTTTCTTCCAGATTGAAACCAGATCCCGAGCACAGACCCCTGCTTCATCTGCTATTGGAGTTAAATCACGTTTAAAAGATGTTAGTAATGCATTAACAACATCCAAAGAGCTACTTAAAATTATAAACCGCATGTGGGGTCATGAAGATCGTCCTTCATCTAGTATGTCCCTAATCTCTGCTTTGCACACCGAGCTGGAGAGGGCTCGCTTACAGGTCAATCAGCTTATTCAGGAACAGCGCTTGGAACAGAATGAGATAAATTATTTGATGAAGTGTTTTGCTGAAGAAAAGGCTGCTTGGAAAAGCAAGGAGCAAGAAATTGTTGAGGCTGCAATTGAATCTGTTGCTGGGGAACTTGATGTTGAGAGGAAGCTCAGGAGACGTCTTGAAAGCTTGAACAAGAAGCTTGGGAGAGAACTGGCTGACACCAAAGCATCCCTTCTTAAGGTGGCGAAAGAACTTGAAAGCGAGAAAAGAGCAAGAGAAATTATTGAGCAAGTATGTGATGAGTTAGCAAGAGATGCTGATGAAGATAAATCTGAGATCGAGCAACAAAAGAGAGTGTCTACAAAAGTTTGTGAAGAGGTAGTGAAAGAAAAGGAAATAATGCAGCTGAGTGATAGGTTACGCGAGGAGAGAGCACAGAAGAAACTCTCCGAGGCCAAATATCAGCTTGAAGAAAAGAATGCAGCCGTGGATACACTCCGGAATCAACTTGAAGCTTTTCTAGGAAGCAAACAGGTTAAAGAGAAAGGTCGCAGTTCCACACACTTGAATGATGAAGAAATTGCTGCGTATTTGAGCAGAAGCCGATTAAGTTCCCATTTCGTTGAAGATAAAGAAGATGATGGAGGAGAAGTTGACAATGGAGTAGAATGTGAGGAGGAATCTGCTGAAAGTGATCTGCATTCTATAGAGTTAAATATGGACAACAACAATAAGAGTTATAAGTGGTCCTACCCTTCTGAAAGCAGATTTGATACAAGAAGATATCCAATTGAGGAAGAAGTGAAAGGTAGTAGGAGGTCTACCTCTGGTAGGGCTTCAAGAAGAAGCACATCCCTGCAAAGGAGTATATCAGATGGAATTGAATGGGGTGTCCAAGCTGAGAAGCTTCAATATTCAGATGGGATAGATTGGGAAAGCTTTTATGAGCTGGAAAAGCAAGCACAAGGAAAAGGATATGGGGATGAAATGCAAGGCTATAAATCAGTAAAAGGTTTAAGGGATCAGATATTGGCTAGTTCGAGGCTTGGATCTTCAAGAGGTTATGCCAGTCCCACTAGACAATTTTCCCAGCCTTGGCCATCACGCGATCTCACAAATAACTTCCCGGAGAGACCTGCTACAGCACAGGGCAATGGTCCAAAATCAAGGTTAGGGGAAGCCAGGGGTGAGGGCCAGAGTGTAAGGAAGTCCAAAAGGTGAGTTAATGCTCATCTTTTTACACAATGGCCTTGATTGTGAAGCACATACCCGTTTGCTTCTGCTATCATTGTGGCTGGTCAAAACGCAGGACGCCTAATATCATAGATCCGCTAGCCTAGATGCTGAAAGAAGCTTTTCTTCTTTTGAGTTTTCCCTTGTTGATAGCCCATGGCTGCTGAAGTTGCAGCACTCGCTGCTTAAATTTTCGTTTGACCCTACGTTTAGGTATGGTCCTGTTTGTAGAGTTCAGAACATGTGTTATATAAGTATAACCGGCGAGTTTTTTGTTTTCTCCTGTAATATATGCTGAAGGTGATTAAGAACATTTTGTATTGTCTCCTTCTGTATCTAAGAATGCTACCACTTTGTCTCCCACAATGTGTTTACTGTGCAAAGAATATCCAATTGGCAGGGATGGTGGGTTTAGGGTCTGTCTTGTTTGTTTCAACTTTGAAAATTTGAGAAATGTTACCACGATAGGATAACTATAACAATTTTTATTAGGCTCATTAAAATCATTTTGTGATAAAAATTAGAAGAATATACTATATTCAGTGAATTTGATTAATCACATTTTTTTTAATTCAGGAGTATTTTTTTAGACATTTCAAATGATTTTAGATATATGCCGTACAATCCAACCAAAGAAGAGAAAGAAACTTAAAGCAAACCAGAAGACCCAACTAAGGAAACATGTACCATTTTATCTTTTTGAAAAGAAAAAAAATACACTTAAGAAACATAATTATTACAAGAACTCAAATTGCGCAGTTTTTAATGTTTTATTGGACAACTCTTTTTGAAAACAAGGTCCCTTTATAGAATGAAAAAGATCTATGTAACGAAATTGTAATAATTAAAAAATAATTTAAATAAAGAAATATAGGTACAATAATTATAAAGATATTACTGAAATTTGTTCTAGTGTGATTGATTACCCGTGCAACCCAAGGAATTATATTATATATTTAATAATTAATAAATTAATATAATAAGTTTAAAAAATAATAATAAAGATATACAAAATGATAAATGAAAAGATAATGTATTGAAAATTTACCTATAAGCTCAAATTATATTTAATGGAGTGAATTCTTCTGTATTTGATTAAAATGAAAATTAGTAACAAAATTCATTATAAAAAAATACAAAAAATAATATATTAATATTAAATTAATATTTCATAAGAATTTAACATCTTATAAGAAGTCTTTTAAATATTTAATTTTTTTTATACTATATTCTTTGTTGATGTATAAACATTTCCCTCTTCATCTATAATTAGAATATTTAATCCATTTTTTGTTGTTACTCTAGACATATCTATAATTGACCATGTGTAAACATAGAACGTAGAAGATAAAGTCCTATTTTATTTAATGATTGTCCTTGACTTTTATTTATTGTTATTGCAAAACACATTGACAAAAGAAATTGTCTTCTATAAAAGTTGAAGGGAAATCCTATATTTGAAGGAATTAAATCCATTTTTAGTATAAATACTTTGTCACCAATATTTTTTCCAGTAATTACAGTAGGTAAAATAATTTTTTTTTCAAATCATTGACTTGCAATCTTGTTTCATTACAAAGTCCATTAGCTTGATCAATGTTTTTTAAAAGCATAACGGGGACACCAACTTTTAACCTAAGACAATGATTTGAAATTCCTGAACATTTAAAGTCATTTAGAAACTCTAGTATAAATCATTCATCTTGAACTTCTTGGTCTTCATCTGATTGGCAAGGTGTGTCTAAACTTAAGTAACTCTTTTCTTCACTAGGTATTAAAGATAGAATAAATCCATTCACCTCATCTACAAATTCAATAGTTGGACAAAGTATTGCTCCATCATGAAAGAAACTAGGAGAATTTATGTTATGAACAAAATTAGGATAAACAAAATCAACCAATGAAAGTAATGGTGTCATTGTTCTCAATTAAAAGATTTATTGGTATGTCAATATGACCTTCACTATTTTCATTTAGGTCCTATTTCCATCACCTATGTTCAATATCCAATTAGCAAATTATTTTATATCCCTTGCATTCTCACATATTCTTGTAGTATTTAATCTCATATTTTCAGATACCTTCAAAACTTTGCAATTGTTCCACAATTTTGAGGAATTTATTGATGATTTAACAACATCATGTCTTGAACCTTTTCTCACAATAGGTAGAATTTGCCTAAAATCACCTCCTAAGATGACAACTTTACCACCAAATGATTTTACATGATTATCTTCATTTTGACATTTCATAATATCCTTTAATGTTCTATCAAATGCTTCAAAGTACAATCTATTCATCATTGATGCCTCATCCCATATAATTAACTTGGTTTCCATCAAAAGTTTAGCTCGAAGACTCCCTTGAACAATATTGCAAATTGATTCTCCATTTATTAATAATGGGATGCAAAAGGTAGAATGAGCGGTCTTTCCTCTAGGAAGTAACAAAGAAACAATTCCACTTGAAGTTACATTAAGAATAATAATTCCTTTAGACCTCATAGCAGCTGACAAAGTTTTCCAAAGAAATGTCTTTCCTGTACCACCATAACCATATACAAATAAAATCCTCTTTGTTTTAAAAATATTGCTGTAAGAATCTCTTCATACACATGCATTTGATCATTAGTCAATGATTGGACGAGTGATGCCTATAACTTACTCATGTGTCATTTATCATAACTCAACTCATCAATAATAAATCGATTTTGAAAGAGAAGTGTGTCTGAATATTCAAGTTGTGGTAGACAACTATAATATTTTAAAGACCTAACATTTGACATAAGTAATTCTTCTAATTCTAGAAGACATAGATTATGCAATTCAATTTCATCAATTTCAAGATCTATAGAAACAAATCAATGTTATAAATATGCAATTTTGTAAATTATTTTGAATAAGAGAAAAAGCTACATACTTGGAAAGTTCAAGTCTTGTCTTTTTGGATATAAAATATCATCCAATAATAACTTCCAAGTAGAATTCCAAACAACATGTGGTTTGGACATGGTGTTCATCACTAACAAAGAGATAAATAATTTTCTCAATTGATTTCCAGATGCAAGTTTGCTAGCTTCAATGATTGCATCAATGAACTCTTTATCATCTGCTAATAATCCCAAAGCATAACAAGCCTTTTGATAGGTTTTAATTTTTCCATTTACAGAATTTATGCTATCATGATCAATGCAACCTTTTCGAATAGTTAATAAAATTCTCATATATAATTCACCAGATCCAGGTGGAACATAAGTAAGCCTACCAATATTGAAGCCTTGTTGTCTTGGTTTCCATCTTCTTTCTTGAGCTATCCATACAAATTTGTTTGGATATTCAACATATGTCAAATTCTCCCCTCAACATATATTTTATTAGCCTCAAACAAAGCTAAAAACATTATTTGAACATCTTCTTGCTTATTCAAAACAACTTCAATTTGATCATTATCTTTAAAAAAAATTGATTGTTCAGAAAGAAGATGAAATGTTAATCTATGAACAACTGGCCATCTATGATGAATGTCAAAACAAAAAATTCTCCAAACTGCCTCTGATGGTGATAAGTATCTACAATCATAGTACCTCTTGATTTCATCAACAATAGTTGGTTCTGTAAATCATTAGAAGTGCTATTTATTTTAAGTGCAACTCTATCTGGACCCTAATTGACATATTTAAATAGATACTTGATTGAATTAGACTTATTGCAATATTCAGTATTGACATGTGCTTGATACCTCATCAAAAGAAGTGGACTATAAGGAATAACTCTTCTATGATCTACCTTCAATCCATTTTTTTTCAATAAACATACCATTATCTTGACGATTGTAACATGGATAACCATATTGATCAATGATAGTTGAATTTGTAAAACTTTTTGGATAATATTGAGAGCATATACTTGCATTCATGCAAGGTGAATTGAATGAGTTGCTCCACATGGACCATGAATCATGTAGCTAGCAATAACTTTTGAATGTTTTGGATACAAATATGGATGAGGTAATTTAGTAGAGATGGCACGATCAATATCCCTTGCATTTTGTAATTTATTATTATCACCATCTAACCACAATAATATATGAGCATGTGGAAGTCCTCTCTTTTGGAATTCAATAGTATACATTCCTAACATCATAAAAAAAATGAGATAAATAACATGTTTAACAATCAAAGTTTTTTCATATATAATAAAACATAATACTAACTTGCATTCCTTTGCCAGAGAAGTTATTCTTCTTAAAATATATCATCATTTGATCTAGTTTCATCTTGAAAACACTGCACATAATATCTGGTCCATATGAAGGTGTTAATCATTTTTCAAGTAGAAACTCATGTATTTCACTCCACTTACATATAATTGTTATAAACAAATCAAGATATCCAAATCTCTTGCAAATGGTCATGACATCTTGACAATTATTAAATATATATTTCATTCCTCCAGTAAATGAAGCTGGTAAGACAACACCTTTGTCAATTAGAGAATGATTAGTCTCTCCTCTACTAACTTCCTCTTGCAATCCATTAAGAATATGACAACGAAATAGTTTTTGATTTGCTCTTATGAAAGACAATCTTTGAGCATCAATCATAGTGTAACAATCAACCAAAAATTGTTGGAACAATCTACGTCCATTAACTATGTTACCAAATTCAACATCTCTTTCTTGAATTTGAAATGTGACAAATTCTCTTAAAGATATATGTACTCTTATGCGATATCTAGTACAATTGTGAGTTTCTCTGATTGGAATATGTTCTTGATAACCATCTTCTTCATATGGAAACATCATTGGACATTGTAATGGAATAAAAGCAGTATGAGTTTCATGTAGCTTTGATAGTTGACCAGATTTTTTTTCTAACAATTATATCCCTTCCTACATCCATGTTATCCAAATCACTTACTATAAGTGCAACCACTTCATCAGATGAAGGTATATTATAAAGTCTAGCATCCTTACATCGATGTCAAAATAATCGTAAACTAAAATCTAATCTTGAATCTTTATATACCAAATCTCTAACTCTTCTTAATGATTGAGCAATAACACTGAACTCATCAACCATTTTAGTCAAATCAGCAATCAAAGATGTATAAACTTTTGGGGTATTTAATTTTTGCCTGTAAAGATACAAAGACATAAATAAGAATTCTTCAAAATCTAATAACGTTATAATAACAAAAAATAATAATAGTACATACCTAAAGTGACTAATTCTATTTGATATCTCATCGTGAGTATAAAAAATGTAAAATTGTGCAAATTTGGGAACACAACCACTCTCTCTGGCAACAAACTTATGATGCAATGATAATTTTGCCCATGAAGAATGAATGGAGGAGGATCAAAACCATCATTGATTGAAGAATAAATTTTGCCACCAATTGATGTAAATGAAAATATGTTATTATATATTCTAATGTTGTCCAAAAAATGTTTGCTTCTATGATCCTAATCATCTAATAAAGATGCAAGGAAATGTGGAGGTTTAGCTAAAGGTAGCAGTTGTACTACTTTTCCTTTCTCGCCAACATAGTGAGAAGTCAATTTGATTGAGTCTTTTTTATTTTTCTCGCTCTTTCTTCGTACTAAATTTCAGCTAGACAATGTTGACATTGAATGGAAAGTTGTTCAAGATTGACATTTTCTAAATACATAATATTAGTTTTGAATATTATTAGAGATATATTGTAAATTAATAATAATATAAATAATTAGTTGTTTTAAAGATCAATAAAACTTGTACCTTGATTTTCGACTTGTTCATATAGTTCATACAAAAAATCTGTTTGCATATTACCTAACCAATAGTTAAAAACAAAATATTGTTTGTCATTTATAAATAATAAGTGAAAATCTCACTAGTGGAAAAATAGCTTTCTATGACGGGTTTTTATCACGGTCGTAATCCACCCGTCATAGTATGTGGCGCGGTGACAATTTTGTAATAAAATCATAAACTTTCTATGTCGGGTAAGTTTTAGCCGACATAGTAAGTGGAAAGGTCACTTTCTACGTCGGTTAAAATTTACCCGACATAGAAAGTTAACTTTCTATGTCGGGTAACATTTACCCGACGTAGAAAGTGAACTTTCTATGTCGGGTAAATTTTAACCGACGTAGAAAGTGTCTTTGATGACGGGTGTTAGAGCAACCGACATAGTATCTTCTGTTTTACCCTCTTCCCGCGCTCCATTTCATTTCATCACTTCCCCCCATAGCAGAGCTCCCCTGTACGTTTCTCCCTACGCTCCATTTCCTTTCATCAGTTCACCCATACCAGAGCTCCACCGTTCCCTTGTATACGTTTCTCCGTACCCACATTTGCTCGTCACACCACCTGCCAACGCTTCGTGCCGCCTGCTGCTACTGGTGCCCGTCGCCTGGGATACGTTTCTCCCCACCCAGCTCTGCACGTCACGCCACCTGCCACCTCTGTAGGTCTTCAAGAGGTAAGTTTTGGTGCTTGCTTTAGCCAATGTAGGTTTACAGTATTGAATCTAGTAAGTAATAATGCTGTCAAGAGAGGGAAACATCACGGGTGCCTTTAGCTAATTTAGAGATGTATTGTAAGTAGTTTAGTCATTTGAATGTGTTTCTGTAGGCATTCTTTCGTGATTTTGATTTTGAACATTAGATTTGTATTATAATGTAGTTATTTTGAGAGTGAAGTTGGATTTCGTGTAGGCATTATAGTGTAGTTATTTCGTGTTTCTGTAGCTAATTTGATTTTGAAAATTAGATTTGTAACAATGGATCGGAGTTGGATCAATTATAGACGAACAACAAATGAATATGAGAGTGGAGTAGAACAATTCCTTGAATTTGCTAAGATGAATGTTCCGGATAATGATGGAAGATTCTATTGCCCTTGTGTTAACTGCTTGAATGAGCGAAGATTACCGACTGAAGTTATTCGGGAACATGTTCTTTGTGATGGTTTCCTAAAGAGTTACATAAAGTGGACATGGCATGGTGAATTATTAAACATGCCAAGTGTAGAAGACAAAGAAGAAGTTGATCTAGAGATGGATGATCAGCTGGAGGAAATGATTCGTGAGCTTGGACAAGATGCCTTCCAACACACACATGTGTACGAGAAGTTGTCCAATGATGCAAAAGAGCCTTTGTATACAAATTGTACTAAGTTCACACGATTGTCGGCGGTACTAAAATTGTTCAATGTGAAGGCAAAGAATGGGTGGACTGATAAAAGTTTCACAGAATTGCTTGAGTTGTTGAGTGACATGCTCCCTGAAGGTAACACATTGCCAACCCGTAATTATGATGCTAAGAAGATATTGTGTCCAATGGGTATGGAGTACCAAAAAATTCATGCATGTCCGAATGATTGTGTGTTGTACAGGAAAGAATTTGAGAACTGTCACGAATGTCCACAATGCGAGGAATCACGATACAAGAAGAAGGATGGTGATTCTGACAATGATGTAATGAAGGGTACCCCGACAAAAGTGTTATGGTATCTTCCCATTGTTCCAAGGTTGAAACGATTATTCACTAATGGAAATGATGCAAAGCTGACTAGATGGCATGCAGATAGTCGTATTAAAGATG
Organism: Sphenostylis stenocarpa; assembly: GCA_963425845.1. NCBI lineage: Eukaryota > Viridiplantae > Streptophyta > Magnoliopsida > Fabales > Fabaceae > Sphenostylis > Sphenostylis stenocarpa. The sequence goes on along the minus strand of OY731398.1, from coordinate 35,467,425 downwards.
GTCAGTTGAGGCATCCGAGCAGATGGATTGCAATAGAAAAAATTGATTCCATCTTCCAGAATTTTGGTAATGATCCAAGAAACATTAGGTTTGGACTTGCTACGAGATGGAATGAATCCATATGGAAATTTAAGCGAGTAAACATAGTTCATGGCCTGTGGTGTTAGTTATTTACAACTTACCTCCGTGGTTGTGTATGAAACGTAAGTACTTGATGCTATCTTTGATGATCTCGGGTCCCAGCACAACCTGGAAATGACATTGATGTTTTTTTAAGCCCATTGGTTGAAGAGTTGAAGATGTTGTGGGAGGAAGGTGTTGATGTGTTTGATGGGTACACAGGTGACTTATTCAAGTTGCGTGCAATGTTATTTTGTACAATTAATGACTTTCCGAGCATATGGTAATTTGAGTGGCTACAGACACAAAGGGACATAAAGCTTGCCCGATATGTGAAGAAGACACATGTCACTATCAACTACAACATGGAAGGAAAACAAGTGTACCTTGGACACCGAAGATTTCTTCCTTCAAACCATTCATATCGTAAATTAAAAAAATCATTTAACGGGTGTCAAGAAAATGATGCAGCCCCAACACCTTTAAGTGGGGAAGAAGTATATCAACGAGTAAGTGCAATTTCGTGTGAGTTTGGAAAGACGCAAAAGAAAGCCACAGGTATATGGAAGAAAATGTCAATCCTTTTTGTTCTTCCATATTGGAGGGTTCTTGATGTGAGGCATTGTATAGATGTCATGCATGTAGAGAAAAATGTGTGTGATAGTATCATCGGAACGCTCCTTAACATTCAAGGAAAAACAAAAGATGGTGTCAATGCTCGTTTGGACATAGTTGAAATGGGTATAAGAGAACAATTAGCTCCTCAACCTCATGGTAACCGAACATACTTGCCTCCAGCATGTCACACACTGTCTAAAAAAGAGAAAAGAAGTTTTTGTGAGTTTTTACGAGGTGTGAAGGTTCCATTTGGTTACTCTTCCAATGTGAAGAGACTTGTATCTATGAAAGAGCTCAAATTGCTTGGGTTAAAATCTCATGATTGTCATGTATTGATGCAACAACTTCTACCTGTGGCTATTCGAGGTATCTTACCAGACAATGTTAGATATTCCTTAACTCGATTATGCTTTTTTTTAATGCCATATGTAGTAAAGTTATGGACCCGGGTGTTTTGGATCAGTTAGAGAATGAGGCTGCAGTCATATTATGTCAATTTGAGATGTACTTTCCTCCATCATTTTTTGATATTATGGTTCACTTGATTGTTCATCTAGCCAGGGAAGTTAGAATCTGTGGTCTAGTTTTCTTACGATGGATGTACCCTTTTGAGCGATACATGAAAATATTAAAAGGGTATGTGAAGAACCAATATCGTCCTGAAGCATCAATTGTTCAAAGGTATATTGCAGAGGAAGCTATTGAGTTTTGCACAAACTACTTATCAGAAGTTGAACCTATAGGGTTACCTAAGACTCGTTACCATGGAATAGGTCTTGGTAGAGGAACTCGAGGTGCAAAAGTTGTGACAATGTGTCGAGATGAAGTACTTCAAGCGCATTTGTACATATTGAATAACAGTGCAGAAGTCATCCCCTACTTAAGTGCTCATAAAGAGATTGTGAAGCGAAATAATCCACGTATGCCTAAAAAGTGGGTGATCACTGAACACAATAAGAGCTTTTGAAGTGGTTTAAACAACAAGTTGAAGGTGACAATACGACTTCCGATACACTAAAGTGGCTAGCATGTGAGCCAAACTTTGATGTGATATGTTGGGGTGGGTATGATATAAATAACTATTCATTTTATACAAAGGGAGAAGATGAAATAAGCACAATGCAAAATAGTGGAGTCATGGTGGTGGCTGAATCAATGCATTTCTCGAGTTCAAAGGATAAATATCCGATAAGGGCGTCAATGGGCTACTTTGGTGTAATTGAAGAGATTTGGGTAATAGATTACACGATATTCAGAGTACCTATTTTTAAATGCAAGTGGGTTGATTTTAATATCGACATCTTCACCGATGATCTTGGATTTACCTTGGTTAACCTTGAAAATACTCGTTATACCGAAGAACCATTTATCATGGCATCTCGGGCAAAACAAGTGTTTTATGTCACTGATCCCGCTAACAAAGGATGGTCGGTGGTTCTACAAGGAAAACCCATGTATACTTCTGATGAGAATGATGAATTAGTACTTGATATACCCGAGACACCATGTTTCTCTTCAAATATGCCAAACTTGAGTGTTAATGTAGAAATAGATGATGTGCATGCCATCCGTTATGACCATATGAAAGGATTTTGGGAGAATGCTCCAACTTGATAATGTATGAAATTTTTTTAATGTATTATTTTTTAATGTATGCACTTTTTTGTTTATCTTCAGTCATATTGTCTAAACTAATAACTATTATTTTTTTCTTTGAACACGAGATATGGCAGATTCATCCGGTACCCCTCCTCCTACACAGTCCCCCTCCTACACAAGGTGGTGATCGAGTCGGCCGTCTACCAGGAAAAAGGGTAGGCGTGCTACACGATTGAGGGAGTTGAATATCGATCGCAGCTCCGATCGGAAATTGCCTATCCAGTTTGACATGCAAACTGGTAGAGCCACCGGAGAGCACGGTGCTAGATTCAGTAGCTATGTGACCTTGCTTGGGAGAAGCAAGGTTAGTATTCTTATTGAGGATTGGGACCATGTTCCGGAGACACCGAAGAACCGGATTTGGCGAGTATCCTGGTACCTACTCTTACTTGAGCATTTAACATGTATATATATTTAACTTTTTTGGGAACTTCATGTTATTTTTATTGTGTAGGTCACATATGATGTCCCTAACACCACTTTGTTGAGGACAAAGTGGATCTCATATGCTTGGGGAACGCTGGAGAGGTTTTAAGAGTGATCTGACCAGTCGATACATATATGGGGCATTGAGCAACAAGAACCCATGTGACCGAGTATCGATTTTGGATGAGGAGACATGGCAGGCATTTCGGACTCGGCGATTAGACCCTAGGTTTCGAGGTTAGCACATTTGTCATTTGTTTGCAGTAATTTTTTTAAAATAGAGGTTTTAAATTTGGTATTTAACATGGAATGCAACGAGGCCAAGAGGCGAAGGCACAGGATATTCGAGAGGAAGAATATCCACCCCCACGAGTTGTCTCGTGGGGGTTATGAGAAATTGGAGGAGAAGATGCTTGAAGGAGACTTCTTCAAGTCTACCTTCGAGATGACTCGGTTGTGAGTTCCGTCACCCGCCCTTCACGCCATGATAAATGGAAGAGAGCTCGCCGAGACCTCATCGGGAATTACTTATCCGAGCAAACTAATGTTGTTGCTCAACGTATTGTAAGTAGCATATCCTAAACTAATTATATATGTTATACTACAATAGGCATTTGTATTTGCTAAAAAATCATTCGTTTGTGTTGTAGGATGAGTTGGTTGAGCAGAGCACTCGGGGATCATTCCACCCACATGGCCGTCGGGATATATTGGCAGTGGCCATTGGTACCCAGAGCATCCTGGACGTGTTCGTGGTGCTGGACGAGGGGTGGGCCTCGAGACGGTACTTTGGTGCCCCACCCGTGGCAACTCCTTCTTTGAGGCAGTTGAATGAGCAAGAGTTTGAGTCGCTCAAACAACAAATTAGGAAGGAGATTCGAGATGAGGTGTACTCGACTTGAAGGCAGAGTTATTGAGCTCAATGCGAGCAGAGTTGGCATCTTTGTCATCTCGACCTTACGTCCCGCACGAGCGGCATCCCCGATTCATGTCGGCACAAAGGAGAGTTGTGATGCTCCCGATAGAGGGCGAGAGGTTGCTCCTACCGACACCGTTGACTGTCGGTTGTATGTTGCGGGTCCTCCCGAGCATTTGGTGGCATACGGTACGTATTATATCTTTGACATGTATTTGGTACGGTGTTACGCATTATATAGTCTAAAATATTTTATCCTTTGTTTACCTTAGGGAAAATGTATGCATTGGGGTCAACCATCCACCACCGAGTATTGGAGATGATATGATCGAGTGGTGGTTGTAGATGTCCAGGATGCTGCTGCCCCAATCCCTATTCCCACTGAAGAGGTTCAAACGAGTGGGACAGGCACCTGGCCATTTTATCTTATGGCCAGTTTCATTAACAAGACCCATCCCAACACATGCACAGGTTGATTTATGCATTGAACGATAGTACTTATTATTTTTTGATAGGTTGATGTATATTAATGTTATTGATTTTTGGTACTTGTATAGGAAGAGGCTTGAAAAAGCAAAGGAAGTTGTGCATGAATCACCACCACCACCATCCGCTTTACGACGACTCGGTGCACTGGCGGCGACTATCGGGACCACTCCCATACGGTTAGATATGCCACCGGAAGTCGTATGCGGGACCAAGACGATCCCTTTTTTCTTACTCCAAAGGGATATTTTTGATCTTCTCGCTGGTACTCGATATGTTATGTGTATCGGTGTTGCGGCTTTGGGAATTGTAAGTATATTTACATATATTTTTATATTCTCACTTGGTACATTATTTTATAACTTTATTTATTTTCAATGTTGAAGGTATTTACATCGTTTGTGTGTTGAGAGGAAGATCCGCTTTCTCTATGGATTTGTTGACCCTGTTGCCATTCAGTCCATTGGGAATAAAGTCGAAGAGGTGCAAACGTACTTAATAGAGACATTTCAAACTGGGGGCAAAGAAGTCTACTTAGCACCTTACTTGCATCAGTAAGTATACATCTTATAAATTAATGCACATTTATGTAAAACTGAAATTTTACTAATATTATTTCAACGTGCAGGGGTCATTGGCAGCTCATAATCATTGTTCCTCGGCAATTTCTTGTGATTCTCTTGTGTTCATTACATAAGAAAGCAAATGATTTGGATATTAGAAAGCACATAGACGCGTAAGTTTGGTTTTTTTAATTGTTGTATCATATGTGCACTACTTACACCAAAATTATTTGTCCTTTTGTAGAGCTTTGGAAGCTCACCTAAGGTTGCAAGGTCTTCCATCTCATGCTAGAAAGAAGTTGACGTATATTGCACCAAAGGTGACCAAACACCTCTTACTATTGTTCAATTTGTCATTTAAAGTTAAACTGACATGTATTTAACTTGTAGTGTCCACGGCAACCGGGAAGCCATGAGTGCGGGTATTATGTGATGAAGCACATGCACACCATCGTAGACAAAAATATTATGGGCTCATGGAGGGAGGTAAATATACTATAATTAAGTCAAATATGCCAATTATGTAAATGGTTTCTAAATCTGAAATGTTTCAATATGTAGGAATTTACAGACTCATCTCCAATGAAGATTGAAGTCTTAGACGATATCAGAGAGCAGTGGGCTTCTTTCCTTTTAAGCATTCAATCTTCATAGGAAATTTAACTTGTAACAATTTAGATAGAATTGATTTAAGTTAGGAAATTTACATATATTCATAGGAAATTTATTCAACTGGGTAGAACTGGATCTGTCTGTACATATATTCATTTCAATGTGTTTCATATGTACATATCATCTGCATAGTCGAATCTGTCTGCATCTTGGATATATATTTGTAGCAAATTTATATATGAACTGTGCATATCTGTATCATACTTGGATCTGTGGTTATTTGTCCGGAACCGTGATGAATAGGCGAGTCTACTCGAAGAAAGGTAGCATCTCGTAAATAAAATGCAGGTATTTAAAAAAAAATAACACTTTCTACGTCGGTTATGTCATTACCCGACGTAGAAAGTACTTTCTACGTCGATTAATGGCATAACCGACGTAGAAAGTGTAACATTTTATGTCGGTTATAGGCATAACCGACATTGATAACACATACAATAACGGTTACTGTTAACCGATATAGATACTGGGTTATAGAAAGTAAGACTTTCTATGTCGGTTATACGTGTTAACCGACATAGAAAGTATTATGACAGGTCAGAACCAGTTATGATCGATCAGAATAGCTCATACAAAATAAGACTTTCTACGTCGGTTCCCTGACTAACCGACGTAGAAAGTTCTTCTATGACCAATCAGAACCAGTTATGATCGATCAGAATAGCTCTATGACCGATCATAACCATTTTGACCGATCATAATAGCTCAAAGAAAGTAGGTCTTTCTACGTCGGTTCCTATTAACCGACGTAGAAAGTCTTACTTTCTACGTCGGTTAGTAGGAACCGACGTAGAAAGTCTTACTTTCTATGACCCCCGTATCTATGTCGCCGCTTTAACCGACGTCGAAAGCCCATTTTAACCGATGTAAAAAGCCTTTTTTGCAGTAGTGTCTTTAAATAGTAGCTTCAAATATTACCAGTAAAGTAGTATGAATTACCACAATTTTTTTCTTCTTGAGATGCTTCTTCATAGACCAAAATCTTGGCAATTGTGTCAATGCCATTCAAATGATGTTTAATATATTTGCTATTACAAAGAGAGGAAGATGATTTGCACACTACACAACATGGTGAAGTAGAATTTTGAGTGGAGTTTCCAACACTAACAGGAGCAATTTGACCCATGTATGTCTAAATATTAGAAATAAGAAATTATAAAATCTTCAACTTCCAATGTTAATGAGACAAATATTTATGATTATGCAGTTCAATTACAAACCATTACAAAATAGTACACATCTGATATGATACAAATTATGGCCAAAGTTGTTAAGGGAATAATTTTGAAATTGATAACTATGATAATGTTTTGAATTTTACAATTTCAATTATGGTATTGATATGATTGTTCAATTGGTTCAAACACTTATATATTACAATAAGGTACATTGATACCTATATGTGTTGTCTACATTTTTGTTGGCCAACTTTTTTATCAGAATTTTCTTCCTATTTCTTCTTGCATCTTTTGAATGATAGTGGTCATTAAGAACACAGGAAGAATTTAATACTAATGAGAATGGAGAAGAATATATTTCATTGGAGGTTGCAGAGTTTGCTCCTAATGTTTGACCTGTAAATGTGTAAATAATATGAATAAATAATTTATAAGAATTAAATATGAAGCATAACTAATTAAAGGAGGAAGGTACAAATACCAAATATCAAACTTGCTCATGTTCTTACAAGAATTTCGACAACTTTCATGGGATATATTGTTGACATTGTTGCTACGTGAACAAATCAATTGAACAAAAATGTCATTACTTTAAACAATAAATAATTAGTTGTTCAAAACTAATAAATGTGTCAACCAATATAGCTCATTAAAACTTCATTGTAAATGTAAATACACAAATTAAAGAAATTAAAAATCACCAGGCTTCAATTTTGATAATGGTATCCTATTTCCAACTGTGCTACGGACAATGTAGTTTAATTGATGCACATCTGCCATAAAAGTTCATAATGTTTAGACAATGATCTATTATAATAAGAGTAAAATAAGATAGAATAATACCTACAGGTGTCCTATGAAGAATTTCCTTGTCAAAGTTATGTATTACATTTTTTTTCTCTTGCTTGCATCTTTTGAATGATAGTTGTGATTGGTAATGTATGAGAAAGAAGTTAATACTGCTGAAGATGGAGAAGATGTTTTAGTTGAGGTTGCAGGGTCGCAATGATTGACCTATATATGAAAATGTATGAAGAATTTGTAAGATTGAACAATAATAAAGCAAGTTAATTTTCATGAAGCACAACTCATAAATAGAGGAAGCTACTGAATAATGGTCATTTGAATAGAAATATGATTAGTTTAAATTGTAAACAACTTGTTGAAAATGAACAAATATTTATGATTAGAAATATGAATTGTGTTGCTATAAATGTACTTTAATTGGTTTTCATTTGACAGAAAAGAATAATTATGCAGTGATAGTATTGAGAGTTTTATGTACTTATGGTTTGGAAACTTTTGTTGAACAAATTTTGCAATTTCTCAGTACGAATCATTTTCCTCTTCTTTCTTGCATCTTTTGAATCATTTTGTTCCATAACTGAATATCATTGTTAGTGAATTGCAATTGGTCCAATATCAAAGGAAGAAGATAATGGATGTAGATGAAAGGGTTTTTTGTGTTGATGGACTTTACAAAATATGTATGCGTTGTCTAATAGTTCTTTGTCTGATAAAAGTCGTCATGCATTTTTTTTCTTTATTTATTTGTGTAAAAGAATATTGTTGAATTAGTTTAAAATAGTTTACTAATGTATAATAGTTTTGCTTTATTATTGTAACCATTTTCTCAATCAGTGTTTTTAAAGCAATTAAAGTATTTAAATTTAGACTTTTAAACAATATTAGCTTTTTGATTTGGTTATATCTAGTTGAATATGAAGATTAACCGGTAAGGAACAAACTAATGGAATAATAATATTTTGATGTGTCAGATGAGTACAAAAACATAACATGAAAATGAACCATTCCTTGTTAGAATTCGACAAAAGTAGAATGCAAAGTGCGCAATGGTTTTTGGATTATTTGCTGCAAAACAGATTTGTTTTGCTTTATAGTATGGTGCAAGTTTTGTTTGCTAGTATGCTATGTGTAGGGTACTCTATGCAGAGAAAAAAAAAAGGAATATTGTTAGCACTTTATGCTAACTTTTGTTTTAATTGATGCGACTATGGGTGAAGCATTTCAACATAAATTGCTTTGAATGTATATAGAGAAAGTATACTGGTTATTTTCTTAAGTTTATACACTTAAACAATTTCATCTTTTGCAGTATCTTGTTTGTTGTTTCATAGTACGTTATTTCATAGTAGCTTGCATAACGTTTATTGTGTCCAAGGTGCTTATCATAGTGTGCAGTACCGTTGAACGAACAAATATCCTGCTTCAAATTTACATTTTACACACAGTAGGAATTTGACGAGAACTTGCTTTTTATTTGACAAAATGGTACATGTGTATAAACTTCACATATTACATAAACCTGCAAATATGATTTTACGTCTTCATTGTAATTTTCTTTGAACACATTTAATAATAAGAGTTCATTTATTGGTAATATTTTCATTGTAATTGAACAATGTATTCACATAAATAGAAGAATATATGAGAAATTTTTAATTTCAGTAACATTGATTAGTTATTATTCTTTAGACTTAGTATAAATTTTACGTATCTATGTAAAGGTAAGGATTGATACATAACAAATAAACAAATAAAAAACACATTATAACTTATAAATGGAAACACAATTTATATCATCTTACTACAGTGTTTAGTACCAACTTCATACTAAAGAAAGTATACAAAACAGCCTCAAAGACAAAAAAGGCTTCATACATGGAAAAAAAAAAGAATACCACGTATTTCAGTATTTGATCTCAATAATCAGTGAAAGATTTTCTTAGAAGCTAAGAGGGCAGTTCACATTCCCAAAGTTTTGTAATTTTCATGTAATTTATGATTTTGACATCCCTTAAATTTAACGAACATTTAATATATTTACTTGTATATTTACAATTTTATCCTCTCAATCCTCCTCAGCTTTCTAAGTCTCATATAATTTATAATTTTGTCCCTCTTAAATCTAATGATAATTTAATATATTGAAGTATATATCTACAATTTTATCTTTTCATCCTTTTATCTTCTTTTTTCCTTTCATATTTATTTATTATTTATTAATAATATATTATTTAATCCTCCCAAAATCAATGGTTAAAATCCGTGATCGCAATAACACTCATTCGACGGTTTGGATGTCTATAGTCTTGAAAGATGATGTTCTCCCTTCATTCAATTTGTTTTCATGACAAAATTCTTTCCATCCATTTCCTATTTTGCTTGATTTCCTTGGTTTGTTCCTAATCAGAAGTTTGCATGTAACTTCTTTAAGTGGTCTGCATGCCTTTGCGAATGTACTCAACAAATTCCACTGACAAATCTCACAACAAACAGAGTACTTAAAACTTACAGAACACTTAGTATAGATTGAGTAGGTAATAAACTATAAATCTCACCAAATGGTTGGCTTGAGATTGGTACTTGTTGAGTGCTATGGTGAAATAAACCAGTGATCCATTTGGCTCGATACGTGTGTAAAACATGTCCAGAGAAAGTGATGTACAAGTTCCTTTAAAGATAGTTACCTGGAATTTACTCTAGCCTACATACCTAAAGAGAACATGTTGGTGTGTGGAAAGTTCATAAAACCTTTTAAACTCAGTCCACCCGTTAGTGGGTAAAGGTTCGTCCAAGTTCATGTTCATGAGTATTACCCTTGTCATCACATAAATGCCATAATGGTTCAAGTTCATCCATAAACAAAGTGGCAAATCGACGATCAACATATGCGACAGTCTAAAACACATGAAAAGCATAAAACAAACCAGAAATTAAGAAATATGTATGAAAAGAGTTAAGTTGGACAATAAAAATCCCCATAAAAATATGATTAAATGTGTGCATGGCGAAAAACATAACAGAAACAAACAGTATGTGTAAAAGGAATCAACTTTATAAAAGAGAAGAAAGTGAAAAACATATTAAAGACACAGACATTCTGGAACAAAGTAAACAAAAAAACAAACCTCGCAATCAAAATGGATGGTTGAGAACATTCCTAAATGTGGTTGTTCCACAATGGTTGCACTTTCATTGTTTCCAACTTCAGTGTTGTCCATCTTGTAGATAGTTGGTAGAAAATGACTAAGAGAAATAGAAAATAAGGAAGAGAAAAGGAGGAGAGACAAAACCCAAACCTTGTCACTTCTTAGATCTAATATGTAACCATTCTTGTAGATAATAAAGAGTGTAATAAATGTTTTAAAGGCAGTGAATCTTTTTCCATATACATTATAATATTTAATATATTAATTTAATAATAAATATTAATACTAAGAAATACAAAATAAAAATATTTAATGAAGGTGTGGCCTAAATGATTGGGTCAAATGAAGGCAGATAAATGATTGAGCCTAACAATTTTATTTTTTTAAACTGGCTTCTATAAAACTTTAAATATAATGTACATCAGTGTTATGCAAATGCAAGCTTTGTTGAACGGGTCAAATAATGGGCCTTACAAAAGTAATTGTTATGCATTATATCATAAGTTGTTAAAAATAATTTAATTCATCCTTGGGTATAATAATAATAATAATAACGTATAAAATAATTATAACATTAAAATAATGAAGTGATTATACTAAAAATTTATTACTATGCCACCAAAACAATATCATGTGTTAATATATATTCTGATTGGTGGCAGAATGTAGCTAACATACTTTTAATGTTGAAACATTTCATGTGGTCTGTATAAGTAGCTGTCAATGCATAAATTTTCCCCTGAATATTATGTGTATCCATAAATTGAAAACAAAACATATTGTCTAAATAGAAGCTTATGTACACAATTGAAATCAAAATATTCATGATACTGAAATAAGCCTAATATAAGAAATGTCCTAAGTTTGTTATTTTCCTTATGTTTATATTCTTCTTCAGCATTTACAAAGAAATATCTTCTTCTTCTTCTGTCTCCATATTTGCTATGTTGTTGTCATGATTACAGCAGTACCAATTGATGCATTGAAGAGCTTTATTAATAAATTTTGTAAAAATAAGTAGAGATACTTTAGACAATTTTGTTTAATGATGAATTACTAATAATTAGGAAAAAGATAAAAAATACCTGAGTAATCACAATAGAGGAATTTCAAACTTTGATGTTTACGGTTCAATATGAAATTTTTTGAATTAAGAACTAAAAAAAAAAAAATCCGGTCAGTACACCAGTTAGATAGTGCATATTATATAGTTGAGTACTTCTCAACGATTTCATGGAATCATCATTAAACTTTTTGATAATAACATCATCTCACCACTGTTACAAGGACTTAATAGATGTGAATGAAAGAGTTCAAACATTAATATCAAATCCATACATAAATGGCGAAAACTATCATACCAAATCAGACATGTAATAGTCCAAACAGTAACTGAAGTACACAATTGAAATTAAAATATTCATAAAACTGAAATAAGTCCAATGAAAGAAATGTGCCAAGTTTTTTAATTTTTCTCAATCTTTATATTTTTCCTCAACAATTTCAAAGGAATAATATCTTTATCTTCTGTCTATGAATTTGGAATGTTGTCTCGTTTAAGAGTGTTTGTGAGCAAACCACTGTCAATTTCAAAATTAGCTGCTTCAGAGCCAATATCATTTGATGATTAGAGAACTTTGTTAACAAATCTTGCAAAAATAAGTTGAAATACTTTCTATCAATTTTCTTTAATGATGAATAATGAATTACTAATAATTAACATAGAGATATAAAATACCTGGGCAATAACAATAAAAGAATTGTCAACCTTTGATTATTTACGGTTGAATATCACATTTTCTGAATTAACATTTAAATACCTACTTACCATTGATTTCATGCAATCAGTATTGAAGTTTTTTATGATAATATCATCACAACAAATTTCCTTCACCCTAAAAGTTTGTTCAAACTTAAAATTTTGGCTGCATGAAGACTCCATTTTGAAAAAATACGTCTTGTTCACCAATTGTGCAATCTCCTCAGGTAAATGTCCGCTAACAGTAGCATACAAAATGGTATTGAATATTTAGTTATATATATCAATATTGAATATTTAGTTATATTTATATGTATAAAATCAAACCTTATCAAGTGAATCAAACATCTCTACACATGATTTCTTTAGCAATGTAGTAGCATCCCTATAAAAAAAAATCACCAAAGTTGCTGAGTTTGTTTCATCAATCACTCTAACCTTAATCTTGTTCCTGAAATTCACATTAAACTGATGGTATAAAAAAAAGGCCAAAAAACAAATATAACAACTTGACAAAGAGTAATAATGCAGCGGAAATTCAATCCCCCTTCTTGCGAGAATCAGCGAGGAGCACCAAACAAATAGAATCCAAAGCACAAAGAGACACCAACAATTTTAACGTGGAAAACCCCTCAATGCAAGGGTAAAAACCACGAGTCGTCCAGACCAAAGAAAAATCCACTATGATCAATAATGGGGTACACAAGAGTCTCCAATAATAATACCAAAAGGTATTTTCAATAAGCAGAATTAACTAAGCACAAATGCTTACAAAAGAGAAACAAAGAAGATGAAAAATCTCCAAAACAGGGCTGCTGGTGCGGGACCAATTTCTCCCAATCTAGACCTTCGATTGACGATCCGAACGGTCAGAATGAAGAACCATATGTCTGGAACCTACTATCCAAAAATCAGCTCGATCCAACGGTGAACGACTTCACAGCGACGAAAACACCAGTGCAGATTTAGGGTTATGCGGAGATGACTTTCTCTCTTTCTTTTCTCTCACTGAGACTTTTTGTCTTTTTTCAAATGACTCTCTTGTCCTCTACTAATCGACCCATCTCATTTTACCCAAATGAGACATAATGGACCACACTATTTGGGCCTATTCTCCACATAGGAAGGGAGCCCAATAACCCAACAAATCTCCCCTCACGACTATGTGGAGATATCCGCCAAACCTAGCGATCTCACAACAAACTTCAAACTTTCCTCTTGGCAATGCCTTGGTCATCATATCAGCACCATTATCATCTGTATGAACTTTAGCTAGTTCCACCAACTTAGCATCCAAAACATCACGTATCCAATGATACCTCACATCAATATGTTTGGATTTAGAATGAAAAGTTGGATTCTTACCAAGATGAATAGTACTTTGACTCGTCACAATACAATAAGTATTTATCTTGCACAAAACCAAGCTCCTGCAAGAATTTCTTCACCCATAACAACTCTTTGCATGCTTCAGTAAGTGCAATGAATTCTGCCTCAGTAGTAGACAACGCCACACACTTTTGCAACTTTGATTGCCAAGCCAAAGCTCCCCCTGCAAACTGAATCAAATAGCCTGAAGTGGACTTTCTGGAATCAATGTCTCCAGACCATATCTCGAATCCGAGTAACCCACCAAAGTAGGTTTATCACCTCCAAAACAAAGTCTCAAACCTCTAGTACCACGAAGATACCTCAAAATCCATTTCACAAGCATTCCAATGCTCTCTACCTGGATTTGACAGAAATCGCTAACTGTACCAACAGACGTGTGCAATATCGGGCCTTGTACATACCATTGCATACATCAAACTACCCACCGCAGAAGCATAAGGAACTTTTCTCATAGCTATCTTCTCAACTTCATTTGAAGGACTTTGTTTAACACTCAACTTAAAATGAGTAGCAAGAGGAGTACTTACAACCTTAGCATTCTCCATTTGGAATCTTTGCAACACCTTCCGAATGTAGTGCTCCTGTGATAGCCAAAGTTTCTTCTCTTTTCTATCACGAGTGATACTTATACCAAGAATCTTCTTAGCAGCTCCCATGTCTTTCATGGCAAATGACTTGCCCAGTTGCTTCTTCAACCTGTCAATTTTGGAAACATCTTTTCCAACAATAAGCATGTCATCAACATATAACAACAGGATAATGAAATCATTCTCAGAAAATTTCCTGACAAAAACACAATGGTCGAAGTAGTCTTCTTGTAGCCTTGCTCACACATAACGAGACTCAAACTTCTTATACCACTCGCCTTGGAGCTTGCTTCAAACCATATAGGCTTTTTCGTAGCCTACACACATAGTCTTCCTTGCCTTCAACAAGAAAACCATCCGGTTGCTTCATGTAAATCTCTTCCTCCAAATCACCATGAAGGAAGGTCGTCTTCACATCCATCTCGCTCAACTTCCAAATCAAGAGTAGCAGCTAAACTTAACACAGTTCGGATAGATGTCATCCTCACCACAGGTGAGAAAATCTCATTGAAGTCAACACCCTTTCTTTGTCTAAAGCCTTTCACCACTAATCCGGCTTTATATCTGGTAGATGTAGAATTGCTCTCTTGCTTCACCCCGAAGATCCACCTGTTCTCTAAGGCTCTCTTACCCTTAGGCAACTTCACCAAGTCATAAGTGTGATTATCATGCAGCGATTTCATCTCATCCCGCATTGCATCCAACCACTTTTGCTTTTCTTCACTTTCAACGGCCTCCTCATAACATTCGAGGTTCTCCTTCATCGATCAACATCACATACTCATTGGTAGAGTACTTCTTAGAAGGTTGTCTTGGCCTGTCGGATCTTCTAGGTTGAGTTTCGGGTAGCTCGGGTATATCACCAAGACTCTCATCATGTGATACATCATGTTCCTCTTCATCAACATTATCAATAGGAACATCCAAGCTATCTTCAACCTGTTGATTATCGAGTATCACCATGTTGTTCATCATCATGAGCATCAATATCCAAATCATTAATAGACAACCGAATTGGATCAACATCATCCACATTACCATTTCCTTTAGGTGTAGACTTCTTCTCCTTATCAATATCTTCAATGGTTTGATCTTCCATGAATTGCACATCACGACTTCTAACAACTTTCTTTTCAACGGGGTCATACAACTTGTAGCCAAATTCATCCCGACCAAAACCAATAAAGATGCATTGCCTTGTCTTCATATCCAACTTGGATCTTTCATCCTTCGAACATGAACAAATGCTTTACAACCGAAGACACGTAAATGATCATAAGTAACATTCTTGCCAAACCAAATCTTGTCCGGCACCTCGAGTTCAAAGCAACTGCAGGACTTAGATTAATAACATGCACTCGCTGTAAACAATGCCTCACCCCGAAATGCTTAGGCAATTTTGCTTCAGAAAGCATACACCTAACTCTTTCAATCAATGTCCTGTTCATCCTCTCCGCTAAACCATTCAGCTGAGGAGTTTTAGGAGGAGTCTTCTCATGTGCAATACCATATTGTCTACAATAAGCATCAAATGGTCCACAATACTCACCACCATTGTCGATACGAATGCGTTTCGACTTCTTGCCTGATCGCCTCTCAACCAAAACATGGAATTCTTTAAACTTGTCCAACACTTGGTCCTTTCTCTCGTAGTACATAAACCCAAAGCTTCCTGGAACAATCATCAATAAAGGTAACAAAGTAAAGTGCACCACTAAAAGACTTTACCTTCAATGGGCCACAAACATCAGAATGCACCAATTCAAGCAACTCGACTTCCTGGAGGGAGGATGCTTCTTGAAGGATACTCTGGTTTGTTTACCAGCCATGCAATGAGAACATTTCTCCAAATCTACATTCTTCAATCCCGAGAGAACATCCTTTTTAAATAAGCAGTTAAGCCCCTTTTCACCGATGTGCCCAAGCCTTCATGTGCCACAAAGATGACTCCATATACACGAATTCACACTATCTTTAGCAACCAAAGCTTTTGTCCAAGTAAAGCTTA
Source organism: Sphenostylis stenocarpa (assembly GCA_963425845.1). Taxonomy (NCBI): domain Eukaryota; kingdom Viridiplantae; phylum Streptophyta; class Magnoliopsida; order Fabales; family Fabaceae; genus Sphenostylis; species Sphenostylis stenocarpa. The sequence continues at coordinate 35,451,088 of OY731398.1, read as the reverse complement.
GAGTTTTTCTCCCCTTTAGCCACAATCAAGTTACCTTTGGTGAGCTTCCACTTTCCAGAACCAAAATGGTTATAATATCCACCATCATCAAGTACCCGCACGTAGATCAAGTTAAAGCGAACATCCGGAGCATGTTTAACTCCTCTAAGCAACAACTGCATCCCCATGTTGGTTTGCAAGTGAACATCACCAACACCAACAACTTTAGACACCCCATCATTACCCATCTTCAATACTCCAAAATCACCAGGTGTATAAGATGTGAAGAACTCCTTCCTGGATGTAACATGCGAGTGTAGCACCACTATCAATTATCCACATGCTCTCATCGGATACAAGACTAATAGTGTCATAATCACGAAGACAAACAAGGTCACCACATGTAGTAGTAGTAACACGATCACCATCATCATTATCTTTTTCTCTTTGCTTACCCTTTTTGTCTTTGCTCTCTTTCTTCCACAAAAAACAGCTTTTCTTTATATGTCCTGTTTTGTGACAATAGTGACACTCCACATTCTTGTACCGAGACTTGGACTTGCTCCTCGCTTTTATCTCTACCACTGTTTTGTTCTTTCTTTTGGTTTCTCCCCTATTCTCTCGTAATAAGCACTTCGAATGAGATGAAGTACCCTGTGTCTTCCTTCTCATCTCCTCATTAAGAGCACCACTCTTTGCCATTTGCAAAGAAATATCACCATTAGGGGTAGCACTTATCATGGAAACCCGAAATGTCTCCCACGAATCCGGTAAAGAGTTTAATAGGAATAAGCCCAATAGATCATCATCAAATTTTATACCCACTCCAGCCTAATTGATCATAGCGTCCTTGAAATTCACTCAAGTGATTTGAAACATGAGTTCCTTCCTTGTACTTCAACTCCACAAAATTTTTCAGCAAGTACAATTTATTAGTCCCCGACTTAGAAGCATACAAGGACTCAAGCTTATCCCATAGGCTTCTCGCATGTGTCTCATTAGCAACAAAATTATAAACATTATCATCAACAAACCGCCTGATAAATCCACATACCGTTGATGTTCAAAATCCCATTCTTCATCTGACTTGGATTCCGGCTTATTGGAAGCAAAAACAGGAAGATGCAAATTTTTCACAAATAACAAATCCTTCATCTTGCCTTTCCATAAGTGATAATTTTCTCCATTCAACGGAATCAATTTTGTATGTGCCTCCATCATTCACGCAAATTAAACGAGTCCCTTAACCTAAGAGCTCGATGCCACTCGATGGTATAAAAAAAGGCCAAAAAACAAATATAACAACTTGACAAAGAGTAATAATGCAGCGGAAATTCAATCCCCCTTCTTGCGAGAATCAGCGAGGAGCACCAAACAAATAGAATCCAAAGCACAAAGAGACACCAACAATTTTAACGTGGAAAACCCCTCAATGCAAGGGTAAAAACCACGAGTCGTCCAGACCAAAGAAAAATCCACTATGATCAATAATGGGGTACACAAGAGTCTCCAATAATAATACCAAAAGGTATTTTCAATAAGCAGAATTAACTAAGCACAAATGCTTACAAAAGAGAAACAAAGAAGATGAAAAATCTCCAAAACAGGGCTGCTGGTGCGGGACCAATTTCTCCCAATCTAGACCTTCGATTGACGATCCGAACGGTCAGAATGAAGAACCATATGTCTGGAACCTACTATCCAAAAATCAGCTCGATCCAACGGTGAACGACTTCACAGCGACGAAAACACCAGTGCAGATTTAGGGTTATGCGGAGATGACTTTCTCTCTTTCTTTTTCTCTCACTAGACTTTTTGTCTTTTTTCAAATGACTCTCTTGTCCTCTACTAATCTGACCCATCTTATTTTACCCAAATGAGACATAATGGACCACACTATTTGGGCCTATTCTCCACATAGGAAGGGAGCCCAATAACCCAACATAAACAACATAACATGTTACATGAAACAACTTCATAAAAAAGTGAAATATGTCAGTGAAAGATTAGCATTGCAGAGTACCTAGACATGACTTTGATGACATGTTTATTGCTTTTTCACAGACAAACATTTTTTAATCTAGTTATATTGCTTTGATGCAAACGCAAGCTGTATATCACCAATCATCATCATCAAGAATATGTTTTATAGTTCCCAAAACTATAAAACATGTTTCCTGCAACAACCAATATGAACATACTAATTAATATTAATAGAATGATGATAGACTCATATACAAATACATTAAGTAATAATTGAAATATATTTTATAGAATGTGACTACTATACCTCTTTATAATCTTTTAATCTTTCTATTCTATTTCTAGGAGTACGTTGAAGGAACTCATCTTTGGTGGATTGTTTAGAAGACTCAGAAAGTTAGCTGAAGCCTTGGGATGGTGATTTCATACTCTCAGACATCCTACTTCAAACAAAACATGGGTAGGTTTAGTGTAATGGTCAAGTACCAAACTAAATGCACATCATAATGTATAAGTTCAAAATAAAAATATAGACCTTCTTTTAAGTTGTATAGCTTCTTCACACTGAGCATTGAAAATGATCCTTATACAATTCATACAATTTTGAACATACACTTTCTCTGCAAATAACATTATATCAACAATAATATGATATAAATAAGTGTAACACTTAATAAAATTGATATGACACTTAATAAACATACAAATTAGTTACCTTGGAAAATTTTCACTTTGCCAAATTGTATAATTATGATAGCATTTTGAACATCTCCAGAGGCAAGGAAAGCATTTAATTCATTAACATGTTGGCTAAACAATATACACTTTATTCTAAAGCTTATATTAAAAAAAGGTGGTAAAAATAAAAATTTATTCATATATGAAACTATAAATACTTAAAAATGGATAGTTAAGGTGAAATAAGTATATCCATCAACCTCTAAGCTTATGATGTTAAACTTTGTTTATTTCCCATTTTTCTGTAACTCTCTTTCAATACGAACACTTGTTAGTATTCCCATTTGTAAACACCAAAAAGATAATATAAAAAAACAACCACCACTCGACAGCTCCAGCATCGCTTGTATAAATCCTACAGCTCCAGCATGTTACCAAGCCTGTATAAATGGAGAGGGAGACATAAAAAAAGAGGAGGCTTTTGGTTTTGGGATGAACAAATTCAACCAAAGAAAAGAAAACAACATATTTAACCAAAAAGAAAAGCAACAGATTCAACAATTGAGACGGGGACTTGGAAAAACTTTTGGTTTTTAGATGAAAAGAAGAACATAAAAAAAAAAGCATCCACCACCAGAGAACCTTTAGTCAATACAACCATAACAGTTTAACAACTCAACTCAAAAAACAATAATAGGTAATCTCAACAAAGTTAACCGAGACAATAATACAGAGGTAACAAAGGCAATCAACAAACAATCAACCACAATACAGAGGCAGAGGCAATCAACAATCAAACAACAAAGGCAGAGACAATCAACAAACAATCAACAATCAACAGGTTCCTAGGTTTCCAATTTGTAGTAGTAGTATTTGTATATGTTCTCAATTCCCAATTGTAACCTCAAGTATTTGTTGTATACCTAAATATATTACATATATTTTATAGCGATTAATAAAAATTATAAAAATAAAAACTCATTTACCATTACCACTGACGATTACCACAGGGAGCTTCACCGCCTCATTGGCGGCCACCACAGTAAGCCCACCATACCATCGGCAGCCACCACATTGATGAGTCATTATATTCCCATATTATCTTATATTTTTTTACTTATTTTAATTAGTATTTTGGGTTTAACTGTCTATTATTAGTGATTTTTTATTAATTGGGCTTCATTGGGCCAGTAATTCAGATTTTAATTAATTTGAATCTATTTGATCTAATTTTTGTTCATTATTATTTTCAGGACAGTTTAAAGCAATTTTGGGCTTGGAAGATTGAGCCAAATGCAATGCTAGTTGTCCATTAGGATTAGGGTTTTTGTTTTATTTGTTTCTAATGTGTTTTGTGGTCCAGTTGGGCTCAAACCTAGAGGCAGACTAGAGTTTAAGGTTATTTATGTTAGTGATTGCGAACACATATCACAACACACATCACACAATCGTATCACGCAATTGCATCCTCCGAACACCATTTTCGTCTTTTACATTTTATATTTATGTTTGTTTACTCTTTTGTCATTATTTTTAACACATTCTTTGTTTCAATTTTAATTTTGTCTCTTCTTCTGTGTTTCGATTTTTTCATGGATAGTTAAATCTTTGTATTGATTTTATGAGGAGAATACAATAGATCTTTGAGGTTTCATTTGTTCTCTTAACTCTTCATCTCCTAATGTCAGTGTTGAATTATAATTTGTTTATGCTTAATAAACCGAAACCAGTATCACAATTTGCTTAATCCCGTGTTAGAGATGAGATTATGCGATGTATGTAATACTTAATTAAGAATAATTTGGGTTAATCTTCACTTAGTTGATTAATTTCGGGTTGGAATAAGGGTTAAAGCAATTTAATTTCATAACCTAAGATAAGTGACACTGCATGCAGGAAATCAATTGCTTTCTCACTGTTTTACTCAAATTCTATTTTTGTTAATTTCAAATTTAATTATTGCATTATTTTATTTTGAAACAATTCTTGATTCTTGCACTTTTAATTAAAAACACTTTATTTTAATTTTATAAATTTCAACTATTTAAATTTTGTTTCTGTTTAATTTTAATTGTCGTTAATATTCTATAGCAATTTGATTTTAATTTTTATTATTCTGCATCAATTTATTTCTTTTTCACTCTTTCATTTATTCCCTTATTTACTTTTTTAGAGAGATGATATGTGATAATGAATATATTCTATAATTATGTCCTTGTGAGATTTGACACGGGTTAGCTATACTGTATTAGTTTAACAACTTGTTTATTATTTAGTTTAACAACTTGTTTATTATTTTTTTTATCAGTATTTTGTACTACCGAAATATTGTTATCACACAGCACCACCGTAGCCCAGTTGTGACCTTAATATCTGCGTTCTCCACCTCATCCATCCCTTTTTTTCTCCAACAAAATCCTTCTCCTTCACCCATTTCCAGATTTAGACTCACAGAGTCCCGACTCCCATCTCCTCTTTCACTCTCGCGCCTCACTCTCTTTTTTTTTTTCGTCAACCGGCCACCGCACCCTCATCTATCTTGCCCAACTACCTCTTGCCACCCTGATTACATCTAGCTGCCCCTAAGCTCTGATTCCCTTCTTCACCATTAATTCTGCCCACATCTCCTCCATTATGATTTGCATCACCGCTTCCAGTTTTCACCGTCACTCTGTCGTGGTCGTGCCTTCATCACAGCAACCCAAATTAGCCCTAGACTTGCACGGTGCTTCATAAAAGATGAGGTTGAACTTAAGAGAGATAGACCCAAAATGAAAAATAGAAAAAAAAAAAGTTTTTAAATAGTGAAATAAGTGTGAAAGAATTTTTGTTGGGCCTAATAGTTTCTCCCTTTTATTTTATTTTCTTAAGCTAGATAACATTCCAAAAAACAAATTATAAATAGTAATGAATCAAAAATTTATTATTATTATTATTAATTTATCCAAATTTCAAATAAGAATGATTATATATATATATATATATATATATATATTAATGATTTAAATTAATATATCATTATTAGTATATTGACAATTAAATTTAATTATCACTTTCTTTTTTTAGTGCTATTAAACATGCAATATTATTGTTATTAGAGAAATAAGAAAATATTTCATAAAGGTTTAACCACTTTGATGCATATCTAATTTGGTTGCTATAAAATTATAATAATCACTTTAAATGTACTTTTGACTTGATTATAATAAAATATTTTAAAAAAATATATACATTTTAAATCTAAATAGAAATTACAAGTACGGTAATTTAAACATTTAAATTACTTTGGATACACTTCCGATTTAATTATTATTCAAATTATAAAAATGATAATCACTTTAAATGTACTTCTAATTTGATTATTACATAATTTTATTTGCATACATTTAATTTAACCACATAAAGAGATAAATAAAAATAAATTATTCATAAATATTTGTAAGAAAGAACTACGTTACTCATATTTTCCATTGCACCTTGGGATACGTAAACATTTAATCGATATATAAGTTTGGAGGATAAAATAGATAATTTTAAGATATTTAAATTTTTATGTCTAATTAAAGGTAACCATGTTTAGAACGGATGCTCGTAAGGTGTTAATACCTTCCTTACATATAATCGACTCTCGAACCCAATCTTTATTTTGCAGATTACTTTCTTTTCTTTTTGAAGGTTTTTTTCGATATTTTTCCTTAAAATAAATATTGGTCATAACTCCATTTTTTTTTTCATTTAGAAACCTAATTTTATCGTCCTGTCGTGATCTTGATTGCAACACCATTACATCTGTGTGTAAAATATAACACTATTAATATTATGATTAGTTAACATTAATAACATTAAACTAAATAGTAAATGATAATAAACAACAATAAGACAAAGTTTATGTACTTACCAACTAAGTAATCAGTATCAAATCCACGTGCAACAACAATCGAAAGAGATATATATTCATAAGTATTATCGGGTATAAGATTAGAATCAAGTAAGACTATTTTGGTTCCAAATTAAAAGTTAATTTTATATGGATGGTAGGTGGTTCTATAAGAACCATCATTTAATCCAACTCTAAAATTTTGAACAGAGTAGACATTATCCTCATGAATTTCATTTTGGAATTTATAAATCAAAGACCTCCTAATCGATGCTTGAATTCTAGCATCCTGCATTAACATAAACAAAGCATCAATTGATGAAATATACATTCTAATGACCATGTACAATTAAATAGTTAAACAAACCTTCATATCTTGAATAACAAATTCCATCAAAAATGGCAACTTTTGTTTAGTGAAATTTGAAACAAACCACAAAAGAATGACCTTGACCAATAACGTTCATTTTTCCTTTTTAGCATTGAGTTCAAAAATAGAGTGATATTTTTTTTCAAATTTGGACATGTTGGACAATGAGAAAATAGAAATAGCAATGTAACAACAAATGCCAAAGGAAGGGAAGATGCTAGAAATGACAAATGGCAAAGGAAGAACAAATGTGAGAAATGTAAGTAATGACAAAGAAATAACATATGCGGACCTGCAAGAAGTGTAGTGCATGCAAGAAGTGTAGTACAATTTACCATTTTCGTCCATCTACAAAGTTGTAAACTTGCAAACATTTCACAATTTCAGTAAAATGGATATGCAACCCCTACAAAAGTTAGCAGATTTTTTACTTACCTAATTGTAAACCTTAAGCATGTGTTTGATGTCTGAATCTGAATATGCTTTTGGCAAAACACAAATATTGAAATTTATGTCAAATTTTGCAATTTTAAATAGTAACACAAAAGGAGAAACTGTAACAAAAGCCCTTTGTGGGATGAAGTGCAATGCAAAAAGAGAGTGAGATCAGAGCGTGAGGAGACAGAGGAAGCAAAAGAGAAAAAGATGGACGCATGGGATGAGAGCGTGAGGAGAAAGAGGAAGCAAGAGAGAAGAAGATGATGAGTGCTGGAGGTGAGAGCTTGAGGAGAAAGAGGAAGCGTAGGAGATAAATGCGTAAGAGTATTTCTAATGATGGGTTCTTATAAGAACACACATTGGTTTCTTAAGTGAGATCCATAGTGCTACATTATATTTAAGTAACCCTCTTCAAATTTTTTTCAAATTTACTTCAATTGTGGGTTCTTATAAGAAACTCATTATTCAACTACTAATTTTGACTTTAATGGGACCCACTATACCACGTCAATAATAATAATAATATATATTTAATTATTAAAATAAAATAAATAATATATTTAAATTAAAAAAAATAAAAATAAAATGTTGATGAAAACCGTGGAAACAAACGGAAAAAAATCGGGAAAAACAACTCTTAGAAACGTTGCTTTTCCAAGATATTGTACTTAACTTTTCAAAATTGTTCAGACGGCAGTTTCTTATAAGCATCGTTGTTGGGACCATAAGCTAAAGATTTTTTTTTTCTTTTGTTGACATGTGTCCAATTTTCTGTAAGTAGTAAAATTGGTAAAATAATATTATTTTGTTTTATTTTTTGTAATTTTGTGAAAGTGACACATAGGAAAAATTGCCTTTTGTGATCCTCTTGTTGTATATTTTATAGATTATTTTTTTTTCTATAAGCATCGTTGCTAGCTGGGACCATAAGCTAAAGATTTTTTTTTCTTTTGTTGACATGTGTCCAATTTTCTGTAAGTAGTAAAATTGGTAAAATAATATTATTTTGTTTTATTAAAAATTGCCTTTTGTGATCCTCTTGTTGTATATTTTATAGATTTTTTTTTCTTGTATTTATTTTTGGGTATTTTCGAGAAATATTAACAATAAGAATAATTACTTTACTTATAGTTTATCAACTGAATAAAATTCATTTGTATGAAACTCTTGTAAAAAAACTTCACACTTAAAAATATGTTACTAAGTCAATCACAGTACGAATTATCAACTCTAATATCACTGAAAATAAGAAGATTATCAATAATGAAATATAAAAAAAATTAAAAATATCACCTTTTAACTCAACCCAAAGTATTAGGAAGAGTCTTTATCATCATAATATAGTGAATTTTTTCATTTGAATGGATTCCTAAGATTTAATTATTCTATGATTAAGGACACAGTAAAGTATTAGTCAAATAATTAAATCTTAAGAAGATAATTCTTTTGCAAACTTCTACAATGAAAAATTTAATCGTATAAAATAACTGTTCTCTTTAATTTAGTAAATAAAATAAAATAAAATAAAACTACATTATACGTGTGACTATTAATTATTAAATATTCGTTAATACTTTATTATTGTAACCCTATTAAGGAAATACCATTTTTCTATATATAATAATGTAAGTAATTAGATTTTACAAATATTTTAAATTTAAAAATTGACCAAAAAAAGAGTCTTCATTTCCATTAATATGTGGCTAATAGGGGATAAGTAATGTTTGGTGTTCGTTTCCGGATAAGATTCCAAGCTGATTATTCCCTGTCCATAGCGGGAGCTAGCCTTGTCGTGTAAAGCAGAGAATCCGAATAAGTTTGTGTACAATCGACGCAAGCAACATCGTTTGTATCAACTTCTATGCTTAATTTTATGTAGTTGTTACAACTTTGTAATCCTTTATACTAATTAATTCGTTGCTATTTCTATATATTAAGCTTGTCCCTAATTCGTAACCTAATCCAAGGTGATATCAATGGCAAGCTCAAGCTCTGCGCTCAACAGAAGGTACGAAGCGAGAATGAAATATAAATGGTTCGGTTTTGAGAATATAATCCCTTTTTTTTCGTGCAGATTGGAAGGGAAAGTTGCAGTGATAACAGGAGGAGCTAGTGGAATTGGGAAACGCACTGCAGAAAAGTTCGCCGAGCACGGAGCCAAAGTAGTGATCGCTGACATCCAAGACGAACTGGGACATTCCGTGGCTGAGTCCATAGGGCCATCAACGTGTTGTTATGTCCATTGCGATGTGACTGATGAAAACCAGGTCAAAAATGCTGTCCACAAAGCCGTGGAAACTTATGGCAAGCTAGACATCATGTTCAACAACGCCGGCATAGTTGATCCCAACAAACATCGAATCATCGATAACGATAAGGAAGATTTTGAACGTGTACTCAGCGTCAATGTCACGGGTATAACACTTAAGGAACCAACGAACACTTCTAAATACCATCAATTAATCTCATTTTAAGTCATGTATAACAAACCGATACTGTCGTGATTTATATTCTTGTATTATTGTTGTACCTTATGTGGCAGGTGTTTTCCTTGGGATCAAGCATGCGGCACAGGCGATGATCCCAGCACGTAGTGGCAGCATTATCTCAACAGCGAGCATAAGCTCTTACGTTGGTGGTGCAGCCTCGCATGCGTATTGTTGTGCTAAGCATGCGGTGGTTGGTCTAACTAAAAATGCAGCGGTTGAGCTTGGACAGTTCGGAATCAGGGTCAATTGTTTGTCACCTTACGCTCTTGCGACTCCCTTGGCCACCAAGTTTGTTGAAGCTGATGATGAAGGGCTTGAGACTATCATGAACTCATTGGCCAATCTCAAGGGTGTCACCCTCAAAGCTGATGATGTGGCCAATGCAGCACTTTATTTCGCTACTGATGATTCAAGGTATGTGAGTGGCCATAATTTGCTCATAGATGGAGGCTTCAGCATTGTTAATCCTTCCTTTCACATGTTTCAGTACCCTGAATCTTGATTTTGTATATTATGAAGAAGCAAGAGTAAGTAATAAGGGCTCATAATGGTGCATCTGGGATTAGGCTTTTTTCTCTACCTTGTATGTTTGTGTTGATTCTACTTGGGTCAGTACGAAAATAAATCAACAAGACACATGTTTCTTTTATCAGCAAAAAAAAAAAGTACTGAGAAGAGTTCGAGAGTACTCCTACTTGTATGTTGAAATTGAAATACTACTTGTATTGTCAAATCCCCTTGTTGCCATAATTCAAATTAACCTGCAATTTGGACCAGCATAGTTTTGGATCTGAAAGCCGTATGACAGTTTGAAAGCATTACCTTATGCCTGTTACAGTGAGTCCTTTCAACACTCTCCTTTACTCTACTTGTGAATCTTGCAGCAAGTCCAGCACAATAAAAATTCAATATTTTCCCTTTGATATCATCCCCGCAACACATTTATACGATATAAACTTCCTATCATGCATTTCATAATCAAACCAAAAAAAATCAGAAGTTAACATTGCCTTATCACAGAAAAATGAAACCATATGGCAGACTTAAATCAGAACCAAAATAATCATATCAACAATTCTACACAGGGTGTCTAAGGTTATTATCAGCTGCTGAATCATAGATTGTGCAAAATAAATAGCTTGCTGTATTGTATGCTCACTCCTATATATACAGAATTCACCAAGAGTGGTCAAAGTTTAAGCTATCACCTGGGCTCATAAACCAAAGCAGCAAAGAGTGATTAAAAATTGGTAATTTTTTCTTCAACCACCAAATCCATATGATCTCGTCTATATCATTTCTCTTTAAGAAGGACAATTAATATCCAACCAATTTGTCCTAAATGAGTGCTAAGATATTACCTACCACAGATTCCTTGTTTCTTTCATTATATCTTTTTTTTTTTCGTTTTTTACTTTTCTTAACAAAAAAATATGTAAACAGTAATATAAAAAATATAGTACTTCTTTTCCAATTCCAAACCCAACACCAACTTCCATTTTTCCTAGGGAGACCCATTTTTTCATTATTGTTTGATGCAACATTAATCGCACAGCCTAGGGAACATAAATATCACAAATTTAAGTATCAGTCCATAATAGAGTTTCTTCTCTGTCCATCGCCCACTCTTTTTTCTGTAATTCTTCCCAAATCCCTCACATTTCTTTATTTTAACTAAAGTTTTTCCACGGATTTGAACCCCTATTTCCTCAGAAAAGACTCTTTTTCTAGCATAATATTTTGACATCAAAACGTTGTTCTGCAACCTACAATTCTCAACCCTCAACCTCTATCTTCTTTTACCAAACAATGCATAGTTTCTCTTAAATACAGTCTCATATTGGAGAGTAGATCCAAAGAGATGATAAAATTAATGGACTTCAAGAGAGAAGTCTTACATCTACTCAAAATAGAAGCTATATAAAAAGAGAAGTTTTTACATCTATTGAACTTAAAACTGATATAAAAATGTTATTTTTCCATCCATGGTCATGGAATCAACGTAAAGTAGTTGGTTTTTGTTGCAAAAAATACTAAGTTTTAAATTGTAAATGCATTGTTGCATATTTGAGGGCCAACAAGTCAAGAAACAACATATATATGCTCCAATAACTAACGAGTTGTACTATATTTTGAATGTAAGAAAAACTCACGACAAGAATGAAGTGTTGGACCAAACTATTCTCTTGTATACAATTAAAGACTCCGATATCTGAAGAAAAATTCGACACACTAACTTAAGGAGTGTGAGGTGATGGTGTAGGTAAAAGAATGGGTAGAGTGTGTGCACATTTAGAAACTCTCTAATGCCTCATTCAGTAAAATTTGGTCTTCTGTTCAAATGTATTTTACATTAGTATATATATATATATATATATATATATATATATATATATATATATATATATATATATATATATATATATATATATATATATACCCGGAGACTTGTTAAAATATAATTGTAAATAAAAGTAAAAGTAAATAGAAGACAAATAATCATTAAATTTTAAAATATATATTTATTCTAAGCATACCCTTTACACTTTTTTTTTAAACCCATCCAACCTAATTGTTATTAATTTGGTCTATGTATCTCAAAGTTGATTAATCAATTTTTAAACATTAAAAAATATTAAAATTACATATTTTTTAAAAATTGAAGAATTGAATTTATCAATTTAAATACACGAGAATTGAAGATAAATTTGAACGAAATATATATAAGAACAGAAAATACACTTATCCCTAAAATTAAACATGCATTGGAAATATAAAAAACAATTTTTTTATTAAAAATGTGTTTGGCTACATTTTACTATTTTAAGAATGTTTTAAAAAAATTCTCACATTTTCACGATAATATTTTATTTTGTCGATAAATATTAATTTTGTCAACCATTAAATAAACCTTATATTTTGCATTTTTATAAGAATGCTACTCATTCACCTCTTTAAAATGAAAAATTAAAAAAATATAAACACATAAAAATACAAGTTTTCTTGAAATAAAAAAAATACTTTCAATAACTTTCTTATAAATATAAAAACATATTTCTAAAATAAATGAAAAATAGCATGAAAGAAAAGTCTCCTTCGAATGGCTTTAGCATAATATCCAGCCATTCAATCAAATCTCATACCCTACAATACATTAAATATTAATAATTTGAAATTCGTGTTTATTAAAATCTGTTATTTTATCAAAATTACTACTCATTTGAAGGATGTATAATATGGAACTTGTTTATGCTAACTAGTAGATATGGTATTTATTAGATTAGATAATTGAATTAGTCAATCCTATTCAATTAAAATTTTATAAATTTGATTAGTCAAAACTAGCTAATCTGTTAGGGGTATTGGTATAGATGAGTTGGATTCAGTCATATTTCACCAAATCCATAATTTAATTTAATAAACTTTTTTTAGGTTGGATTTTTTTTTACTCGTTTTAACCCATTTTATCCTATTTATAGATGTCATAATTTTTTATTAAATATTTTAATGTTTAAATAATTATTTTTAAATAAAATATATTATTTAATATTTAAGTAATATAATAGTTTAATATTTTTAATATATATATATTAATATAATAATTAAATAGTTTAATAATTATTATATTATTATTATTTAATCAATTTAATCCACGACTAAATTAACTCAAATTGTGAATTAAATATATAAAATTTCTCATTAAACTGGTAAGAGACGAAGTCGTATTAAATTATATTTTACCTAAATTTTGGATTTTATTCGATAGAATAGGATTGTCTTTTACCGAAATTAATAAATATTCTTATGTTCTGTCTCAGTCTTTTTAGATTGGATAACTATTTTTATATATTTAAGGCAAGGTCAATCCAATTCAAATAAATTTTTTAAATAGTATTATAAAAATATAATTAATTTTTATTTTATTTTATTTTATTTTATTAAAATAAAAAATAATAAAAAATATGTTTACAAATATTAAAGAAAATATTAATTTTTATTATTTTAATAAAGTTATTAATAATTTATTATTAATATCTTTGTTATTTTAATATTTTATCAAATTAAAATGTTTTTATGTAAATTAATATATATTTTTCTCTAATAATTATAATTAAAATTAAAAATGTAATTAATAAAAAAATTAATATAACTTCAAATTTTATAAATATCATAAAAACAAATTTTTTATTCAAAAATATTATATATTTAAAAAATTAATATATATATATATATATATATATATATATATATATATTAAAAAAATCTCAATTCAACCTCACCTATTATTCTAATTTCTATTGTACATCAATTCATTTCAACCCTGTACACCTTATCAAAAGTCAAATTTATTACACGTTCTTGACATTACAAAAGTTCGGGACCCAAATTTAAAAGGAAAATATTTAATAATGCAATTTTTTTTTGTCTTTTTGCTATGAGTATTTGTGCATCTCGGAGGATGCTTAAAAAATTTCTCCATTTATTTTAAGTAATTTGAGAAAATGACGTCACATATACAATTGTTCCATCTCAGTAGAAAAATACGGGAGAAGTAACTATTGTTTCAAATAAAATATTATTATTTCCATCTTCTACAAACATAAAAAACAAATTCAAATTTAAGAGGAAAATCATATTGTATTCAAATGTAGGAACCATAGTGAACCATTCATCATAAAACGCAAGGAACTAAATACAGTGAACAAACCGTAATGAACAAAAATGTAAGCAAACAAAGTGTGAACAAAATGCAAACAAACACAGGATGAACACAACTCAAGCAAACACAGCCAAATCAAGAAATAAAATAAATTCATCTTCATTAATCCATAATTTTTCACCAATCTAAAATATACTCAACCAAAATTTTCTACATTATCAACCATCATCAATAATAATAATAATAATAAATTTAAAATAACTATATTCAGAATCAATTTCAAAATTATTAACACACCACACGCTGTGATGTTATAGTTGCAGCAAATACAGAGGAAGACCCACAGGCGAAAGCAAAGATGAAGTCACATAGAGGAGACGGGACGTAGGATGTGAAGCGACGCAACGGGGGGACTAGGCATGGCAATGGGCAAGACGGGGCGGGTTTTGACTTGCTGGTCCCGACTTTTTTAATCATTCTTATTCCCGCCCCCGATCCTCGTCGGGGTTAAAAATAAAGTTCTCATCCTCATCTCTGTTAGGTTTTGGGTTCCCGCTCCCGTCCCGTCCCCGATCTATATTATTTTTAAAAAGATAATTACATTTATAATAAATTAATTTTACTATCTATTTTTTATATATAAATAAATATTTATAATTTATAATTATTATTAATTAAAAATAAATTTTAATTTATTATATTTATATTAAAATATATATGTAAAAGAAATATTTAATCATTTTTTATTTATAACATTATTATTATTATAACACTCGTATTCAAATATTTCAATACATATAACATTATTATTATTATTATTATTATTATTATTATAATACTCGTATTCAAACATTTGATTATATATATAAGTTAATTTATTTTTAAGTTGTAATTTAAAAATATGAAATATATAGTTTATAAGGAAATATTTAATAAGTTAATTATTATTCAATTAGTTCAAAATAATAAAAGTTTAAATTATCAATTCATTTAATCCTTTAAAATACAATTATTTTATTAAGATAAAATTTGATATATGATAAATAAGAATAATAAGATAAAAAATGGCATAATAAAACCTAATAAATATAAATTATAAATAAAATAATATTAGTTACTACTAAGATTTATGTAAAATATTTAGAAAAAGATAAAGAATAAAAAAATTAACTTTGTGTTCATCAAATTGGTTGAAAAGATTGAAAAAAAAACAAATTGATGGGAGAGATTAAGGAAATGTGAAAAACTGAAAGGTAAAAGAGAGAATAATGTAATAAATTAATTGATATAAAATATTAAAAAAGACAAAAAAATTAAAAAATGGGTAAAAGAAAAATAAAAATTGGTGAAATATAAAAAATGATCTTATATGAAATAGAAAAAGAAAAGAAAATACTTTTAAAATATTAATATTTTAAAATTTAAATTTAAATATAAAGTCGGGGCTGGGACTGGGTCGAGGTGGGGATTGCATTATCTATCCCCGCGCCCCAACTTTTAAAGCGGGGAAAACTCAAACTCGTCCCTCGCCCCCAGTCAACTCGGGTTTTCCCCATCAAACTCGGGATGGGGACGGGTCGGTCCCCACGGTTACGGGTTTAATTGTCATCCCTAGGGGGGATGCGGGAAGCGGACATGGTGTAGACGTGGAGGCGAACATGCAAGCGAACAGGGAGCGGAGGAGGAGGAGGCGAACATGGAACAGACACGGAGGCCGACACGGAGTATAGAGACAGACGCAGGAAGGGGGGAGACAGATATGAGAAGGAGATCTGAAATGGAAAAAGAGAGGTGGGGGGAGAGGAAAAGAGGTGAGACTGAAAAAAGAAAACGGAGAACGATGATGGAAGAAGGAGAGATGAGGGAGGAGAATGCACGTTGACAAGATAACTGTTACAATTGGACAGTTACAAAAAAACTAGTCATTCAGATTTCGTTACTCACACAAAAAAAAAACTAGTCATTCACATTTTTTTTTACCATTAAAGCTTTGTTTTGTCTTATTTTTACACTATAAAATCTCCATCAATCATACAAAATTTCCACATTTTCTTTATTTCCTCAGTTTTCTTCTTCTTCAATTATGGATCCTAATCAATTTAATTACCAATATTATTATAATTTATTGCAAAATTATTCATCTTTTACTGGTAAAAATTCTCAAAAATCCCAAAATTATATTTATCCACCACCATTTTCTATGTTTTCACCATCTCCAATGACATCAAATATAAGTAACATTCATCCTTCATCCAACATAGAACTTCCTTCCCTGATTGGACTCAATAATATTCAACTTGATGGAAGCGGTGAAAATATGTTTCAGAGGAAATCTCGTGTGCCATTCTCAATACCAGAAGATTTGATTCTTATTTGATCATGGTTGAATGTGTCGAAGGATTAAATTGTTGGAGTTGATCAGTCATTAACCCAATATTGGGAGTGGATCAAAGAAGTATACAACATGACGACGAACATAGCATTTTCACAAACAGATCAATAAGTCAATCAAAATTTCGATGGAGTAAACTTCACCCTGCTGTTCAAAAAATTAATGCATGTTATAAACAAGCTACCAATCAAAGTAAAAGTGGTTGGGCTCAAAAAGATATTATGTCATTCGCACATAAGATTTTCACCAAAGATTCGAAAGAAAAAAAAATGAATTTGAGCATGTTTGGTTGTTGTTAAGAGATAAACTAAAATGACAATCATCATTTATGGATGATTCTTAAAAAATATGCGAGATTTCTACTTCAAGTATATACTCATCGTCTTCTAACCCAGAAACACCGTACAAAGTTAAAGAATTTGATACAGCATCACCAATATCTTGTCCCATAGGACAAAAGGCAACCAAGAGAAAGAGCAAAGAAAAGTCACTACAAGTGCTACTCCCCCATGTTGATTTATTTGACATAGAAAATGCAATAAAGAAAAAAACTATTAAGTTAAAGAAGTCACAAGAAATACGTTTGAAGTATGAAATCTTCATGAAGGACACAACTAACATGTATGAGGAGTAACGTAAAGATTACAAAAAATATTGTAACTATATTAGACAAAAACGAGAATTTTAAATATATTAATCATTATCATTATTAATTGTATTTGTTTGAAAAATGTATTAGTTATGCACAAATGAAAATTAATCGTTGTAAAACTAGCCGTTGTAAAAATTAGTCGTTGTAAAATTAGTCATTATAAAAACTAGTTGTTGTAAAAATAGTCGTTATGAATCTATATATAGTTTTGGAATGTCATGTAATATTTCACATCTTATAGTATTACAGTATTATTCTTAATTTTTAAACACTTCGATCATCCATACAATAGAATTTGAAAACATTGATTTAGATGCATTATTGGATCAAGTCATAAATGGAGTACTTGAAATTAATCATGATGAAGAAATCATGAGGTTAAGCTACTTGAGTACCGACAACAAGTCGACAACAATGGTGGTGACATAAAAAAAAGAAAGGTAGTTCATCAAAATCGTGAGGAAAGTCATCATCAATTATTCAATGACTATTTCGCTAAAAATCTAGTATATACAGAATCTTAATTTCGAAGAAGGTTTCGTATGCGAAGAAAGATTTTTGTCAAAATTGTGAAAGTCCTTAGCAATCACGATAATTACTCTAAGGTTTATCACCTTTGCAAAAGTGCATTGTTGTTATTCATATATTGACTTATGGCTCACCTGCTAATAGTGTGGATGAATATATTCGCATTGGTGGAAACACTGTAGTAGAATGTTTGCAACGATTTGTATCGGACATTTGTGCAGTATTTGGAAATAAGTATTTAAGGAGGCTTAACAACAAATACATTGATCGACTACTACAAATGGGAGTCACATGTGACTTTCCCGGTATGTTAGGATCAATTGATTACATGTATTGGGAATGAAAAAATTGTCCAGTTGCATGAAAATGTCAATTTTATTGAGGTGATCATACTGACTCGACAATCATTCTCGAAGTTGTAGCATCACAAGACTTGTGGATTTGACATACATTTTTTGGTTCTGTAGGAGCAAATAATGATATTACTATGTTAAATGCATCTAATGTGTTTAATGAAGTTATGTCAGGTTTTACATCTATAGAACATTATCCTTTGAATGGAACCCAATATGATATTGGATATTACTTAACATATGGTATTTATCCAAATTTTGCCACATTTATAAAAACTATTTCATTGTCACAAGAACAAAAGAGAAAATTATTTGTTCAACAAGAAAAGTCAGCAAGAAAAGATGTTGAATGTGCATTTGAAGTCCTTCAATCTCAATTTGCAAATATACATGGTCCGACACGTTTTTGGGATACTCATATATTGAAGAACATAATTTATGCATATATTACATTACACAATATGATTATTAAGGATGAAAGACACACTTATCAAAATCATATTGATTATGATATTAAGGAAAATGAGATGTCAACTATTGATATATTTTCAAGTCTTAATCTTAGTTTTAGATCTACATATTTTCAAAAGAGAGTAGCGGTTTAACATAAAAATACTTATTACCAACTTCAAATTGATTTAGTAGAATATATTTAGTAAAAGTTTAGAAGAGAAAATAATAAAATTTAATTTCATGTATTATATTTTTCAATATTATTTAATTTTTATTATATATTATTTAAATATTATGTATTTATATTATTTTTATATTAAAATAAGATAGTCTATTATTAATTAAAATAATTAATTATTTAATATATATATATATATATATATATATATATATATATATTTACTTTGATAAAAAAAATATAATAATGAATTATTAAAAGTAACTTAAAATTCTTATTATTGAAATAAAATTAGATGAGAGTTAGTTAAGATGAAATACCAGAACCTTTATTTCACCATTTTTTGAAGAATGAAACCTCTCATATAAAATTCTTAGCACCGACGACCATTATTTCATAAAAGTGGGTGTTTCGTTTCAGTTGCGAAGTTGGAAAGTGGAATATTGTTTCAGGTAAATACTAATTAGAATTAAAATTTTGAAAATTGGAAAGCTGCAACGATTAAAGTCAAATTTATTTCAAAGTTTAATTACCGTATATGTATTGATAGAAAAAAATTAAGAAAAACATTAAAAATAATAAAAATTAATACTTGTATAACTTATTCTTAAATATAGTATATTTTGAAACGAAAAAAAATATGAATTATAATTAAAATTCTCAAAATTGGAAAGGTCAAAAAGATTAAAGTCAAATTTACTTTGGAATTAGTCACCTTGAGGGTGGACATTTAGATTCTGTATTAAATTATTAACAACCACTTTGTTGAGCTTGAAGCAAATGTTGCGAATTTGGTCACACATTTCGCTATCAAAGCAACAATCATCAACTCGCACTGCTCACTCATGAAAGACCAAAATACACAATTCTTACAATATAAACTCAATAAAACCAAATGGCTCCCTGTTTAGGAGCAGGAACAACACTTCCTAACTTTAATGTATAAATCCAAAACATGATATTTATATATATTTATTTTAAAATATAAAATATATTCTTATTTTTATCTTTATTTTATTATTATAGTTTTTTTATTATATATATATATTGTTTTATTCATCTCTATTTAAAATATTTTCACATAAATTACCTAAAATAAAAAATAAATAATTTTTTAAAAATTATATTTCAAAATAATTTAAAAAATTATTTTAAATAATAATATAATTTACTTTAAATCTAAATAAAATACTATTATAAATAAATAAATAAATCATTGTACGTATTTTTAATTATTTTTAATTATATTGTCTGTATCGGTGTTTAATATTGTGATTAAATTTTACTTCAATAATATATCAAGGAGATTAACTGATTATATTAAATTTTACTAACTTTTTATATTATCTCTAAAATATCTCGTCATTAATTTAAAAAAAAAACTATTAACCTTAAGCATTGAAAGTGAGAACATATTATAATAATGTCATACTGAATAAATGAAATAATAAAATCTAATTTTTTTAGTTGAAAAATAATGTTTTATTCTTATTTTATAAAGGCTGCTGATATTTTGACATTCATTACTCCATTCAACTAATAATAAAATAATAAGTAATAATATTATAATAAGATGTATAATAGGAAATGGAATTATAGAATGGATGCTTTTTAAAAATTCGTTTTCAAAATAAAACTTATTTTTATAAATCACTATTGAAATTCAATAGTTTTTCACGATCATCCTTGTCAAATTTGTAGGCACTGCGTAGTCCTTTAAAAATGAAAAATTCGGGCTTTAATATTTCCCTAAACCCTACAAAAATTGAAATCCGTATTTTTTTTTAACCTTCATGTTAAAATAAAAATGATTTTATATATGTTAACCATTTTTTAAATGTGACATTTTATTATATAATGCGTCCCTTTGCTTGAATTGTCAAATGGTTATTCGTTTTACACACAAACAATTAACATAAATCACATATATCAGTAATGATTTTTATTTTCAAATAAATAAAAAGTAAAAAAACTATATTCATGAACCAAAACCCTAATTAATATTTTTATTGATTTGTTTTCTTTGAATACGAAAATTATTATGTAAGCAACTAACATGTATAAGAATAAAGATAAAAATGGTTATATATTGGTGTAAAACTGGTTTAAAATTATAATGTAAATCTAGCTTTCAATTTAAAAAGAAAAGATTATTATGTCTTAGCATTCGTACCAATCTTATCATGCCTTCCATTCCATATATACCCCTCCCGGAGGATACTTGAAGTTCAGTGTTATAATTTACCTCTGAATATATCATTAATTAAACTTAAAATTTTAAAACATTGTACATAGTTTTTTTGCTTGAATGATAGTAGAATAATATAATGAAATCAGTGGCGGAGCCAGGAATTTATATGATTATGGCCCTACAAAATTTAAAATTATTAATAATAAATAATAATTTAAAACTTTTATTTTTATTATTTAAAAATTATAAAGTATTTGACTTTTGTTTGACCTTCAAATTTAAGGTTGTGGATCCGACTCCGTCTCTTAATGAGATAACAACCTATTTATTAATATAAAAATATGTATTATTATTACATTAATATAACAAATTGACAATAAATTAAATAATCACTTGTTAATTTATTATTTTGTTTTTGCTTTAAAATTCGATGGTTTTTTAAGAGTATCTTTATAAAAAAAATTAATAAAAATTGTTGAAAAATAAGATTGAATATTTTATTATAAATTTCATAATTTCTTTATTTAAAATTAATTCAGAGTTACTTATTCAATTAACTTTCTAAAGTTAAGCAAATTTTTTCATTTCAAGTCATTTAGACGGTAACCTCCCATTATGACCCTAAGTTATGGTCCGGTGGCTACTGACTTGACAGCATTGAATGAAAGTAGTTGTTGGATGATGATGGGCGGTGGTGTTAATTTATCAAACTTCTCTTGTCATTTGGTCGCTAAACCCTTATAAAGAGTCTCCATACACCACCAATATTATCATCCATTCAACCTTTTCATCGTTAGTTGCCTCCACAGTGTTCCTTCTCATCAAGTCCTCCTCCATGGCTTCACTTCCCAAAAGGTTCATGCTAACCCTTGTTTCTTTATTATTTTCAGAAACTATATATTTTTCCAAAATCGTCTGTATCTTTAACTCATGACATAACGTTCACTAAAATGGTTTTTAAAAGAGAATATAAGTTATGTCTTCTTCCTAATGACAGTCTGAAACATAACGAACCTTGCAGGCTTGAAGGTAAAGTGGCGATAATCACAGGAGGAGCTAGTGGCATTGGAGCCGCCACAGCCAAACTATTCGTCAAGCACGGTGCAAAAGTAATAATCGCAGACGTGCAAGACGCGTTAGGCCACTCCCTCTGCAAAACCCTCAGCACGAACACCCCCATTCACTACCTTCACTGCGACGTAACCAGCGAATCAGACATAAAAAACGTGGTCGAAGCCGCCATTACCAAATACGGCAAACTCGACATAATGTACAACAATGCTGGCATCTCGGGAGACTCGAACAAAGCCGTAGTAACTTCCGGAAACGAAAACTTCAAAAGGGTTTTCGAGGTTAATGTGTACGGAGCTTTCTTGGGCGCCAAGCATGCGGCGAGGTTCATGGTTCCGGCGAAGAGAGGGGTGATTCTCTTCACTTCGAGCGTTGCTTCGCTTCTGGGTGGCGAAACGACGCACGCTTACGCCGTTTCCAAGCACGCGGTGGTGGGGCTGATGAAGAACCTGTGCGTGGAACTGGGGGAGCATGGGATCAGAGTGAATTGCGTTTGTCCAGGTGGCATTCCCACTCCGATGCTGAACAAGGCGTTGAAGATGAACAAGAAGGAGACGCAGGAAGTGTTGTGCAAGGTTGCGGTGCTGAAAGGAACGGTTCTTGAAGCTGAGGACATAGCAACAGCTGCGCTATTTTTGTGCAGCGACGAGGCCAAGTTCGTGAGTGGAGTTAACCTTGTTCTGGACGGTGGTTATAGCACCACCAATATGTCATTCGCTTCAGTGCTGAATGGTTTCATGGATAACCACACCACCACCACCAACAACAACAACCATGCTTAGTAATGGCTACCTATATCCCTTTCTGCATTTGCTGCTTCTATTCATCTATAGTTTATCTATTTCCTCTGTATTCTGTGGTTTCTCTACTAGAACGATGAGGATGGAAAACTGAACACAAGTTTCCCCTCTAATGCAACAATGTAGTAATAGCTAGCTACTGCTTTTACTAAGTAAAAATATGTGTGGCGTAGTGTATGATGCTATATATATAAAAAAGGTTAAACATGCTTTTGTTTTATTACATTTTCGTCATCTTTCACTGCACTTTAAAAATTTGATTAATTGTTTTTCAAACTCTAACAAATATAAACAATTTATTTTTATATTAACTTTATGACCATAATAATTATTATTAAATATTAAATTTGAATATACAAAAATTAAATTATATATTTAAGAACCAAATATAAGTTAAAAAAACATTAAAAACATATTTTTTCTTTTAAAAAATTTTCATGAGTTAATGAAAAAATTATATATTTGACATTAATTTTTTTTTATTACCATATTTTTTATTAATAAGAATTTATATATATATATATATATATATATATATATATATATATATATATATATATCATTTACAACTTTCTATATTGTATTTTTTGTATTTCTCACTTAAACCTTCATCCATTACTATTTTTAATAACGTTTTAATTGAAAAATAATAATTAAACTTATTTTTTAAAGATGAAATAAATAAAAATTAGACATGTTTTTGTTCTCTCAAATAAAATAATTAATTTTAGTCTCAAATGTAGCTTTTTTATTTGTTTAGAAGTAAACTTGTTTTGCTCTCTCTTTGTAAGAGACAATAAATAGATAGTATTAAATTGACTTTTACACGTACGTTTATAAGTAGTAAAATGTCTCCTTCGTTGATAACCCATATTTTGTTCCAAGTGATTTTGTCATGTAATAATAATAAATATACAATATAGTGAATATTTTTTAGCAATATCGTTTTATTAATCTTCCCATTTGTTTTATAAAATAAGTATTGCAGTTTTTTAATGCTTTCAAGATCGTAAGTATATTATTTAGTTTTAAAAATTTGGAAAGATTTATTGAAAAAAAATGAATATTACTATAACAAAATAATTTAATAAAGTATCCAAATTAAATGTCACTATCTGCATTTATGCCTCCGTCATTATATTCCCGTATTTTCTTCTCTTCTGAACTTATTTTAATTAGTATTTTGAACTTAACTTTCTATTATTAATGAATTTTTATTAATTGGGCTTCATTGGGCAAATAATTAGATTTTAATTAATTTAAATCTATTTGATCTAATTTTTTTTCATTATTAATTTTAGGACAATTAAAGCAATTTTGGGCCTAAAAGATTGGGTTAGATGCCATTTTATAGTTTAAAGCAATTTTGGGCTTGGAAAATTGGGTCAAATGTCATATTTTATTCTATACGAGTACTAGCATTGGTTCACTGTTTTATTTATCATTTTTTCTACAGATCTTCAAAAATCATTATTTTCAAAACATTATAAACTAGACACATTCAGCTTTCCATAGGATCCAAAATCATTCAATTCGGAGATAAATTGGATTTTACATAAATTATCCAACACGGGTCAAGGGCACCAGGCCGGCCCAATGGACATGCTTCAGTAATTTAAGTCTCCTAAATTCATTAGACCTCCAAAAATAGTAGCAATGGTGGCGTTTTAAATCTAACTCAAAAGGCTTTCAAAAGATACTGAAATCGCTTAATTTGGATAAGTATTGAAAATACTGCACGTGTTTGAAGTTCATGGACCTAAACTAAAGCCAACTTATGATGTGTTTCATGGACCAATTGAGCCCAAACCTCAATAAAGATTAGGGTTAGGGTTATTTATATAAGAGAGGCACATCACACAACATAGGAGAGATATCACACAAGGACTACGCAGCCACCACACTTCCACCTTTCATCTTCTGCAATTTATATTCAAGTTTGTTTACTCTTCTGTCATTATTTTTAAATTCTTGTTTCGATTTTAATTATGTTTCTTCTATTGCGTTTTCAACTTTCCATAGATAGCTAAATCTTTGTATTGATTTTCTGAGAAGAATGCAAGTAGATCTTTGAGGTTTTGTTCTTCAATTTCATTTTGTTTGTTCTCTTAACTCTTCATCTTCTAATCTTAGTGTTGAATTATAATCTGTTTATGCTTAATAAACCGAAACTAATATCACAGTTTGCTTAATTCTGTGTTAGAGATGAGATTATGTGATGTATGCAATGCTTAATTGTATAAGGATAATTTGGGGTTAATCTTAGCTTAGTTGGTTAATTTCATGTTGGAATAAGGGTTAAGGAAAATTTGGGATTAATCTTCACTTAGTTGGTTAATTTCGTATTGGAACAAGGGTTAAAACTAATTTGAGATTAATCTTTGCTTAGTTGATTAATTTCGAATTAGAATATAATTTGGAATTTATCTTCGCTTAGTTGGTTAATTTCGAATTAATTTCGTAATCTAGGATAAGTGACACTGCATTAGAATCAGGAAATCAATTGCATTTTATTCTGTTTTTAATCCGCATTTTTATAATCTGTTTTTATTTTGTTTCATCTAATATTTTAATTTTGAAAAACTCCCCTTTTAATTTTTTATTACTAAAAATTGATGATCTTTGATAGGAATTTGTGATCTTTGGGAGACCTACTAGAAAAGCTTGCTATTATTATATTTATCTGTTTTAATTATTTGACCTTCATCCCTTCCAAAAGGCATTTATTTCATAAGGTGATAGGATGTTAATTATGTTTCAACGTCTTCTCTTTATTATGACCAATAAAGGAGTTATCATACAATAAATAAGGATATTTTTACGACATTATTAATTTGTTATCGTGACAGAAATTAATAAAAAGATATCTATCATCATTAATTAATTAATTAATTATCGACTTATACTACTGCAGCCAACTACAATAAAATTGAGCTAAATAATTAACATGTTAAATCTAACTATATACAATAAGGAAAGGATTAAATTTATAAATTTTTAAATTTTATGGACAAAAAAATAGAAACATATTTATTTTTCTAAAGTTGTTATTATTTTTAGTTTTTTAAATGTAGTCAGTATTCCCATTTTTAAAGTTACAAAGAAGAAGTTTTACATTTTATTTTTATATATAAAGTTATAGGTAAATATGCATTGTCTCATTCTGCATTGCCGTTAATTATTTCATTATTACAACGGTACGTTTATTTTCAAGTTTGTATAATTAGTACCAAAAATATTTTCAACATATATTTTCTTTAAAACGTGTATTTCCCTAAAAAAACAATCACAATGAAAAGTGGTTATTTTAATTTCAGGGTAGAAGATATTTTAGTTCGCCTATTTATTAACTTCCACTTTCATTTTCTTTTACTACACTCCTTTTTTCTTTTATTTTGAAAAATATTTTAGGAAAATAAAATTCACAAAACTAAAAAAAAAGTACAAAATTTTTAAAATCATTAAAAAAAAAGGTAAATATGAATCCTCTTGGTTAATGTGATATTTGACGGTTGCGTAATTGAATTAATTATTAGCGTTTAAAATAATTATTAGCATAAAGCACGGGATCATGTAGGCCCAAATGATTACGGATATCACGTGGTTGTGTTGGACCTTTTTAAGAGTCCATTTTGTTAGGTACAATTAAGGAAGGTGTAAAACAAAGAAACATGACAAATAAGGAATTAATCTTGGTCATTAATGTTGGTACCATAAATAAATGTATTCATCTCAAAGTTTCCATTATTAAAGTATAGAAATAGTAGTGCAGTAGGATGAATATTGACCATTCAAACTTAAAAAAGAAAAAAGAAAAGAAACACTCACCATATGAAATGATAAGACAGTGACAAAATGAGTAAAGAGAAAATGTGAAAGATATCATTTTGTTGAAAAATTATGAGATGCCATGTTAAGTGTTACTAATAAGACAGCCAAAAAAAGTTTTTTTGTCAATATTTGTGGTGCATACTGCTTTCAAGGTTTGTTGAGATCAATTTATAAAAATAAATTATTTTTCCATTAATAACTATAATTTATTAAGAATTATAAAAAAAATCATAAAAAATTATAAGATCTACTAAAGTTTACAATTTTTAGTATTTTTAAACAAACATGTGTTACATAATTTTGTTTTCACTTTTTTATATTACTACACTACAGTGACATATATAAATATTATTGTATATCATTCGTTCTATCAATATTTATTATAATTTTTTATTTACCCTATCGTATATAAGAGTTTAATATAATTGTGTATCCTACGAATTAATATTGTTAATATATATTAATTTTCATATTAACATAGTGTTTTTCTATATTTACTTTTGAAAAATAATTTTATAAGATCAAATAATCCTTGTGTTTGAATAATGGGATTGTTTTTTCTTTTAAATGCTCTTCTTATATCAGTGTCGGTACACCCGTAAACACATTTGACGCTAAGTTAAAAGATAAGAATTTTTAATATTATTTAAAATCAAAACATATACTTATTAATATTTTTAATTTACTTTCTCTAGTGCTAATATGAAAATTTATATTTAAATCAAAATTGTTAATTTAATTTATAAATAAAATATTTTTATTAAAAAAAATCTAAACATTCATTTATCCCCTTGATGCACTTGGTTACCAATTGATTCATAAGTGGTATGAGTTATGATTTTCAAGAGTCAACTTTTGACATGAAAATGACGGGAAATAAATAAATTATCTATTATTTTACTACTATATTAAAAGTGAGAAAGAAACAAAAAATAGAAAATGAAGATTCAACAGGTTGATCTAAGAATGACATAGAACTAATTAAGAGAATGAAATTTGCAATGCCTAATATTAAGCAAGTTTAAGATGTACTAAAGACTATATCATACTTTTTTTTTTGTCTAAGATAAAGAAACGTAAATAAGAAAATGAAAGATGACATCTTTATTCGATAATTGAAGCTCTAATATTAAATAATATAAATATGACTTATGAATCCTCGCGAAAAAAATAAATGAATAAGAGCTTCAAACGTACAATATGTCAGTTGAACCAAAAATATGAAGAAAACATTATCCTGTTTGCAGCCAGATAAAGCCAACATTATAAATTTTTTAAAAAGAAACACAAGGGACCACTTAATTAATATGTACTAATTCTAATAACTTTTATTAACTGGATAAGACAATTATTGAAATAAAAGAAATATTTTTTTTTCTAAAATGTAAGTAAGCATTATCTTCACTGACCATTGTAATGACTCATTAAGTTTCATTAATTATTAGTAGTTATGAAAACAAAAAACATTAAAACTTAATATAAAAAAGAAAAGACAAGACATTTAAAGTTATTTTCAAAAAAGTTAAATACTAAAATTAAATGAAAACACTTGTAGCATAGTTGTGAAATAAACTCACGTCATAAATATTTATTGTTTAATTTGAACTTTATATTTTATACAGAAAGTTAACTGTAATATCTTTATCTTATCTCATATTCATAAGTTGTTTAGATATAGTTAATAAATTAATATAAATATTTATTCTCTTTATTGTTAATAATTTTTTTTTCTAATTTTAATATGTTCTAACAAAAATACTATTAAATTATTTATTTATTTTATGTAATAAATAAAATTAAAAGACAAGATATAATTAATAAAAGAATAATTAATATAATATTAAATTTTATACACGTCATATGTTTAAAAATATTTAAATATATATATATATATATATATATATATAAAATCCAAAGGTATATTATGTCTTGGAAAGTTTATTTGTTTTTTAATCTTGAATCTAATCATAAGATTTTCAATATCAAGTGTCACTCGTATTTTTGGTCAAAAAAGGAACCATAATTTTGTTATAAAATAAAACCATTAAATCATGTCAATAAGAATTTATATATATATATATATATATATATATATATATATATATATATATATATATATAATATCGTAGTGAATAATTTTTTTATGTATACAAGGAAAAGAATATTTTTTTACTTTTCTAGTAAATCGTATGTTATTTGATATATTTTCTATTTTCCTTTTACTTTTCATACAAAAACTAGATTTTTAAAATAGTTTATTTATTTTTTTACCTACCGAACAATTTAAAAAGTTTTTTTTCCCCTTAAATCAAGCGTTGATTAGCTACTAAAGCTGGAAATCAAAGTTTGTTGAAAAGAGCAATGACCAATTGGCGGGACCAATGCAGTTTGATATCTGGTCAGTTATGCGAAATATGATTGGTTAATTGTGTTGATTTATTGTTAACCATTAAACACTAAACATTGCATTCCTCTTTTTCTTTTCTTTTTTCTCTTTAATTTGACTTATAATTCAACTTATGTTTCGTAAGTAAAATTAGTTCTTTTTTTTTTCAAAAGGGTTAAACAAACTTTAATTTTACCGAAAAATTAAAATTTTTCTAAAATAGACTAAATCCTATTAAGTGAAACGAATTTAGACGATGAAATCGTGTTTGGGAATATCCTTTTAATTTTTTTTTTTCAAGAAAGGCAAATTGTGATTGGTGTCACCATTTCACGTGGAAATTGGCGAAGTCAGCACGAGCTCAAGTGCTCAATTGGGACAATTGCAAAAACATGTCATCCTGCACATGATCAGAGTCAAAATCGGTTCATGTTACATAATTTTAGTATATCTGCATCCTTTCTTACTGAGTCTAATGTTAGGAGCAATATCAAGAATGTTGCAAAAGTGTAATTGAGCATTCAATTAGATATTTATTGACAATTAATTTTTTGCATCAAAAGGTAATTTACTTTGTTTATAAATACAATGTTTATAATCACTATTATTTTCTTCATTTTTAATATTCTCTATTTGTTGCATTATTATTCTCATCCTTTTCATATTTTTAATATTATATTTACTCTCTTTATTTATTTGTTACAGCAACATGTTTGATAAAATATGTTGTTACAATACTACAGTAATTAATATGGTCTAAGTTTATTTTCACATTATCAAAAATTTATAGATTTTATGTTGTTCCAATCCTGTTTTTCATTCATGCATTAAAAAAATGAAAAACTCGTGCTACGAAGCACGTTTTTAAAAAAAAAATCAAAATCATACTTAAAAGCACAATTTTAATAAAAAATGTGTTTCCATGCACAATAAACGGTTTCACTTAACCTTCAAAATCGTTCATATAATATGATTTAACTTATTTTTGAAAAAAATTTAAATTTTGGATCCTTTGGTAAAATCAATTTTATTTTTATTTTTTTTTTGACAAAAAAGCCGTAAAATTACGAAATGTTGAGAAAGAAATAGACAGAATAGAAGAATGTTGAAATTTGAGAGGTTGCATGTGACACATTTAAAGTCAAGTCGCCGCCCTTGGCCATCTGACCTAACCACATGGCTACATTTTTCTTTTCTTCGAATGGAGACAATTTATGTCTATTTATCGAATCTTTGAAAAAATTGCGTATATGATATATAAAAATACAGACTTTTTTGGAGTGCATATTTGTATATGTCTATTTTATAATTCATTTACTCCTTTTATCGGATAAAGCTTAAGAGGAAAAATGGAAGGGTGTTCCTCCTCAGACGCTCCACTCCTCAAGAGGTAACATAAACCAACCACAACTCAATTTCATATTATTAATTGATTATTCTCTCAATATTATGTGTACCACAATGTTGCTATTGCTTACATTAAACAACACTTCCAAGCATGCAGGTTAGAAGGGAAGGTGGCCCTAATAACCGGTGGAGCCAGTGGCATAGGCGAAGCCACTGCCAAGCTTTTCCTACGCCACGGTGCCAAGGTCCTCATCGCCGACATCCAAGACAACCTCGGACACTCCCTTTGCCACAGCCTTAACTCCAACAACATTTCCTATGTTCATTGTGACGTCACTAACCTTAGCGACGTCCAGGCCGCTGTCAACGCTTCCGTCACAAGGTACGGAAAGCTGGACATCCTGTTCAGTAACGCCGGCATCGGTGGCCGTTTGGAATCTTCCATCATGGCCCTCGATCCCGCTGACCTAAAGAGGGTTTTCGAGGTCAACGTTTTTGGCGCTTTCTACACCGCTAAACACGCCGCCGAGGTGATGGTTCCCAGAAAAAGAGGGAGCATTGTGTTCACCTGTAGCGCTGTTTCGGTGACTCACGCGGGTTCGCCACACGCGTACACGGCGTCGAAGCACGCGGTGGTGGGTCTGATGAAGAACCTGTGCGTGGAACTGGGGAAGCATGGAATCAGAGTGAATTGCGTTTCGCCGTACGCAGTAGCGACTCCTCTGATGAGACGTGAAATGGGGATGGAGAAGGAGTTGATAGAGGAAGTGTTTTCGGAGGCGGGAAACTTGAATGGGGTGGTTCTGAAGGAAGAGGATGTGGCTGAAGCAGCTTTGTTTCTTGCTAGTGATGAATCGAAATACGTGAGTGGGGTGAATCTAGTTGTGGATGGAGGTTACAGTGTTAACAATGTTGCCTCTGGCGAAATAGCTTTAAGAAAGTTTTCTGCTAATTAAACTCAAACTTATGCTTATTTGAATTAATATGTGAATTAAACACGTTGAATAATGGATGGCTTGATATATCAAATAGATGATCACATGTGTGGGGATTATATATGATGAGAATTTGATTTGTATGTTACGAACATTTA
The DNA here is from genome assembly GCA_963425845.1 of Sphenostylis stenocarpa. Lineage (NCBI taxonomy): Eukaryota > Viridiplantae > Streptophyta > Magnoliopsida > Fabales > Fabaceae > Sphenostylis > Sphenostylis stenocarpa. The sequence continues at coordinate 35,419,339 of OY731398.1, read as the reverse complement.
TCAAAAAGATGATACTAAACAACAGTAACAAAAATCAGCTTGCTGTGATGGTTATGTTTATTACATAATTAATAAGTTTTGTTATAGTACACTCCTATTACTTTCCTCCTGTTTAAGAATCGATCATTTACATACTCATGTAAATTACTTTCTTATATATATTTGAGTGGAGATATTTTTACAAGGAAAAATTGTATAATCCTTTAAATAACTCACCTTTATTAATATAATAATTTATAGACTGATTTAATAAAAATAAAAATAAAGTAAAATTATTATTATAATATTAAAAGAGAATTATTTATAAGAGTTCTAGAGTTGTGAAAGTATCATTTTCCTAAATATTTTCATCAATGTAATGAATAAGAAATAAGTTTGTTGAATTTAATATTTACTTTAGTGTATTAATTTTTTTTTCATTAGTTTAAATGTCATGTAATGTAGGCTTTTTCATCAAAGTGGGTTAAAAATATTTCAATTTTACTAATATGGATCAAATTTTTAAAAATTTATTAAATAGAATTAAATCGTTTTACGTTAAAAATTTATTAAATAGGATTAAATCGTTTTACGTTATACGATTTTAAATAAAAAAATATCTAACTTAAAACGATTTCGCATAAAAAACCTAAAATTGTATTTTCTGTAATAAACTTAATGTAAATTTTTAATTTTTTTATAAAATTAAAGTCGTATCATGTAATTATATTCATACATAATTAAAGTCGTATTACATATTACGACTTTGGTTTTATATTTTTAAATAATTAAATTAATTTTATTAAATAAATATATTATTTTAAAACTACTAATTTATTTATTATTATATATTTATATTATAAAATATTATATTAATTATTTATTTTATTTATATTAATTATTATTTTATATAATTTTTATAAATAATAGAATAGAAAAAAAATTAAATAAAAAATAAATATATTAATAAATTTAAATTATATTATTTATTTATTTCAAAATTAATAATAAATATTATTTAGATAAATATATTATTTAAAAATTTGATATAAAATAAATAATTAATATAATATTTTAAATAAATATATCATTTAAAATATATATGATTTAATTTTATAATAATAATAATATTATATATATATATATATATTATCTTTATTATTTATATACTACTTATACAAAATTTATATAAAATAATAATTAATATAAATAAATACATAAATAATCAATTAGTATAATATTTTATAACTTCTAAAATATATATATATATATATATATATATATATATATATTTATATAAAAATAAATAAATTATAATTTTTTAAATAATATATTTATCTGAAAAACTTAATTTAATTATAAAAAAACTATAAAAATATATATTATTAATTTTGAAATAAATAATATAGCATAATTTAAATTTTAAAAAATTATCAATATATTTTATTTTATTTAAAATATTTTTTGATAATACTTTATACAAAATTTATATAAAATAATAATTAATATAAATAAAATAAAAAATTAATATAATATTTTATAATATAAATATATAATAATAAGTAAATTATTAAGTTTTAAATAATATAATTATTTAATAAAATTTATTTAATCATTTAAAAAAAACAAAACCAAAGTCGTATCACGTATCATGTACAAATATAACTAAAGTCGTATTACGTAGTATGACTTTAATTTTATAAAAAAAAAGTACGTTAAATTAGTTACAGAAAACACGGTTTAAGTTTTTTTATTACGAAATCGTTTTACGTTACATGATTTCTTTTTTTTTTTTTTTTAAATCGTGTAACGGAACACGATTTAACTCTATTTAGTAAATTTTTAAAAATTTGACCCATATTAATAAAATTGAAATATTTTTAATCCACTTTGATGAAAAAGCATGTAATGTAATTTCAGAATAATAAAAAAGATGAAAGTAGCATTATAGCAAAAGCTTTATATTTTAGTTTTTTTTTAAATGTAATTAAGGTAACTAAATTAAATATATATACTTTGATTTGAAATTTAATATAAAAATAAATATAATTAAATCACAAATCAGCAATAGTACTTTTATCTCGTTGAATGATACGAATTAAAAATATTGTTTGTAATATATTTTAATATTGATTATAAATGTATTTAAGTATTTTTTCGTGCGTTATATACCATTTCTATAATTTAAAGATAATTTATGAACCTTTAAACATATATAATTCTATGAACCCTAAAAGTTAATCTAAACAATACAGATAAAATAACAGAAAAATTATGCAGGTGAGAAGTAAATAGCTTGAAATAACAGAAAATAAACATAACAAGCCAGTAAAAAGATACATGAAAACTTTAATATGCGTTTATAAAATATTTTTGTCTTTTTGAACATTTTGTCACGTACAAATAAAATAAAATGATATCCGAATCTCTTACTTTATATTTGAATTAGAGGATGAATTTGAGAAAGAAAGAAAAAATTAAAGAGGAAGAGATTTGAAATTGTGGTTGTTTAGATTAATGGAAATATGATAAGAAGTATAGAAAAATGAAAGGAAAGTTTACAAAAATTTGGAAATGATTTGATTGATGTAAATATTTTAATAAAAAAATTATAAATTATCCTTTAAATAAAAATTATTATTATTATTATTATTTAAAATATTTAATAATTTAAATTATTTTTTAATTATAATAATAACAATAATTTTTATTTTTAAATATTAATATAATAATAATTATTATTATACTAGTTATTTTTATTTTTATTATTAAAATAATTATTAATATAATAATAGTTATTATTTATATATTTATTAGTATAACTCGGTATTAATAATAATAATAATAAAATTGATTTTATTATTATTAAACATAGGAATCTATTCTTATATTATTTAATAATAATAATAATAAAATCAATTTTATTATTATTATTATTATTATATTAAATATGATGAATCGATTCTTATGCGAATGAGTATCAATTTTTGTTAAATTAACCTTATAGACAATCAATTAAACGTGAATAATGTTGACGAGAATCGATTCTCGTCACTTATCAATTCATAGATAATCAAATTTTTGCAATTGATTTCGTATGCAAATGTTTTTCCTTTGTTGTCACTAGTTTGGATGTCATACACAATTGTTTCACGTTGAGAGAGGCAAAAACATAAATGCACATTGAATGACTTGTGTTTTTCAACTAATCTCTTCGTTAAAGTGAGGATACTTTCATGACACTCTCCTTCAAATCAGCAATCACAAATCTTCTCAAATCGCTTAAAATGAACATGTATTATTATCGCTCTTCTATCACATGAATAATAAATCAGTGGAAACAAACACAATATTATAGATAAAATTACAATGGAGAAGATTATGAGTTATTTCTATGCTTTGTTCACCACATAATTTTTTTATTCCTCAGAGTAACCTTATCATGTTTTTCTTTTTTTACCTTTTTTTTTATTGATATTTTCATACTATTTCATAGATTAAATTACTCTCTCTCTTTTTTTTCACTTTGTCCTCCCTTTTTTATTTTTCTAATATAACTTTGTAAAGAATGGAGGCGAAGGTAAGGGTGGACACTGGCACAAAGGCAAGGGGAAGAGACGAAGCAGATGGGGGAAGGAAGATCTGACAATAGAGAAACTAAAATGGAGAAAAGAGAGGTGAGGGGAGAGAAAGAAGATGGAGAAAAGGGAGGTGAACGAGGAAAAAAATGATCGAGAAAAATAACCATTAAATATATCCATTATTAAGAAAAAAATAATTGTTCACCTGTATTATCCTATTTTTTATCGTTGTAGTTTTTGTCCTTCACTTTTTTTACACTATAAAATCTCTATCAATAGTAACAAATTTTTACATATTATTTATTTCACCATTTTTCTTCTTATTCAATTATAGATCCCAAACCATTTAATTACCAGTATTATTATAATTTATTGCAAAATTATTTATCTCTTACTGGTGAAAATTCTCAAAATTATATTTATTCATCACTATTTTTTATTTTTTCAGCACTCTCAATGACATCAAATATGAGTAGTATTCCTCCTTCATCTAACATAGAGTCACATTCCTTGATTGGACTTGATAATATCCAACTTGATGGAAGCAATGGAAATATGTATCACAAGAAACCTTGTGTAGAATTCTCAATATATACCAGATGATATGATTATAATTCGAATATGATTGAATGTGTCGAATGATCTAATTGTTGAAGTTGATTAATCATTAACCCAATATTGGGAATAGATAAAAAAAGCATACAACAACGACGACGAACATAGCATTTTCACAAAGAGATCAGTTAATTAAAATCTCAATGGAGTAAATTTCACTTTGCAGTTCAAAAATTTAATGCATGCTACAAACAAATTACCAATAAAAGGAAAAGTGGTTGGACTGAGAAAGATGTTATATCATTCGCATATAAGATTTTCACGGAAGATTCGAAAGGAAAAAAATTTGAATACAAACATGCTTGGTTGTTGTTAAGAGATGAACCAAATGACAATCGACATTTATAGACGATTCTTCAAAAAGATGCAAGATTTCTACTTCAAACGTATACTCATCATCTTCTAATCTAGAGACACAACACAAAGTTGAAGAATGTGACATAGCATGACCAATATCTTGTCCCATAAGACAAAAGACAGCCAAGACAAAGAGCAAAGAAAAAATCAACGCAAGTGCAAAAGTACATTATTGTTATTCACATTGGCTTATGACTCACCTGCTAATAGTATGGATGAATATATTCAAATTGTTAAAAGCACTGTAGTAGAATGCTTACAATGTTTTGTATCGAACATTTGTGTAGTATTTGAAAATGAGTATTTAAGAAGACCTAACAACGAAGACATTGATCGACTACTACAAATGAGAATGACATGTGACTTTCAGGTATGTTAGGATTAATTGATTGCATGTATTGGGAATGGAAAAATTGTTCAGTGGTATGGAAAGATCAATTTTGTCAAGGTGATCATGTTAACCCGACAATCATTGTCAAAGTTGTAGCATCACAAGACTTATGGATTTGACATGCATTTTTTTAGTGCGAGGTCAAATAATATTACTATGTTAAATGCATATAATGTGTTTAATGAAGTTATGTCAGATTTTGCACTTTTAATGCACTATAATATGAATAAAACACAATATGATATGAGATATTACTTAGTAGATGATATTTTTCTAAATTTTGTCACATTTGTAAAAACTATTTCAATGTTACATAGACAAAAAAAAATATTATTTGTTCAACGACAAGAGTCAACAAAAAAGAATGTTGAACGTATATTTGAAATCATTTAATCTTGATTTGTAATTATATGTGGTCCAACACATTTTTGGGATGCTATTATATTAAAGAACATAATTTATGCAAAGATGTATCATATTTCATAATATGTTTACTGAGAACAAATGACATATTTATTAAAATTATGTTTATGATATTAGGTAAAATGATATATCAACTATTAATATATCTTTTAAGTCTTCATCATAATTCTATATCTACACATCTTGAAAGGAGAGTAACAATTTAAGATAAAAATATTCAACACTAATTTTAAATAGGTTTGGTAGAATATATTTAATAAAAATAATAAAAATTAATTTTATGGAGTATATTTTTTTTGTTATTTAATTTTTATTATATTTATTTAAATATTATTTATTTTATATTATTTTTATATTAAAATATGATGGTATGTTATTAATTAAAATAATTAATTATTTAATCAATATATTTTTTTATATAAAATATTAAAATAATATATAAAATGAAGAATGATTTAAAATTATTTCATTTCTAAAATTAAACGAAAGATGGTTTAACGATTAAATGAAAGTTGCTTTAAGTATTATTTAACGATTATGTGACGCTGACCCTTATTTCAGTATTTTACAAAAGAGGGAAGCAACTAATTAAAAATCCAATCCCTAATAATAAAGTAAAAGATAGTAGCAGATGAACGAAGATGGAGGCCCAACCAGGGTGTTCTTCCTCTTCAGACGCTCCAGTCTCCAAGAGGTACTATAATAATAAAACCACTTCTCAAATTAATCTTAAACGAAAATTACTTGTAAATCCTAAACCTTCCAAGCATACAGGTTAGAGGGCAAGGTGGCTCTCATAACCGGTGGAGCTAGTGGCATCGGCGAAGCCACCGCTAGGCTTTTCCTTCGCCACGGCGCCAAGGTCATCATCGCCGACATCCAAGACAACCTCGGACACTCTCTTTGTCAAAACCTTAACCCCCACAACATTTCCTATGTTCACTGCGACGTCACCAACGATGACGACGTCCAAAGCGCCGTCAACACCGCCGTCTCGCGCCATGGCAAGCTCGACATCCTCTTCAGTAACGCCGGCATCGCTGGGCGTTATGACGCTTCCAATTCCATCACGGCCCTGGATCCCGCTGACTTGAAGAGGGTTTTCGAGGTGAACGTCTTCGGTGCTTTCTACGCCGCCAAACACGCCGCTAAGGTTATGGTTCCCAGAAAGAGCGGGAACATTGTGTTCACTTCCAGCGTTGCTTCCGTGAGCCACGCGGGCGCGGCGCACCCATACGCGGCGTCGAAGCACGCTGTGGTGGGTCTGATGAAGAACCTGTGCGTGGAATTGGGGAAGCACGGAATCAGAGTTAATTGCGTTTCGCCTTATGCGGTGGGGACTCCTATGCTGACTGGTACGATGGGGATGGAGAAGGAGAGAGCGGAGGAAGTGTTTTTGGAGGCCGCAAACTTGAAGGGAGTGGTTCTGAAGGAAGAGGATGTGGCTGAAGCAACTTTGTTTCTTGCTAGTGACGAGTCAAAGTATGTGAGTGGAGTTAATCTAGTTGTTGACGGAGGTTACAGTACCACCAATTCTTCTATCCATGAAGCTTTCAGAAGGTTTTCTCCTACTTAAGCACGGATTCTAAGCTTTCATTTCTGGTTTACTTTCACATAATAAGTTTATCTGTTTTGCATTATTAGTTTAAGTGAAGATTTGTCTTTGATTCCAAATCATTCCTACATATAAAACATACAAATCATCATGTAATTATATCATCTTTCTCTTAACCATCTGCATCTAATTCTTAGGATATTGGATACAGGGAATTAATCCTCACGCAATCCATGGTGACGTGATCTTGTTAGAACATAATTTTGATCATTTGTTTTACTTTTACCATAGAAGCACTTTATTAAAGCGTTTCTGATGAAGACAGATTTAGGTTTGTTGGCTATTGAAGAGACGTACATTACACGTGTTCTTTGTTTTTTATTGGTTCAATTATTCATTGATTTTTAAGTTTTAAATTATATTTAAAAACAATATCTTTTCATTTATGCAAACACCAATTTTATTTCTTTTTATTTTATTTTCATATTATTTTACTCTTTATAAAATATTACTACTAGAAATTTTCATATTTTATAAATTTAAATAATTTTTTATAAAAAAATTATAAAAAATAACTAATATTAACTATAAATAATCTGTACATCCCGACGTAACGTGACCAAGTGCCAATATATTTGATTGCCACGTTAATTTTTTTGAAACTTTGTAAGGTTATATTAAAATAGCTTCCTTTGTATTATGTAAAACAGCTTCCTTTTGTGTCTTAAATACTTGAATATATTAATGATATATGTCTGTATGTATGGTTCAACACTTTAAAATAATAATAAAAAGAAGTATGTTTTTACGCTATTAATCAATTATAAAATATTTTAAATTCCCTCTCATGATTTTATTAAAATAAAATAAAAAATAGAGGTATGGAGGAATAAACATTTGTATCAGTCGTCTTACTAAGGTGAATATAGTTGTTTGTGTATGGCCTTATTTCGGCTTTTTCATCAGATTAAAAAAATTTTGATTTTACTAAATATGGTTAAAAATTTTAAATTTTCTCAAAATGATGAGAGGATTTTAAATAAAATCATGTCTAAAAATATGGTTTTAATTGAAATCGTGCTTCAAAATATGATTTTAATTGAAATCGTACTTAATTGTGATTTTTTTTATCTAAAAATATGCTTTTTAATATGATTTTTCCTTTTTTTTTTTTGAAAAAATGTGATGAGATACTTTAAAGATAGAGTATTGAAAAAGATCATCGGAGTCATTTTCTTATTATTTTCCTAATGCTCTATTAGATGTTGGCATTGACATGGTTATTTCTTCTTTATAGTGTCAAATTATTATTGTTGATTGGAAACCTGTTGACATACAAATCAGGGTAGAGTTGAATTTGAGATATCAATGGGATAAGTGGTAGAGTCAGGATTTTAAGCAAGATTGAGAGTGAGAAATGGGGACATGTACACGATACTTTTCATTAATACTAAAAAAACAATAAAAGTTTTATTCCATGCACATTATAATCATTTGATTGCTTCTATTACTATTATTGGTAGTAAGATGACTTTCTTCTTCCCTTTCTAACTATTGCATAATTGATTGGATGACCATAAATAATTTGATGAGGCTAATAGTCTTAGAACCATGTTTTCAACAAAAAAAAAAGTGAGAAAAAATTGTGCTACAAAGCACGTTTTCAAAAAAAAAATAAAAAAAATAAAAAAATCATTGAAAGTACAATTTTAATTAAAAACATGCGTGCTTCAATCTGAAGAGATATTGAATCAAAAGTAGTGAATTTTTATTGAGAAATGTTCATAAAAATTATTGTTTGAAAATTTTTAAAAATTATAATTTTTAAATATCACATTTCATGTATTAAATTTGTTTTTACGATTTTTAATAATTTTAACAATAATAAAATAATAATAAGAGAAGCATGTTAAATGTAAACAATATCAGTAACACTCTGTAATACACTTTTTTTATCAGTTAAAATTTATTAAAAACTATAAAATCATGAGTGATTCCCACGAGTGATATTAGTTAGACTCAATTTTTATGATTTTTTATCAAATTCAATTCAAATTAAAAGTGTGTAAAAAAGTAAGTTACTCGCATTTCTCATTAGAACATATAACTAATCTTTAATTAGCAAAAAGAGGGCGAAGAAAATTTGGCTCCAGTATGTGTTTAACTATTCTGAAGGTACCAAAAAGAATAAAAAGAACAAAGGATTCAACAATATGTTATTTAATAAAGATTTGGTTCATAAATTTGTGATTCTAAAGGCATATTAATAATGATGAAAAGGCCTATGGGTGGATTATACATATGACACATGCAATACACTACTCGCTGGAATTTGCTAGCCCTACCATTTTAAGCATATTGCGATCTTCCTTGAACCTCTCCAGCACAGTGCCCTTGACTGCATCATTCTTGTCTTGTGTTGCAACTTGAGTCACTCCCCAGCATTCTATTACTTCTGGCAATATACGGTTAGACTTGGAGAGGCAAGGGCTACCAAACGTGGTACATGAAAATGTATGTCCTTGATCAAAGTTTGCTGATAGAAATAAACCAAAGTGATTGACTCGTCCCCCAAAACCAATGCCATTTGGAATGTCCTCTGAACTGAAGTTGATAGCACACTACAATACATTGCCATTTCAAGGGTTAAAAAAAATATAAGTCTTGTAAATAGAATAGCAATGAGCTATCTAACTCAACTGAATAAAATCCAATACTAAATGTAGATTATGATCACTATTCTTCCAGTGGAATGCATGGAATCTGTGCAAGCCTTTTACTAATCTTCCTTTTACAGTTAATAAGAGAAACCATCTTATAACATTACTTGCTCGAAAAACATGCCTAACCATAGAGATCACCTTTCTGATATAGCAACACTTCAAAAGTTCGATCATGCTTAACCTCCAACATCCAGAAAAGCAGTTGAAACTGATAGGAAGCCCCACTCTATAAGGGCACCTTGCAACTCTCGTTTTGCAAATTATTATTGTTCTAACAAAGGACTTAGTAATAATAAAGAGTGAGACACTTGATTTCCCTCGTTCATTGCATCACCAGTTTTATTAGATAAATTTATTAATAAGTGACTAGAGAAGAAAACAAGGTCAAATAAAACATATATTTTTTTCAAAAGTTAATATTAACTTAAACATAAATTTTAATTAGCCTTAGAGAAGTTAGATGAAAGAACTCTTTTGAAAAATGGAGTGCATAAGTTGATTTTAACTTATAAAATATGATTAATTCTTTTTTCACCTTCTCGTTTTCTTTTTTATTTGAATATTTATTGAAAAGTTTATTCAAACAGAACCTTCATCTACTTTGTAATGCCAATACAAAATACAAACACAATTTAATGACAGTTCAACATACATAATAAGAGGATGTTAATTAAGACTAGCATTTTAGAATCTAAGATACAAGGACAGTAGTTACCCATTGTAGATTATTGTTTGCTCCAGTCGGCCTGAATATAGAAGTCACTGGATTTAGTTGAAAAAGGAAACATTTCATGTCTCCGTAGAAATCAGCATGTCGCTCCCATGGTTGAGAAGCATACCCTCCATATATATAACCTTCTTTGTCCTTAATAATTAACACAGTTGGGCCTGCATGATTTCTGCAGTTAAAATTAAGAGTCAAATATGGATTGCAAATTTCCAATCCTACATAGCGATTAGTTAGAGTAGCACAGGAACTGATGCCATTTTTAGTATTAAAAACCCCAGAAAACAACAGTAAATTGACAAGCTATGCCTCTTTCTATTCAATCTTTTCATGATAATAACAAATTAGTTATATTACTTTGATAAGCCTTCAACTTTGTATTGTAATAACAAGTCTCCTAACATATATATAAACCTATGCATAACTATTGCCTTGTAAATCCAACAATAAAACCAATTATAGTCTATGAGGGGTACCAAATGCTAGCAGAATTTTAGATATCTCAAATGAACACATTTTCCTTTTGAGGAATATACTATGCATTAAAAGCACTAAACGAAGCAGCAGTACAACACTTCATAGAGTATTCAATGTTTTAATATACTGTAGAAGTTGTTATAGTAAAAATAATGTGTCCATTCTGCAACCATCTTGTGTTCTGCTTCTTCTATATTCTAGATTAATTAAAGGTCAAGCCATTCACAATCCCCTCTGGGGCAAATTTCCATAATTTTGTTTTTATGTGCAAGCACCATAAATGTACAGATTTAGACAGTAGAATGCTTAAAAGGCAAAAACTATATACTTACGAAATGTTGCCCAAGAATGTATTAAAACTAAGACCATTAACAGAACTATGATACAAAAGATTCCAATCTTCCAGGTCTTGCTGAGAAAGTGCGCCTCCAATGTGCCAAGCATATTCCTTTCTTAAAAGTATAATGTTAGAATCAATAGCCTTTGAAGTCAATATTTTAGGAATCTGAGAACCAGGTCGTCCTAGAAAAAAGCAAAACATTGGTAAGAAGTTATGCTAATTATTTATCTTGAACTTTGCTCAAAACTGATTCAGTAGTATTTTATTTAGAAAATGGTAATGAAATGAATACAGTCAAATTGTGAAGCAAATATTTGAATGAAATTGCATTTGTCTGTGTAACAGTCTTACAGTTACCTTTGAGTTCTGTGCAAACAGTTAGAAAAACAAAATTTACAGATTTACATATATATGCTTTTGGTAACTGGCAGAATATTTTCCAAGATTATATGTCAGGCAAAGAAGTGTTCTTAGGTCACCAGTATCCATGTAATCAAGCTGCTCAAGACTCTACACAGATCGTCACCATTAATAGGTGTACATTTAATATTACTCAACAGTTATTTTAGTAGAAGAAAGATCACTAATTTGGTCAAAACGCTTTCATTTTAGGTGGGTCAAATAAATTGCAGTAAAAAAATAGTTGTTATAAGAAGACTACAACGACAACTACAATTACAATAAAAACAACAACTACAATTACAATAAAAACAACAACATCAACCAAGCCTTATCCCACCAAATGTGGTTTGTCAGATGAATCAATAAATATCTTTGGGCTCTACAAACACCAAATTTTCAGTGAATCGTAATAACTATTGTAATGGTTTCTCCTCCTTACAATACAAAACATACTTAAAGTAACAACCTAACATTAGCATAGCTGTGTCATTGACCCCTAACATATGCATAGCTATATCATTGACCCAGGCCACAAAAAGTTAAAGAAAGTATTTCATTGGCCGTTGACTGTCCAACACAGCTTCCTCTTGTATCCTAAACTTCACGACTGACAAAGTAAAATTTGGGGGAGGGAAAATCATATGGAATGGGAAAGTATGACATGCACGAAACATAAAGTCCAACCAATCTTGGTATGTCATATTTCAGATAAACCTGTAACAAATTAAGTCAATAACAAACAATGTTGGAAATTAAGTGCAGCAATACCTGAACCAGGTGACAAAAGTAGGCTTCCAAGAAGCTTCCTCACAGATGGAAGATGAGTACACCAGTTTCTGAAATCTTCAAAAGACATAGTCTCCTCAGTGCCCTCTCCATTATGCATGGAGAATTTTGCAGCATTCAGAAAATTGTTAACAAAATCCTCGTGTGAGCTTGATCTATCCTCAGAATCTTTCATGCATAATATATCATTAAAAATGGCAATCATAACAGTTTCCAAATCAGACCTGCATATCCAATGTAACATATACATGAATTTAAAAGGGGGAAAGCAAAAGCAAAATAATTTTTAAAACAGCATTTCAAATGGATAAATCCTTTTGCTTATCCATAAACAAAAACTTCCATCATTTTATAATGCTTTGTCCTTTTTTAGAAGCATAAACAGAACATCAACCAGGCTGACAAGATAACTTCTAAAGAAATATCACTTGTAGTACTGAATCACGAATTAAACCCACAAAAAAGTTTAAATATAAGGAATGAAACTCCGCTACCCCAAAAAAAAAATGTCTGTAGACAATAATTCCACAGAACGAGAGATATCTATACATAAAGTGACTAAATTTCACTTTATCCGCGAAGAGAAGTATATGAATTCAGACTAGCAGATATGTAAACTAGCTTCGATGCTTAATTATTTTCACTAAATGGAGGCTTGTGTATGATCAGACCCGCATCCTACCTCCCTACAAAATTATCTCCAGATACATCTAATAAGCGAAAGATGAACTCTTCAATTTCATCTTTTGTCCCTTTCTCATATGTAGCCTGCAAAATGAAAAACCAACCCAACATATATCGGATACATGACAACACGATAAATATGTCCTAATTTTGAGACAACACCAGCAAAAAACTATGATGAAGACCAAAAACTCACTTTAGCAACAACGAGGTCTTCAAGGGTTAACCTTTGATCCTTGCGCTCTTGAGTAACTAAATCAAACATCCTCTCCCCAAGAGGGCCATGAAGTCCAAAATATGACTAGAACCCCCAAAAACAAAACTTTTATGGGTTTTAGGGATAATAACAAGTGGGTTATTACAAAGACAGGTAATCATTGAATTGCAAAAGGAACCTGAAAAACGGACGGAGAGATGCATTTGGCGTTAGTCTGGGATTGAGCTGCCAGATGATTGAACAGAGACCTCAAGTCTTTAAGTTCCTTTTGAGTAAAAGCTCTGCAAAGATTTTGGAGATCAATCTATGGAAATTATTTCGTGTAATTACGTGTGGTGAAAGAAAAAAAGGAACCTAGTTGCTGAAACATATCGAGGATCAACGTTGGAAGGTGATTGAGCGTTGCCCATTTCTTGCTTTGCCCCAGAAATTGTTGTGATGGCAGTCCAGAACACGTAGGCTCTGCAAAGTTTCTTAGCACGACCTTTTCACGCTATTTCTCTACCAATCCCCATCACCAAGTGTCTGGATTTCTGGAAATAAACTGCTACATACGTAATTTTCCGTTATTGGTATTGCTATGTACAAAGTGAGAAGCGGAAATTTTTATTCGAAGAGTAGTATTTTAAGAATTTGTAATTTGTAACATTAACTAATTATAAATAATCATTTGGTATGAGTTTTTAGATAACTATCATAAAAATAAATAAATACATTTTACACAATAGATTCATAAATAAAAGGTAATATACAAATTATTCATACTCTGACTATACATACTATTTAATTAATATTTAGTATTATTAATATTTAAAATAATTGTAATAACAAAATTGATTTACTCATTTTTAATTATTATCATGTTAAGAGACATTTAATTATTATCTTAAAGGCAACAAACAATATAAAAAGTATATTTAAGACATGCTTTCTTATTTATATTCAATAAATGTGATTTGTCATTTAATCATTAATTTAATTAAAATTAACATGGGAATTAATACACGAATAAATCTTAGGAGGTGCAATAACCTTAAGCTCTATAACATTTCAATTTGTTAAGCATTTTGGTTTTCTTATTAGTTGCAACAATAAAAAAGTTGGGTCTCCTTTGTTAAGTTTAAAGGGAGACATTTTGTAATGCAACTTTTCATTTATACTTTTAAATTATACAATTTATTTGTAATTTTTTTTATTTTTAAATAAAATTATAAAACACACTTATAAATATATTTATTGGAAAACAAAATTCACAGGTATGGGCCTAAGGGGTTAATCTCACAACAAAGTGACTTTGAATTCGGGTAACTCCTTTCTTGTCTTGTGTATGTTTCTTAATGAATTTGAGTTATTTATGAGTTATTTTTAAATTATTTGAAATAAGACTAAAATAGATTAATGTAAAGTTGGGAAATTTGAATAAGAAAAAGAAAAGACTCACCAGAGTCCAGATTCACCAAATGTACTTGAACAATTTTTTTATAAATTTTTATTAGAAAAAAAAACTTCTCTATTAAAACTAAATTTTAAAAAATTATATAAGAGAATTTTTATAAATTAATTTCAACTTATATTTATAAAAAATTTAATTACAATTTTTCTTTAAAACTTTCTCAGATAAGTTGATCCAAATACATTCATAATTAATAAAGAAAATCTTAATATAATTTCTTTTTTATATAGAGTACGTACACAATCTTAATAATAACACCAACACCGAGTTCAAATCTAGAGACTTCTGTACAGAACAAATATATTAATAATGTATAGCGTGTTCAGTAATTCATTTGATACTTAATTTTTCATTTAACGAATTTGTTCGAGTAAATCATGTGTTATAAATTTGTATTTTTTTTAGAAAAATAATATACTAAGTCGATTATAATAAGTAACGACTCATAAAAAGTTATTCTATTTTGAAATAGATTATAATTTTTTTAATTATCTAAATATGTGATAAACAATTAGTCGTTTGTGATGTTGTTAAAAAGGATAGTTTTGTCATATAGCTTCTCCCTAATATATTCTGAGATGGTTCAAGAGGTAAAAAAAATAGAGAATAAATTAGAACGAGTCAAATGGAAATTTCAATATGATAAAATTTATCTCCAAGGATAATACAACTTTTGAGTAAAATGTAAATATTTGTTTTCTCTTAATTTACTTCTAAATAAACAAAGTATATATATATATATATATATATATATATATATATATATATATATATATATATATATATATAAATTCCCTTATACATGTAACAATGGAAACAAAAAGGAAAAAAAAAATTATACTATGGGATTTCTACTTATAACATCTGCTACGAGATATGTCTTTCAACGTCGGTTATATAAGGCTTTCAACGTCAGTTATACAACCGACGTTGTTTCAGGCGACGTTGAAAGTGTATACTCGTCGCTCAAGCGAGTACACTCGTCGCTCAAGCGAAATGGAACCCGAGAGTCCCCTTTGTTTGAAGCTTTCGTCGCTTAAGCGAGTACACTCGTCGCTCAAGCGAGATGGAACCCGAGAGTCCCCATTGTTTGAAGCTTTCGTCGCTTAAGCGAGTACACTCGTCGCTCAAGCGAGATGGAACCCGAGAGTTCCCTTTGTTTGAAGCTTTTGTCGCTTAAGCGAGTACACTCGTCGCTCAAGCGAGATGGAACCCGAGAGACCCCTTTGTTTGAAGCTTTCGTCGCTCAAGCGAGTACAATCGTCGCTCAAGCGAGTACGTGTTTACTACGTCGGTTATGGTATGAACCGACGTAGAAAGTCTATTTTTTTTTTTTAAATGGACGCTTTGTTTATACAGGGTACCCAATGTTTGTATATATACATACCTGCAAATTTGAATACAACCCAGGCAGACAATGTACAAGATATAAACAATTGAATGTGCATCCAAAAATAAAATTGTATCCAAAATTATAGTGTATCCAACTACTTATCTACCAAATACACTAACTACTAATCTAACTAATAAACTAACTAGTAAACTAACTAGTAAAGTAACTAAACTAACTACTAAACTAACTACTAAACTAAGTACTAAATTAATAACTAAACTTGCCAACTTTTAACTTTAACAAACTTATCGGCCCATGTGTTTCTAATATCGTCAATGGTCTCTATGGGCAATGTTTCCCTGTCTGAAAATACCTGTTACAAGAAAAAAGATAATTTAACAGAGTATCCAATGACACAATACTGGGTCTTTTATTGAATACTAAATTTAAGCAAACCTGATTCCATGTATCCTCAATCTTGCTAACAATAATCAGCCACATCCAGTGCATAACATAATATCCGCACTCATAAGATCCTGGTTGCCTATTACACTACAAAAAATAATATATTAATTTGACATATAAAATGAATGATATAATACATAAATATAAAATGACTTACATTAACAAAAATCCAATCTGGAGTCGTGCTTTTGCTTGTGTGTACTCCATCAATTGTATTGCAAACCTTAAATGCATCGTGCAATACAAGATATAATGAAACAATTAAGTAACAAAACAATTAATAATTGTTTAAATTATTATAAGAATGTGTACTCGTTTACAATGTTTTTAAGATCTGCATCAGGTTTCTTGCCCAAGTGAGCGTGAACCAAGCCACAACATTCCGCTTTGGGCAAACAACCAACAACTGCCAATGATTTCGCTTACATTACAAAAAGTTAGGATAATACAATACACTATAAAATTTAATGCGAATAAATTCATACGCTTAAATACTTACCGATGGTGGTAAGCACCCAAGTAAACTGTCTTCCTTGACTTCATCATCCAATTTTGGATGTATATTTGAACTTCTTCTCTCTTGTTTCTCGATTTTTGTATGGATTGGGGCTCAAAAAATCCATACACATCTTGGGTGCGTTGTTCCTCCGACAATTCATTCATCATCCTAAAGTAGCCAGTTCAATGTACATTAAATATGACGATAACTTCAAATAACATAATTAGTAAATAAAAATAAATATTTACATTGTCCAAAATTGTAACACTGCTATGTTTAGACACTGATTACCAACTGCTATCTCCACAGCATCGATGTGGTCAATGTAAAGGGAAAAGTTCTTATTGTCTACCCCTAACTTATTAACATCCCACTTCACTTGAAAAGATTGAATATACAACTGTGGGACAACGAGATAGTAGTTGAAAAATTGGATTTTCTCGGGACATCTACTTCCTTACCTTTACTAGTATGGGAAGTAGGAACCAGCTTAGGCAACCTGGGTGGCTTCGAACATCCTACATAAAATAACATTGACTTGAGAAATAATAAAAAATAGTACCAGACTACATATGATAATTAACGGAAAGTATATGCAAACCTTTTTCAAAATAGGCCTGATTAGATGTCTAGGCCATGCAATGAAGGTCCGGAGGGCCTGTCCCACTGTCATCACCTCGTCGTAGGCACAGGTACAAGAGCATACGCATCTCGAACCTCTTCAATGACCACTTTGGCCAAGTTAGGTGCTAAAGGCACACTATGAATTGTAGAGGCCCCCTCTTCAATTGAACCAACCGCCACCAATCGTGGTTCAGATCCATCCTCATCAACATAAAATTCACACTCGACACTGATTACACAAAAATAAGACATTAATTATTTAATATGCACATGAATTTTTTTCATTAAGATATCATCCACACATACCTGAGTGGTCAATGTCTCGCAACAACAACAACAACCTCATGATTAGTAGCAGGAAGCTCTTGATCGGCAGTGATTTGGCTCAAGACAACTACCCTTAGTGCTAACTCGTGCGGCGAGATGGAGGAGGAACATCCATAGGTGGGTGGGTAGGTCGTGTGACACCTATGGATGCTAGACTTGAACCAAATACACGCATCATCTCCTCCCGAACTCGTGCGGTAATGGCTGGTGTCGGCGTCGCTGTCGCCTCTTCAACCATCGCTGGTCTCGGCTTCGCTGTTAGACTCTCCTCCAATCCGGCCATCTCCTGCCGGCTCAATGATGTGGTGTGGGTATGGTCCGATGATGGAGCTCCAAAATATGCTCGAATACCCACACCAGCTCCAACAAGCACGAACACGCCCTGGGTGTTCCGGGCGTCCAATAGCAGTAGTTAATATATCTTCACGACCACGGGAACGAATGTTCCCGTGTATACCTGCTCCTCTAAAGAATCCTACAATTGAGCATTATATATTGTAAAAAAAAATTGATGAATGACAAAGCATGGTTAATGAGGTTGAAAGAAACTAATTTGACTTACAATCCGCTCAGCAATCAAGCGGGCCTCCTCTCGATGTCATTTCACCGGAGGCCTTTTACCGAGCCCTCTTCAATTTTTGATGACGTTTTGGAGGAGATGGTGGGGAAATTTCTTCCCGGCTTACACCGGAAGAGGCTAACTCGGCTTCTCGAGTTTAGCCTTCTCCTTCATCATGCGTTGCGTCAACAAATCATACCCCCCACGAGACAGTACGGTGGGGGCCACATTCAACCTCCGAATCTCCTTTCCTTTTATTCGCTTCTCCTGCAACATAATATCATATTACAATGTGCTAAATTAATAAGACAATATGGAAACATACCAAAGTTTTTAAATAGTAACATACCTCCCATTGTGGACCAGTCCTACTCCTGACAAACTGCTTCCAAGTTTCCTCATCTATGCCATAACGCTGACAAGGAGTTAATCCTTTGCTAATGGCTTGGTCATTAAAAATCCATTTTGAAGTCAATGTCGACTTGAATTGCCTCCATATTTTGGCAATAGATGACATGACTTTTCTCCTAAGTTGTTCAGAGTTAACAATATCAAAGTGATTCTGCAAAAACAACAAAATAAATTAGGATAACAAAGTTTAGGATCTAACTTAACTTAACATAATTTAACGAGTTAACAAAACTCACCAAAATATCTTGCCAAATTAAATTTTTGCAAGTCTTCTCCACATAATCCCAAGATGGATGCAAAATAGATACCTAATTATGAACTTAAAACGTTAGATATCAATCCATTTACATATGCTGACCATATATGCATAACAAGTTAAAAACTCTAAAAAATTACATACCTTTTCTCTAGCAAGAGTACCCAAGTAGGACCTAAATTGAGTGTGATGTGGCCCTGATATTTTGCCAGTCTTTGGATCCACACTCACAACCAACTTATCTCCTGCCATATGACGAACGGTCAACTTTTTCAACCGTGTGACTTGTCGAGTCCTCTTTAGAGATTGGGGGGGGGGGGGGGAGGGGGTGGACATGCCGGAGGAGATGCTGGAGGAGATGCTGGAAGAGATGGTGGAGGAGATGTCATTTGCCTGTTAAAAAAAAAAATTAAGTTAAGTTTTTGCATAAATTGGAATATAAACACAATTTATCACATATTTGAAATATAAACACAATTTATCACATATTTTCAATATAAACACAAATTAGTCATGAACACATAACTTAAATAGTTAAGTTTTCCCATATGTCTTCATCATGATCTTTACGAATAGCATGAACCAAATCTTCTTGCATATCATCAATACTACTAGGCATCCGTGATGGAGTGGGGATGTTAATAATATCATCTAATTCATCATCTTCTTCATGCATAACATCATTCCCTTTTGCTTAGAGTACCACTGACCATCTGTCATTACATGGATCAGTTACATAGAAAACTTGTTTTGCATGGTACGCCATTATGAATGGTTCCTCCTTATGTCCTATCTTCTTAAGGTCTATCAAAGTGAATCCCATTTCATCAGTTTGAACACCAGTATTAATATCAATCCATTTACATTTGAATATAGGAACTCTGAATTGAATGTAGTCAACCTCCCAAATCTCCTCAATCACTCCAAAGTAACTCATAGACGCCATAATTGGGTTCTTATCCTTTGAACTAGAAAAGTGCATGGATGTCGCCTCAATAGAGACTCCACTATTTTGGACTGTACTTTTTTCATCTTGTAACTTTGTGTAGAATGAGTATTTGTTAATGTCATACCCAGTCCAAGTCACGACGTTCGTTTAGGACCATGTGCTAGCCATTTCAAAGTATCAGATGCATTGTCCTCTGAAAAGATTTTTGTTTTAAACCAGCTAACAAAAGTATTATTATGTTCATTAACCAACCACCGCTCACTCATTTTGGGGTTGAGGGTCTTCAATATTGATTGATGAGCAGATATGTAAGGAAGAACTTCATCTGTGTTGTTTAGAATATACAAGTGTGTCTGGTCAACTCACTAGCATTTTTTGATTGTATTTTGACCCCACGAGTGCCCTTACCATTTATTCTATGATCATGTCTTTGAGTAGGTACACCCACTGCTAGGGCCTTTCCTAAATATTCAGAACAAAATTCTATAGCTTCTTCTGCAATATACCTTTCAACAATAGAAGCTTCAGTGTCTATATGGATTCTTTGTATACCCTTTAAAGATCTTCATACATTGCTCAATTGGGTACATCCACCTCAAATAAATCGGACCACACAGTCTTATCTCTCTTACAAGATGAACTATTAAGTGCACCATAATGTCAAAAAATGATGGAGGAAAATACATCTCCAACTGACATAATATAACCACAGCTTCATTTTCCAACTGCTCCAATGATTTTTCATCAACTACTTTGACACATATAGCATTAAAGAAGAAACAAAGACGCATAATTGCATGTCGTAGATTCTTTGGCAATATGTCACGTATAGCTACGGGTAAGAGTTGTTGCATCAAAACGTGACAATCATGCGACTTTAACCCAACTAGCTTCAGATCTTTCATGGACACAAGACTCTTAATATTTGAAGAGTATCCTTGTGGCACTTTAATACTGTGAAGACACCGACATAAACTAGTCTTCTCCTTCTTTGACAATGTGTGACAAGCTGGTGGTAAATATGTTCTCTTGCCTTCAGTGTCTTGGATGTAATTCGGACGTATTCCCAATTCACATAGATCTTGACGAGCTTTGACTCCATCCTTTGTTTTTCCTTTAATGTTCAATAGTGTGCCAAGAGACTATCAAATACGTTCTTCTCCACATGCATAAAATCAATGCAATGTCTCACATCTAGATGACTCCAATATGGAAGGTTAAAGAAAATTGATCTCTTTTTCCACAACCTTTTATCAGACGACTGTTTTTTAGTCTTTCCAAAGACAACATTAATGTTTCTAACCCGTTCATAAACTTGTTCACCAGTTAAAGGTTGTTTGGCAATTTTATATTCCTGCTGACCATTAAAAGCTTTCTTCAATCTTCGATATGGGTGGTTATGTGGAAGAAATTTTCTGTGCCTATTATACACAGTCTTTTTTCCATGCTTCAATTGTAGAAAACTTGTATCTTCCTCACAAATAGGACAAGCATGATGACCCTTGACACTATACCCACTCAAGTTTCCATATGCTTGGGAAGTCATTGATAGTACAAAATAACATTGCATGTAACTTGAAGCTCGCTGTTGATATGCATCAAACACATCCACTCCTTCCTCCCACAATAGCCTTAAGTCATCTATTAACGGACTTAGATAAACATCTATGTCATTACCCGACTGTCTTGGACCTGCAATCATGATGGATAACATCACGTACTTGCGCTTGAAAATCAACCATTGTGGAAGGTTGTAAATCACTAAAAGAACTGGCCATGAGCTGTGATTACTGGTTAAGTTACCAAAAGGATTCATGTCGTCTGTGGCTAGTCCAAGTCTAACATTTCTTGCATCACCGCCAAAACCTGGAAATAGGCAGTCAATTTTCTTCCACTGTGGAGAATCGGCCGGATGACGAAGCAATCCATCACGTTTTTGTGCAGTTGAATGCCATATCATATTCTTGGCATCTTCTCCATTGGCAAACAATCGCTTCAATCTTGGAATAATTGGAAGATATCATATAACTTTTGCAGGAGGTCTCTTTCTATCAATACATTCGCTATTATCATCCTTGTCTTTCAATTTGTAACGCGATACACCACATCTTGGACACTCATGTAGGCTTTCAAACTCTTTTCTGTATAATACACAATCATTAGGGCAAGCATGTATCTTTTTATACTGTAAACCCATTGGACAAAGTATTTTTTTGGCTTCATACATACGATCAGGCAAGGTGTTATCGCTTGGGAGCATATCTTTCAAAACTTCTAGTAACTCAGTGAAACTTTTATCACTCCAACCAAATTTGGCCTTCAAATTCACCAATCTCAATACAGTTGACAATCGCGTGAATGTTGTACATTCAGCATACAGAGGTATCTCTGAATCTATCTTCAATTTATCATAGACAGCAGCATGTGCTTGCAGAAAATTCTCTTGACCTACATCACGAATCATGTCTTCTATTCGATCTTCCATTGTCATATCCTCCTCTTCCTCAGCTTGTGTTACTATTGGTGTATCAATCACTTCACCATGCCATGTCCATAGGATATAATTCTTCATTATCCCATCACATAAAAGATGTTCCCGTATTGTCTCTAGTGTGTGTACTCTCCCATTAACGCAGTTAACGCATGAACAATACAATTTTCCATTAACCTTGGTGCCATTGTGTTCGGCAAATCGCAAAAATTCTTCAACTCCATTCTCATACTCTTGTGAAATACGACTTTCATTTACCCAACTTCGATCCATTTTGGAATTGGAGTCTACAAATGAGAAACCCATAAAACGATTATTACTAATAATCGTTATCTCTAATGAAATCTATACCAAAGTAGATTAATTTGTAACGAAATTTCAACAGAATTTCGTCTATTTTTTGGTCAAAACCAAATTTGTATAAATTGAAATTATAGAGTTTTCATTGTTACTACCATCACTTATATAACTACATTGTTATATGTAGTTTTCAGAATTCACACTTCATGATTAATTTCTAACAAAAATTCGGCAGAGTTTCCTTTGTTTTTTGGCAACAATTTTAAATGACACAGTGAAACCTGACAATAAAAAGCCCCATGGGCATATTCAAGCAGTTCAAGTATAATTGTACACATCATCAATACATTGAAAAAAACTATAATATGACTAAGAATTGAATCAACAGTTAACGGCAAATGACTAACAATCTCTACCTATGAAATGTAGTAAGTAAAATTGTATGACTTTGACCAACAAATATAAGTGCAACAACATCGTACCTGTGGTTTAAGGCAGCGATGAAGGTTCGCACCACAGAGAAACAGAGCAGCGGCCGCACTGGGGTGGAGGTGGAGGATGCAATGCGGCGTTAGGGTCGAGGCCGTGGTGAGCGGACAATGCAATGTGGGTGGAGGCTGCGGTGGGGGTGGAGGGTGGGCGACTAGCGTCGCGGTGGGGTGGAAGCTGCAGTGGGGTGGAGGTGCTTGCGGCGGGGGTGTCACGCGGTGCGCGGTGGCGACGTGAGGGAGGCGTCCGGAGAGTCCAAATGACGGTGGTAGGTGGTGGCCGCGATGCTGGAGAGTAAGGGGAGTGGGCGTGATGCTGGAGAGTAAGGGGAGATACAAAAATGCAAATGGTAGCCTATTCAAATGGGAAAACGGGGTTTCGACGTCGGTTATACCCACACCCGACGTTGAAACTCGATTTATCTTCCAGTCATATGTTTTAATCGATTGAAACGAGATTTAATCGATTAAAATAGTTCTGATCGGTCATAACTGGATTCTGATCGATCATCCTGACCCTTTAAGAGATTTTAATCGATTGAAACGTGTTTTTAATCGATTGAAAAACTTCTGATCGCTCATAATTAAAATCTGATCGATCACATTCGATTCTGATTGGTCATATTTGTATTCTGATCGGTCATAATAAGTTCAGAAGGGTTTTCAACGTCGGGTGAGGGCATAACCGACGTCGAAAGCCTACTTTTCCACGTCGTGCATGCTAAAACGACGTAGAATGTGTCAAAATTCGACTTTCGACGTCAGTTGTTGACCAACCGACGTTGAAAGCATGTTCAACGTCGGCTAAGATGTAACCGACGTTAAACAGCGACGTTGAAAGTATATTTTCTAATAGTGTAACCACTATTCTTAAGGCTAAACCATTCTTATAATATAAAGTGAATCCTAATTTTCTTTTATTTAAAACATTATTAAACTCACTTATATACATGTAATTAAACCAACAAAGTATACAAGTTGATTCCACCTTTGTGAAGCCTAGTTATTCACAATAAATAAGTCTAACTAATAAAATCACTACTAAAGTTCTGGAAGGCCTTCAACGGTGGCTTGAATCAGCCGACGTCGAAAGCTTTTGATATCGCTTGTTGAAAGTTTAATTATTCAAATTATTTTTATTTACAACCCCTTCTTCTATTTATCTAGGAAGCCCTTATTCTCTTCTCCCCCTCTTTTATATTATATTTTTATTATTTATCATATTTTTTAGAAGTTTAAGCATTATTTGTTAATTGACAGAATTCAAACCCAGTACCTTAGAGTTAGAGGTCGATACTCCAACCACTAAACTACTAGAATTTTCCGATAATAACTTACAAATAAATTATATTTATATACAAATAAATATATATCCGTATAAATATATAAAGATACAAATACAAATATATTTATATATTTTGATATATTTATATAATTATATATTTAAATATTTATACGTTAGATGTGAGGACATGTTCGAAGGTGAGAGTGTGTGTCGAGTGGGTTTTCAAAATTTGATGTCAAATTTGTGAGCGGGTCTCTTTATATTGGTTTGTAATTTAATGACATAATATAATATTTATAATTTATTTATATAATGATATAAAATAAATTTGGGAAATGCGTTATTCGCTCAAGCGAAAAATACCAATTTTTGCTCAAGCGAAGCTTGAGCGAGTGAATTTCCGTGAGCTTTAACATATTTTCACTCAAGCGAAAGTCAATCTCACTTTCACCCTCGAGCGCACCCTCATATCCAACATATAAATATATAACTATATAAATATATCAAAATATATAAATATATTTGTATTTATATATTTTATATTTATATATTTACACGGATATATATTTATTTGTATATAAATATAATTTATTTGTAAATTATTATTAAAAAATTATAGTAGTTTAGTGGTTAGAGTATCGAGCTTTTAACTCTAAAATACTAGGTTTGAACTCTGTCAGTGACAATTTTCTAACTTAAGTGAATATTTGGCTGAAAAAAAAAACACTTTCCAGAAAATATATACAAATAAATATATATTACACGGATATATATTTATTTGTATATAAATATAATTTATTTGTAAGTTATTATTAGATAATTATGGTAGTTTAGTGGTTGAAGTATCAACTTTTCACTATAAAATACTGGATTCAAGTTTTGTCGAGTACAATTCTCTAACTTAAGTGAATTTTTGGGTAAAAATATTTTTCACCGACATAGAATATGTCTAATATGACGACGTAGAAAACATATTTTATAGCAGTGAATGTAGACACATTCATTTGTAATGTCTATTCTTTAAAAAGTATATATCATTTTATATTAAAAAAAATTGTAGCAAACACCCCATAATTTGGTTACTTCGTGACTATCTTAATTTTTATTTAGAATTTTAAAAGACAAAAAAAAAAGTGTAAAGGGGTAATATATATATACATAGAAAAACATACATAAATACGTAGAGACACGATACACAGCAGACTTGGAGCAACATTAATTCAATGTACTAAAAAACTTGGAGCATCTTAAAATGTGAGTTAATGTTTTAGGAGTAGGCTAAGTTGTCTATAATAATATCTGCAAGGTGGAGAATCTAATGTCACGTGAAAGGATGGATCTTGGAATCTGTCAAAAACAATTGTATGCATACAGTGATTAATGTGAGCATTGAAGGATTTGTCATTGAAAACTGCAACTTCAATTAAAGTCCAATGTTATGATGCACCTTGGTCCTAGAACAGCAAAGTTAGAATTTGAAATATACGTGAAGATATAAAAATATGTAGTAAGAATTTGGAGGGAGATTTGAAAGTAGGGTATCATAATATGGAGAGCAGAGGCATTTGATTTTGGTGAGAAGTTTCTGGTGAGTTTGGTTGGCACATGAAATGGATCCGTTAATGGCGTTTGAATGCTGCACTCTGCTCCGTAAGAGTAATCAAAGAAAAGTGGTAACAGAAACCCTCTCTCTCTATCTCTGGCTCCATATTTAGAGGCTAATCTGTAGGTATGCAACTAAATGCTTTGCATGCATTTCAATGAGGGGTTGAGAATTCAATTCATGGTTTCATCAATAGGGTATTAAAATTTATGGCTTCGATCTGCTTCGATTGTACTATACTATATCTGTGTAAATGCACCAATTTTGATTCCATTTGACTCCTTTTAATGAAAACTAATTTCGCATTTGAGTTTTTCACAATCTCTGTTCCCTCTGGAGGCCTTGTTTGGTATGGGAGTTATGCAAATAAAGTCTTCTCGCAGTAACTGCCACGCTAAATTCTTCTTTCAAACTTCCGTCCACCAAATTCTTCACACTCTTAATTATTATTATTATTTACTATCACCTATAGTTACATAATTCTTATTTCTTACATCAACAAAAACTCCCATATTTGGTAAGTCCAATTTTAATTCTTCATCTACCAACGATAGAGAAATGTAAATGAAAAAGTAAATGGCTAATTGATTGTCTTTCACTTTCATCAAGGAAGGTTTTGGCCTCAAATGCATGATTATGATCATCTTATGCTTTATTTATATGAGAGAAAAAGAAAAACAAGATATGGGGAGAATGTTTAAATTTTAAAATAGAGAAGAAAATATTTTTCTTCCATATTCTTTCGTGTTTGCTTCAAAATTGACTTAATTATGGAAACATATAAATAAACCAAAAACAGTAATATTCAATTTTCTCGGTCATGTTTGTTTATAAATAATGATGTAATGAATAGTTTAAAATTTAAGTTTGATATGAGCTTTTCTCTAACGTATCCCCTCTTTTAATTTAAATATTTGTATTAACTAAGAATGTTAATTAGTTAATGTCATTTGAGTTGTTTAATTATTATTTTTAAAATAATAAATTTTAAAGTGTTGATATTAAAAATAAAATAATTATTAAAAAATAATAAAAAATTCTTAAATAATATTTTTAAATCATCTTGAAAGAAAATGTATATTTGGATAAAATCATGAAAATTCATCATTATAAACCATTTTATAAAGGATCCTTAAATCTTTCTATAATCTCATTCTTAATGAATATTACTAAAAATTTCATTAAAAATATATAATCTAAGCCCCCTATAATTATAGAGCAACAAGCTGAAATATTTGAAATTTTAATATAACTTAGAATTAGGTTCTCCATCTACAATAGCTAAAGATAATGTCAATGACTATGCTTAAGGTATGACTTACGATGAACTAAGTCTGTTGAAAATCAGAAACAATTTAGAATGAGAGATGAACTTGTTAGAAAATAAGTGTGATATCAAGTTTTACATTAGATAAGAACGAGAAAATTGAACAACATATAAAGAAATATGACCCATAATTTAATGTTTTAGGATTATGAGTTATATTTTCTTATATGTTATTTATGTGATTCACATAATTTATGTTGTTAATGTCTTTATGATTTTTTTTACCAAAGTTTTCGTATTAATATCTTAATGATATTATTCAATATATCAAAATATAATATATATATATATATATATATATATATATATTAAATCACGTTCTCTATTTATAATGATGAAACCAAGAATACCATATCACTCAAATTAATGTCTTATTGATAAATTTATGTTATAGTTAATCTACATTGTAATTTTGACAAAACATTATTTAACGAGAATTCTTAATATAGGGTTAAAAATACTTACATAAATAAAAAAGAGCATATAATTTAATAATATATACGTCACTAGTAAAAATTGACCTTTTACGTCTCTCAATTTTTGTCGCATTAAAATATCCGACTTAAAAAAAATGTGATAGTAATTTTGTAAATATGAGACGAGACTTTTATGTCGTACTTAAAAGGAGGTGTTTTACGTCGTACCAATAGGGGTGCAACGTAAAAATGGTCTTTTACGTCACATCCTTTTAAGTGCGACGTAAAACTGGTCCAATTTTTACGTTACACCAAAAGAATGTGACGTAAAAGAGACTTTTTGTATTGTCTCATTTTAGGTATAACGTAAAAATTGGGTTTTATTCTATTTTAATGTTACTCCCTCATCCGCAGTAAGGATTTTTTAGTTAATGTCATTTGAGTTGTTTAATTCTTTTTTTAAAAATAATAATTTTTAAAGTATTGTTGATATTAAAAATAAAATAATTATTAAAAATAATAAAAAATAGTTAAATAATATTTTTAATCATGTTGAAAGAAAATGTATATTTGGATAAAATCACGAAAATTCATCATTATAAACCATTTTATAAAGAAACCTTGAATCTTTCTATAATCTCATTCTTAATGAATATTACTAAAATTTTCATTAAAATATGTAATATTTAAGCTCGCTATAATCATAGAGCAATGAAATATTTGAAATTTTGATATAAACTAGGATTAGGTTATCTGCCTACAATGGCTAAAGATAATGTCAATGATTATGTCCAATGTATGACTTGTGATTAACTAAGCCTGTTGAAGATAATTTTGAACAAAGGAAACAATTTAGAATGAGAGATGAACATCTTAGAAAATAAGTGTAATTTTAAGTCTTATATTGAATAAGAATAAAAAAGTTAAACAACATATAAAGAAGTATGATTCATAATCTAATATCTTATGATTATGGATCATACTTTATTACATGTTATTCAACTTTCTCATTCTTATTCAATATATGACTTAGAATCACACTTGCATTTTTTAAGAAAATAAATAAGAGGAACAAAATTATTTTCTATTTATAACGATGAAACCTAGTATATCATATCACTTAAACTAATGTATTATTGATAAATTTATGTTATAGTTAATCTACATTGTAATTTTAACAAAACATTATTTAACGAGAATCCTTAATATAGGGTTAATAACACTTACATAAATAAAAAAGAGCATATAATTGAATAATATATATATATATATATATATATATATATATATATATATTAAAAGTTATTCACATTAATCTTTAATATTTGATTATTGTTAATTTAATCTGCGAGCTAACAAAACTTTATTTTTATTTAAAGAATCGTTATATATAAGTTATTTATTCGTAGGAAACTATCAACCATAACAAAAATGGATTGAAATCATAGGTGACATTGAAAATATGCAGATAAATTTTTGATTTTTTTTTAAGTACTCTACTTATGACTCAAAATTTGGATTTATAGGTGAAAAGAGAAAAAGTAGAGAAATAAGCGAAAAATAAATCATATATTAGAAACAGTTTCATAATTGAACTAGTGAAAACATACACGGATTCAGTTTTTTTAGCTATTAATTCAATATTTAATATTATATAATATATAAAGTATAATATTACAAGAAATCAAATTTTAAAAAGTAAATAACTAAGATTTTTGTAATAAATTAAAAAAGTATATAGAAAAATAATTTATATTTTTAATATTCAAATATGTATTTTTTTTTATCTTAAAGCATGTTAGATTAAATTAAGAAAACAGTTTAAATTCGTGTTCAGCACTGGTTTGGAACCTATATTTTTCCTTGATGTAATATATTAGGTTGATGAAGAACAATATTTTTAGGAGATCCGAGGGTTAAAAAATAATAATAAAATAATGTGATAGAAAGTGAAAAGAAAAATAAATAATATAAATAGCAAGTATTTTTTGTGTGTGTATAAGCTAATAAATTATATATTTTGATAATGTATGAGGGAAAAAATTTAAATTTATTTAAGTGAAAGATTTGTGACACATACATTTGTGTTGTCAGAGTTCCAAAATTGAATCTAAGATAGTGGGACATAGATACATAACTTTATAAGATTGAATGTGAGTAATAAAAGAGGTATTTTTATGAGAGTGAATACTGCCATACCCGTAGCCCAACCCAGGTTCATCATCAATATTGTGTCTCTACTGCATTCAATAAGCCCTAAATTCTCCCTTAAAAGCTGTCACCAAATCTCCCTTTATCCACAACAAAACATTAGACGTTCAATTAATTATACCAACAACTTTCATAAATCAAATAATTGCCTCTGTTTTTATTAACACATGCAAATGAAACTTCGATTTTTAAAAATTTAAATAAATATTTTCCAGTAAGAACGTTGTTGTATAGTTAGAAAAATGACACATGCATTTGGGTAATTTGACGAGTGGAATGGAATGGTTAGGCAATCGCTCTCTTAAACTTGAAGTGTTCTTTTTTTGGCTCAGGCACGACAGTTCAACTGCTATAAAGATTTTGATCAAACAGCAGACAATGTTACTGTCCCTCTTAATTTCTATTTTCTCTCATTGACTTGGTAATAGTTGTACTCATCCACACTGCCATATTTGGAAAACCAGCAAAACTATCTCTTCAACATGTCCTCCTTCAGGGTCGTGCTTCTCCTTAAATCTCACCTTAATTATTATTTTATGATTGTATAAATACAGCACCTTCTAAATCTTAATTATCATCAGATTTTTTTTTTATCATACATTGTTATCATCGTACATCAAATCATGGATAAAGTTGCAATAAGTAAATACAATAAACCAGTGTACTAAGCAGAAATACATATTGAGGAATATCTTGATTATCCCTTTATAATAAAACAAAAAGGACCTAAAAAAAAGCAGTATCTCATAAAGTCAGGCAACATGTGATGCATATCTTCAATTACATGGCTTAATATTGTGAAATTGTAAATATCTAAACGGTTTGTGTTATGAAGCCATGTAGGATCGAGATTTGGATAACATGTGTTGAGCATATGATATGCAAATAAACGAGGGAGCAAAGTTAATGGAGGTGGATCACCATGACTACACTTGTGTGATCATCATTTGATAGTCTCAGGTGCGGTGGTGGTGCAGGGTCAACCCTAACAAAACCAACAAACATGTGATGCAGTGATAATATAAATCAAATTAATATATTCTTAATTAGATTATGCTAAAAAAAAAATTGAACTGATAAAAATAATTTATTTCTATTTAATTTTTAAAATTTTGTTCCATTTGAACAATTTTAAGAGTAGTCATCATCAACCATACATTTAGAAGTACAGAAAGGACACAAAAAGTTGCATGGCCTTCAAACGTACACTCTCTTGAGAGCTTGTCATATTCCCACCCACCAAGTGAGGTGTTGAATATGCATCCTCCACATGATGGAAGAGAATGTCATATTTGCAGGATAAATACACACAACAGAAAAAAGAGTAAGCTGGTCTAACTTCTAGATCACTCTGACGAATAGTTTCTAAGATTACACAGAAAACTTAAAATTCATTCGTACAAACTACTCAAAATAATAAATAAATCAAAAGTAAGTCAAAGTTTTGGATTTTATTTTAATTTTTAATGTATAATTTATATTTATTAATTATTTTATTTAATATCAATTGGTTTTAAATAGTAAGATTTTTTTAAAAATATTTTTTCGACTAATCCTAAAAAAATTATATCTTACCTCTTGATATTAATCAATGAAACTTAGAATTTTTATGGAATTAAATATAGGACATTTTTTCCTTATTTCATATTTTAAGGCCCAATCATTAATATTTGACAACTTACCATGAACCAAATTATCACTTCTAATTTCATCCAAACATGGTCTTAATAGGTAGTTCACAAACTCTTTATATAGTTCATACATTTCCTCTCTAACAAGACAAATTTTTATTTACAATATGACATTAATGATACTTACTTGTATCAAAATATGCACAAAGTAATGTAATATACTTACTTTATTGCATGTAAATTGTGAAGAGTGGAAAGCTATGAGATTCTGAGCTGAGGGTGGTGGGAAATTAGGAGGATATTTGTGTAAATTGGTAAAACAAAATAAATGTGTGCGTTGTGTGAGAAAGCAGTAAATATATATATATATATATATATATATATATATATATATATATATATATATATATATATATATATATATATATATATATATCCCAAGTCCCAATTTGTGATCTCTCTCTCACCTCCTTTTATAGAACATTCATGCACTAGTATGCACTTGTTGTCTGTGTCCATCACTCACACTATTCACCATTCATCTACGAACACGTTTACCTACCTTACAACATCATCTTTATCTGTAAACACGAAACACCTTCTTATGTGTCCTCTCTTTCCTTTTCGGAACATTACGGGTCAAGTTTTCCTGTTTAACATTTTTCTTGTCACCATTTACAGAATCAACTCTCAAGTTTAAACATGGGTTTGATATTGTCGTGTTACATCAAAATTCCTCATGGGTTGGAAGAAACTCGAACTCCACCAATGGAATATATGTATATAATATACCCAAGTCAGATTGGTAGATCCAGAAAACTAGGGTCAAATCTGAATAATACGTCCCAATTCAAGCCTCTGAAAGCTTCAAATTAAGTCTATCCTTCTATCAAATGTTCACTTAAAATATTTTTGGTTTACAAATATGTGATTTAATTGCTGATTGCAACTAGCCAGACAAGGATGCTTAAAATTAATAAAAACACAGAGAGTCGTGACATTTCTTTAAAACCAAAATGAACTCATGACTGTTCCATTAGTTCATAGTCAAAGCACGACACATTGGTTGTAACTTACTTATCTGATCAAACCCAGTTTAATTCCCGCTTACTCACATGAATTTTATAAGCAAGGTTCTGTATTTCCATTCATATGCATATAATAATTTTTATAAAAACTAAATCTACAATCAGACCTTATAATTTATTTTAGTATTATTGTTAAAAAAATTCAAAAATTATATTAAAATACTTTTTATAAATATGACCATAAATCAATCATAAAAAATATAAAAATATGATAATATATTTAGTTTATAATATTAAGACATTGAATTAAATTTGAGAATTTCTTTATTTATATGTTATTGAGTTTTTTTTTATTTCTTTCATTTCAATTCGCATGTGGACGAAACCCTTTAAAAATTAAAAAATATATTAAATAATATATATCAAATAAATTAGTGAAAATAAAAATAACAAAATAGCATGCTTGATAACTTAGTTTCATAAGCTATTTCAAATAATTTATTTTTAACATCTGAAAATAAGTTAAAAACTATTATATTAAATTTTGGTAAAGAAAAACTATTAAGATATTTTTTTCAACTCATCTTAAATTAAAAATTATCATAAGATAAATTTTAACATTCTTTTAAAATATGTTATTAGAAACATCGTCTAATGTCTAATATTTGAGTTTATTTTTGGTTGTAGAACGATTTTTAATTTAAATAAAAATATATAAATAACTTGAAATTTACTGAAAATAATGATGTCAATGTCCAGACTTGAAACAAATAGTTAAATTTTAACATTGAAAAATAAAATTCATTAATTAAAACTACAATTCAGCATTTTTGAATGTTAAAGTAAAAAATGAAATTTAATATAATAATTAAAAATAATTAATAATACGAAAAGATTGATCAAAGTATATGAAAAATAATGTTAAATATAGTTATTAGGAGATTTGGCAGAGGTGGGGTGAAACTTATAATTTCTTCACAGAATAATAAGAAAATGAGTTAAAAAAGATCAAATATATGATTTTTCTTCTATCAGAAAATACCAAATAGTATGACAGGTACTTTCTTATATTAGATTATTGTTCACATTAAATATTTTATTAAATAATGATTGGGTGGGAGAAAAAAACTTTGGACAGACATAAAGTTTTTAACAGTATGCAGATGGCATAATTTCAAATTTATTAAAGTAAACTAAACCTTTTTGCTGTTAGGTTTGAATTGTGAATTTTAATATGCGTTACTGTTTTTTCTTGTTATGTATTTAACATTCTTGTAATCTTATAAAATAGTTGTTATATACAAAATTATTTAGTTAAAATGTCAAATCATAAATCATTTAACAAATCTTTTAGATTTAACATGTGTGTTTCTTTAAATAAATATAAATAAAAATTCTGAATTTGTATTATGTTAAAATTGTTATAAAATATTAATGTCATATATATTTAAACCAATAAATATGTTGTCAAATTTATATTATTATTAAAACATAGATTTACCTTATATAGAGGCATGCAAAAAGTAGATTCTAAAATAAATAATTTATCATGTTACCGTATTTAAAAACAGTTATTATGATTTATATATTTAATATATATAAAAATAAAAAATATATACTTAAAAATATATAATAATAATTTAAAATTATAAAAAAAATATGAACACACACATACCTGCGCTTTCACCAATTAAATAATAGATAAATTAATGCTTTAATATTTTCATAAATATCATATTCAAGCTTTATATTTTTCCATCCTATTTATGACTTAAAGAACTACGTTTCAATTTTGCTGAACAAGTTTATAGTTCTATTATATTTGCAAATGTTGTGAGATTATCACGTAAAAAAAAAAATTTGAAGTTATAATTATTTTATTTTCAAATTGCAAAATTTTTTTTTTCATATTCATTTTACACAGTTTTATATCTTAGACAAAACTTCTCCATTAAAAAACATCCCAAATTTAGGATCCAAAATTTGAATAAAAGTTTGCATTTCTATTTTTCAGTGTATATATATAATAATGAAAGGTTTAAACACGATTGTTTTTAAAATCAGATTGTTGATTAGTGAAAGATATAAGTTTAGGTTTTAAAATTCAATCGGTCAAATCAAATTTAATAAAACATTGTAATATAATATAATAAATTTATTAATAATAATATTTTTTTATAAAAAAACTATTATCATAAATTATAATAAAAACTATATAAATATAAAATATATTAAAAATTAAGATGAATAATTATTAAAATAAAAATATAATAAAATAATAATTATTTAAATTTTATATATAACTAATATATAATAAGAAAAATGTATTAAAAAACATAAAATGAATAATGATTAAAATAAGATAAAAAATTATATAATAAAATAATAATATCTATATTAGTATACTTGACATTTTGAATTATCTATTGCTTTCATTCCACCATATTCTATTTCCATCTCTAATTTTAATGCTTTATAATGAATTATCAAAGGTAATTTTTTTCCCTTGAAAATCTAATGAAAGAATTACATAGGAAAAAGTTAAAAAATATATATATATATATATATATAAAAACTAAAATAAAAGCAACAAGTAGACAAAATTCAAAGATTGAAAACTCCCATACATTATGGCAACTAAAGAGTTATTTAAACCATAAATAGATGAACAAAGGTGTGTTGAAAAACAGTGAATGGGTGAAATAATTATACATATATGATATATCACCGAAAGTGATAAGTGTTAATTTATTTATTTATTTGAATGAGTTGAACTGTAACCAAGTTAGGATTGGTCAAAAGGTTGAAGCGTAGATCCGCATTCTTCTTATCTACATGTCATCGATGAGACGCTGAATTATAAAGAATGGGAGTGTCTATTTATAGCAAGTAGAAATGCATCATTTAAAGCATGTTTCATGAATCTATGCCACCTTGACCACAAAATTCCACGTTTGGAAAATAATACTACCCTCTTACAATTCATTTTCTTTCTTCACCATATTTCATCATTTCCCTTCCCCTACTACTATACTTTCCTTTATTTCATAATAATGCTACCATAATCATATGCACCTTCTCACATTTTCTCCTCTTAATCTTAATCTTAATACTATTTTTTTTATACTTCAATTAAAAATATTATATATTTTTCTCGTGCAAAAATAGATGAGAAGAAAAATAAAAATAAAAAATTGTGAGATCCTATGACCAATAAAATAACTTGTCTTAGGAAACCCATAAAATATTATTATATATAGAATTGAAAAAATAAAATAAAATGCAGTTGATGTAACCCATCCTCTGCCCGTGAGTACACTATACGATGTACAATTTTAATTTTGAACCTCACTAATATCTAAAATCAAACTTTTTATTTATTTAGAAGTTAATGTTTTATCCCATTAGAACGAGTGAAAACTCATTGAATTAAATAAATAACTTTTCTTAATGTTTTACCTGAAGTCATTTATTTATGCTTTGTGAGCGATGAGATAGGAAGCTCTTTAAAATTAGAAAATAAATTATTAATTAGATGCACACTCAATTGTCAATATAATATACCAATATAATTAAAAATATAATATAAAAATTTCAAACTTTAGTAATTGAACACCTTACATCAAGGAAATCAACGAAGAAGCTAAAACAAATCAAATCATGAACATCAAGAGTGATTAGAAATTAAAACATACACAACAACTGATTTTTTTCCTTAGTTTCACCACGGTTAAATTATTTAATTTTTTGTTTCATTATTACTGTACAATTAAAATATATGTTATTCTATAAATTAAAAATTAATGGAACTGTGTTTTAAATCTGAAGAACCAAAAGTTAGAGTCCACAGTGTAGCATCTGAAAAAGAAGTTGAAAGTATAGTGGTAGTATATGACGAGTAAATGTTCCACAGCTCTCTTCCCGGCTCTGTCGTTGCATTGTCAAATCACGAATCAAGTTCATGACAGAAAGCATTCTTTACTTTGTTTTAATGGTGACAATAATGTCTTCAGAAGAATCAATGGTGCCGTGACAATAACACCACAAGAGATCCTGTAATGTCTGTTGGACGATGGACATGGATTGTACTTTCCCAAGTATGAGAGAAGAGAACAACTTTCTTAGTCCACGGAAAAAGCCCTCAGAAACACAGAACATGAGATGAGAAAATTCTCTACCAGACAGAACAGAACAGAACACCATCATCGGATGACTACTTCCTTCGCAAGCCACGACCACAACGCATAAAGGGACTCTGTACCAAAATCATTCCCTAACACCCTCTATCGAAAGATAATCACTCTGAAGAGAATAATAATAAAATACCCTCTTTTTCTTTTGATTTGCTTGGAGAAGATCATGTTCAGATAAAGGGGTGGCGAGAGAGCTAAGTAGCGTAGTGGTAGACACGTATGTGTTGTTGGAACATAAAAACTAGGAGGATTGTGGTGCTGTAGTAGAGATGAGATTCCATTGAACATTGAAGGTTGTCATTTCATTTAATTTGCTTTCCTTTTCTCGGGGGCACTGTTGAATGATACTACTAATATTTATTTAAAATTGGGGCACTTGATTTAAATTTCATCGAAAGGATTTAATAAAGAAAAATGGGTTGGGTTATTACTAGATGGATGGTATTAAATTTTGTTGGTGAGGGGTTGGATTTTTAAATAAGGGGTTTAGCTTTAAAAGCCGTTGGATTTCTATTGCCCTGTGTTGCTCCGAGACTTAAAACACCGACTCTTCCTCAAGCAATGAATGAAGAAAGGCCCTCCTTCTGCACTTTGTAATTGCAATATTTACTCCAAATTTCCCCTTCCTGCATACTTCTTGGGATTTTTCCAAACAATTAATACATTTCCTGGCCTCAATTTACACTCTCCTTCTACCCAATACTTCAATTCAATTCAATCCCATCGCTCTCTCTCTCTCTCTCTCTCTTCTCTCTCTCCCCCCCCTCTCTCTCTACACCCTACCCCCCTCCACCTCTCTCTCGCAATTAAATTAAGCCTTAAATCACTCCCTTCATTTTCCTTATATAAAATGCCCATGAACCTCCACCCATTCTTGCAACAACAAAGATCACCAACACTTTGCTGGTGCCACTCTTTCTGACCACCCCTTTTCCCCTTCCAAAACATCTTCCAACAACCTTAAAGTGAGTCATCAAAACTAAACCCACCCCCTCTTCTCCTCTTTCAATTCTAGTTTCCTCTCCATGTTCCTGTAATTCTTCCTTTTCCACTTTCTTTATTGTTGTTATTTTTATTACATATATTTTTCTGTTGTGGTTGCAGAAAACAGAGGAAAGCCATGAGTCGCAGAAATGGAAGTGGTCCACAGCTTGACTTGAAGCTGAACCTGTCCCCCCCGAGGGTTGACCGAAGACTGGAGTCGCCAACACGATCGGCGACGGCGTCACCGACTTCACCGCCGAGCTCGTGCGTGTCTTCTGAGCTGAACCAAGAGGAGAAGAATTACTCTAACAGCCCTGAAGCCACTTCCATGGTGCTCGTGGGTTGTCCTCGCTGCCTCATGTATGTGATGCTCTCTGAAGATGATCCGAAGTGCCCCAAATGCAAAAGCACCGTTTTGCTTGATTTCCTCCACGACACCAAAAACCCCACCATAAGAAGGAGTTAGAGTGATAGAGTTAGGATATCCTGTTCCTAGCTCTGCTTTCTTCAGTTCCTAGCCCTGTTTTTCTCTGTTCCTAATAGTAGGACATATTATATTATATTAGCTAGTAATGCTTAGGAATTAATCTCCTTTTACTTTTTTTACTGCTTTTAACTATTCCCCCTTCTATGAGTAGTGCTATGTGCGCTCCATTTTTACCCTCTCTCCCTACAATTTTGTGAAAGCAGGGGATGGATGTTTGCAGAGACAGAGAGAGACAGAGTGGAGCGTGAATAGCACTATTTGAATCACCTATAGAAAGAAAGTTACTGGGCAATTCGCGAGTGTTAGGTATCTATTATATAGGAGTTGGGTGATCTTTAGCGGTTAAGAAAGTGTAATAGGGCTTATAACCTCAGGTGCCCTCTTAGTTTGCTTGTTGAAATCCAACCTCGGTTTTCTTTTGACTCTTTTTTTTTTTCCTCTGCATCCACGATGTTGATGCTAATGTTCATGTTAACGTTACTGTTTCATCCAACGGTGCACGCATGCTGTTATTGTTAACGTTAACCAGCATAAAAAGTAAATAAAAATAAGAAATGAAATAAAAATAGCCGCAACAAAAGCAAAGTTTTGTAAGACAGAATGTAGATCCTCTGTACTTTGTGTTAACAGTTGAAATGGTTTGGAAGTAAAGGCCCACCAAACCGGTGTTAACTGCTCCATCTACTGCACTTTGTGAAGTTGAAGCACTCATGTGCATGCTGAAAAATGAAAAATAAAAAAGAAGGCCTATGTATGAGGTTAAATCTGATCGTAATGGATTAGTTGACTTTGTTGTTGTGGATTTTGTTGAAACAATTGAGGATATAGATAGAGTGGTATCTAATATGAGATGGGCAGTGATGATTGAAAAATGAGTCGTGTAATTTGATTCAGATCCCCTGACACGATGGAATGGAAAGTTTTGCATGCGATAACGAGTTAATTAAAAAAAGGGGAAGGTTGCAACTTCCATGTTACAAAATTCAAGTGTCCACGAGTATAATGAGAGCAATGGCGTGAAAGTCGTATGTCGTGTAGTATAAGAAAATTATGTTGTGGGTTAGGAGATGAAGAAGGATGAGTGAATCAAGGATGGTAGAGGGTGGGTTGGGTAGTTCCGAGCATTGAAAAAAAAAGGCCATTCTATTAAGGCCATTTAAATCACATAAATGCAAGAGTAATTGAGACGGTTGAGAATAATGTGGGAGATATTACTTCAGATGATAAATGCTCTATTTTTATTTTTTTCTTTCTTTTTCATCAATTTTATCAACACCTTCTTCTTCTTCTTCTTCTTCTTCTTCTTCTTCTTCTATTTCTTCATCTTCATCGTCCTTTTCTTTGTGTTTCTTCGCCTTACCCTTGTTCACACCTATCTGCAGTTTTGCCTTCATTCGTGTTTATGTATGCGCAGAGACCATAATTGCACCAACTAAGCCTCTCTCTCCTTTTGTCAGTTTCGTTAGTAAATTGACATTGAAGGTGTGACAGAGCATTAATCGGTAATTTATAACCATTAGATTGAAAACTTCAAAAT
This sequence comes from Sphenostylis stenocarpa, assembly GCA_963425845.1. NCBI lineage: Eukaryota > Viridiplantae > Streptophyta > Magnoliopsida > Fabales > Fabaceae > Sphenostylis > Sphenostylis stenocarpa. The sequence goes on along the minus strand of OY731398.1, from coordinate 35,379,225 downwards.
CTGAATCATTATGATTCACCCTTAAATATGTAAATTTATAGGTTAAATCAGAAGAGAACGTCATGGGAAATGACACAATTAATTGTGTGCGCGTGTGTGCGATCAATAAAATAAGGGCAAGTTGATCAAGGAACACAGCTCATGGACAGAAAGAGAGATCGGTCACCAAAATGAGTTTCCTAAGTCTCAATTGAAACCCGCAAAACATTACTTTTAGGGTTCGATAATGGGTCATCAAATTGGTTACTAATGTATATGAAAATAAAACATCGCGTGATAAGAACAAACAAACGTTGGGTGAATTCCATGATATTAAGGCCTAAGAAGTGCGCATGTCATCTCTTGTTTAAATGTTTGAAGTTTAGTTTTTTAACACTCCTAATAAACAGCGATTCAACATAATTAAAGGCCTGAAATTTTCGTGTGTATATGGTATTAGATAAATATTTATCCAAACATGATTAGAATGAGCGTGATGTAAAACAAATACTATTGTTCTTTTGTTTGTAGCAATAAATTTGGTTATCGATGTATGATACAACATTTATTGCAATTACCTCTTATTCTTTTGCTACTTGTCATTACCATCCATATCTTCGTGTCTTGTATTGCATCACATGGATCAAAAGTAATGAATTAATCATTATATATATTTTTGTTATAGTTGACTATATCCTCATAATATGGGATATGTATGCATTACATGCGTGCACTCAAATTGTAAAAGAAAAAAAAGAAAAAGAAAAAAAAAGAGGTAGCATATGTGCTACAAATGAACCAAGTAATATAACATGACGAATGGATCCTCGTATATTTGTTTTGATCATAAATCAGATTTAGGTCAAGGTACTAAGATCAATTTGAAGATTAAACCTTAATTACATTATTTTTTTCTACTTCAATGTATATATATATATAACACATCAATACATAATTTAAAATTATTTTTTTACAATTTTTTAAAATTGTAAAGATTGTTTAACAAATTATGTTTTCCCTGACATTTTTTCCCATGCATGTGATTAAGAATCAAAATTCTAACAATATATTTGAATAACTAAACTATATCAATCAATCGTATTAATTTTTGTTCGTTCAACTATGACTGTGTGTGAACAGATTCCACGAGCATGCGCTATGTATATAGTACAAAACGTAACTAAAATGTGTTAACAATCAACGTCACTATTAATTTGCATGAAAAAATAAAAAAATAAAAAAATTTAAAAAGCAAAAGTTACAAATATATTTTTTGTTTTCCTCTGAGGAATCACCGGTTATCCAGATATAAAATATTTATACAAATATTTAATTGGAATTTTGTTTTTAATGTTGTGAACCTGTTGGAAGCTTCAAACATTTGACGCAAACGAGGAAAGATGGGAGAGAATGGAAAATTTGAGGTTGGAGATAATTCTCTTTTTCAAATTTATTGAAAGATAAATTTTATTAACACGTGTAGAGTCAACAATCTAATATATCTATCTATCTATCTATCTATATATATATATATATATATAAGTGCTGGCCCACCAAGTTTAGATGCCTATGTAATAATAATACTAATAATAAGGTCAGTTTTGAAAAAATCATTTTTAAGAAGGATCCAGCGAGAAAGAAAAAAAGAAAAAAATAATATTTTGTATATTAAAATAAAGGTATATATAACTTAATATTTATAAGTCTTTTTATATAATTTTAAACAATAGATTATAATTTATTTTTAACATAAACATAAACTCGTTTTATTTTTTTTCTTTTCAAAATCTTCTTAACAAATTTGTTTAAATATACTTTAAGATAAAGTTATTTAAATTTTAGGAAGCTAGTTTAAATTTTATAAATAAAATGAAGTTAAAAATTTTTAAGAACAAAAGTTACTGTTCATAATAATCTTATCATATTCAAATAAGATTTTTTTAAAGTATACATATATATGGTTCATAAAATAAATTACATCATAACAGAAACCAGAAAAATAATGATTGTAGATTTCAAGACGAGAAAAATTTAAAAATAATATATTTAACTCGAAAATTAAAGTGTCATTATATTTATTTTTACAAACAATTAAAGTGGCGATTAAAAATATAAATGATTTTTATTTTAGATAGACGGATAAGGGAATATATATATATATATATATATATATATATATATATATATCAAAAGACTAATGTACCTTTTGATATTTTTAAAATAATTCAAGCGAAAGTTAATTAATTTAATTAAAAATATTATATTTGCTTGTAATTATATAATTAAAAAATTGAAATTAAAATCTTTAATTCTTCAATCTTCATAAGAGGAAATAAAGACAATTAAAAACAGTCATTATCATGTACTAAAGTGGTTAATGATGTTTTAGTCAACAAATAGTTAATGAACAGAATAATTAAAAAATAACCTAGTAAAAAAGTATTTATGATGAAGAAGAAATAGTTTTTTGTTTTATTTTTTATTTTTTAAACTTGTTTTGTTCTCTTGTCTAAGATTGGTAATTAATGAAATGAGCCAATTCATTATTAATGGAAATTAACTTTCCGGCAACATGTTAGTTCACATTAAAATGAATTGTCTAAGGCAATGAATTTCGAAACTTGCATTAATTAAGGTGTTTTGACTCAACATTTTACATTGTGTTGAACTGATACAATAATAAACTATAATCAGCTTGTTAAATTTTAAATATATTCATATTATTATTATTACTATCTCTTTTTTTCCAAATCACAAAATATTTGTGCGTTTTTATTTGCTATCTTACTCATAACAGTATGTTCTTGGATAATGTCTCTGTTGCAAAACTTGCTAGTTAATTTTTATATTTTTTTGTGTAATATATATTTTATTAAAACTTTGTAAATAGTGTTTGGTAAATATATATATTTTTTATTAGTTTGTAAATTTGTTGAGACAAGTATTATTTTAATTCAAATACTTTAATCAAAAGTAAGACGTTTACTTGATTATACTATTTAATATTTTACAAATTTTTTAAGATTTTGTATAAAAATAACAACAGTATAAATACATTAATAAGAATATATTAATTATAACCAGATACTATAAAATAAATAATTTTTAAAATAAAAATTAAATTAAATACTCTTCTAAAATAAAATTATTTGAACCAATATAATAATGATATATACGGTGGTTACAAATCAACAGTGGACAAATAATAATTACATTATATACACATTTTTAGTTACATTCACACATTAAAATAGATCACTTTTGCTATAATTTGATTTATTTTTTTTTGGGAAAAATAGTGATTTATCCTATGAGTAGTAATAAAGTTCCTGGCACGAGACTTTACATGTATATGAGGAATAATAGCGTTGGCAATTAGGATCGTTCATTCAACCATGCAAATTGTCACAAACTTAAAAATATCAACCTACTTTTTCCCCCTTATGAATGACAATACCAATTTAATTGGGCAATTCGAGTTTTGCTAGGCCCAATTTTCGCAGGCCTAAATAAAGAGCTTACTATATTTGGGCCTCTGACTGCATCATAGGCTTGCAAAGTGGATCGTAGACTAGCCTGTAAAAGGGAATAGTTAGTTTTTATCACAATGCTATAATTTGAGACTTCTCAAAACACTTTGAATAAAATTCACTGTATTGTTTAAGGGAACTAAGTCTAGAGATGAAAATGGGTCACCCTATTCATTTTACTTAGCTTATTAAAAATAGGTAAAGTCAAGATTATTAATCAATCGAAAATGGATTGAAAATCCCTATAACAAATAAGAAAAAACAATTATTTATTTATTTTATAAAATATTTTAAATAAAGAAAATTATTAAAGTATATAAAAAACTTTAATAATTTATTTTAATTTTATTTAAATAATATTATTTATCAGCTTTATAGAAATTAAATTTATAAAAATAAACTAACAATAGTAATATTTTGTATAAAATAATAAAATATTTTAAAACACATAACCTAACTTTAATATATATATATATATATATTATGAAAATAAATTACAGAAGATTATATTTTTATTATTATTATTTATAATAATTTAAAATAATATTTCATTTTAATTATTAGATTATAATAAAATAAATGATAAATAGTAAAATTCTAATTTTCATTATTAAGTTGTGTCAAATCAAATTGTTAGAGATGTTTTAATCAAAATTGATATAAAGAGCAAATATAAATAAAAAATACATAAATTTGAAAATGAATATATTATAAGAAAAATATATTTTTTTAATGAAATTTAAAATTGTTTTATTTTAAATGATTAAATTACTATTACAACTTTGTATTTTTTTTTATCCAAACCACTTATCATAAAACATTTGAAGAAAAAAATGTCATGAAGATGACTCTTAATAAAAAATAAATAAAATATTAATCTTTTATTTATAATTTTAAAACTTAAGTCAATTTAAAATTTCGTTCATGTAAATTTCAATTCTTCTTATATAATATTCATCCTTTCAAATCACATGTTTATCTTTATTAATTCACATTTACTTAATTTGTTTGTACCGAACTTAATTAATAGTTGCTTTAAAGTAAACAATATTTTAGGCACTGTTAATTTAAATGGTATTAAATTATTAAGAAAAATAAGGAAATTAGGTATTTTTATCTTAAACATGGGAGATCACATGTAATACAAACAGTGCGTTTGGTCGTGACAGGAGAAGCGTGGACTGAGAATCCGTGTGGTGTGATTGAGGTATTTAACTTTCCCTATTCCCCCGAATCGCTGTTGTGTAAGTTTCTTTTTCTTCGTTATTGTTCCGAAATTTGCTTTCAATTTTTCCTTACGCCGATTCCCCTTTTTCCTCAGACATTTCGATACTTTCATCAGATCCACAACAATTGTTCATCCATGACGCTTAGCTCTGCAGGATCCAGTGTCGTGGGTTAGTTTCTCAAATATTATTTTTCACTATGATTTTTTTTCTTTTTTAATTTTCATTTAAATCGAAATTCATTTTCGCAAACATGCATGCTTTCTGTTAGTTACCTGTTGCCTTGACTTGTCGCCCCGCCCCCGATGAACTTATAAATTGCTTGTTTTGTTTCATAATTATCGGGGTTAAATTTTATTTATAGAAACAGCGTGGGGTTTTCAACCCATGCTGCTGTTTCGAATGGGGAATTTTGTATAAATATTGGTTTCGTTTTTGTTTTTTGGATACCCTAATTATAATTTGAATAATTTCGCCTTGTTATCACGGATGTTTATCATTGTATGCTTCTTTTGGCATTCATATCTCATTTCTACTGTTTATATATATATATATATATATATATATATATATATATATATTTATTTATTTATTTTTTTTTATAAGAGAGCCCAGGTGAGATGTCTTAATAATCACTATTTTATATGATTTTTTATCTTTTCCTGTTTTAGCCAGTTCTCTATTATTTCTTACTCTATTGAAGCGTGTTCACGATAATAACACAGGACACATTGTTATGTGATAACATGAGAGAAGAAAGATTCTTTATGATAACTCTAGGTCTAATATTATAGTAAAAGTTCTAACATTCAAAGACTTGGTTTTAGCTTTTAAAATGTAAGCTAGTAACTTTTATATGACGTCTCTTGTTAGGAAAATTGATTAGTTATAACCAGATTCCTAAGCATAACCTCCTAGGTGCGATTTACTTGAAACCATTCTCAAAATGTATTTATTGATACTTAACCCCCAATCCAATCCTATTAGTAATCTCTGGGACATACAAAAATGACACTAGAACTCTTTAATTAGTATCATAAATCTGACATAACATACTTCTTGTAAATAGAAACCACAAAAGTAGATAAAATTCTTAAATTTATCAAGTTATAAGCTAAGTGTTTACTATATTATTTTGCCCTGCTCCTGCATGAAAATGCCCTGTGAACAAAGAAATGTGCTATTCCTTCAGCTGGATGAAGAAATATGGAACGTTTTCTGTGGCTCTGCTCCTTGTTTTAGTGACTATGAAGTTGTGTTATGAACCTAGAATAGAAATGGGAAAAAAAAAATTATAAATTGAATGAATTAGGCAGAACTAGAGAGAGAAATCCTTCCTTTTTAAGGGTTTCCCCTTACACACAAAGTTAATGCCAATGTTTACATTTGATACCCAACAAAACGATCCTCTTTTCGTACATCCTTCTATATATATAAAATAACCTCTTAATTTACTAACTAACCACTCTAACTACTGCTAACTATTTTTTCCATCTCTCCTAACTCCTAACATTGTGCCGAATATTTGATGAAAGGATTATACATGTAACTATTTTTTACATTTATTGAATATACAATGCCAGTATAAGTGTGTAGTTAAAGACATTTGCACCATAATGTAGTTCCAAGGAACTTCAGATTGCTTGAGGAACTTGAAAAGGGAGAAAAGGGAATTGGAGATGGCACAGTTAGCTATGGAATGGATGATGGCGATGATCTTTACATGCGCTCTTGGACTGGCACTATTATTGGCCCCTATAATGTAAATATTTATCTATCACCACCTTGATTTTTCTTTACAGATATGTTAATGTTAAATGTGCTAAATTCTATTTGAACTAGTGAATTTTCTTGTTTCAATTGATTTAAATTTATAAGAACCATTTCAATAGTGGAAGTATTGCATTCTAAAATGAACTTCTTACTTTCCGAGTAATACAAATTGGGCATGTTAGTCCTTGAATAAACGTTTGTGTCTCAATGTGTACACTATATATAGTGTTCAAGTTCATGTCTAAATGGTCCAATTTTAAGAATTATGTTATATAACATAGTACAAACTTCCATATATTTATACATGTGTACTTTTATCATCATACAATTTTACTGGTAATAATATTGACAACTTTTAAAATTATTTTACTGGTTGTTTTAATAGGAACCTTTTTTGGCTTTCTTTTATGATAATTTACTGAATATTTACCTGCCTTGATTAATGTAGCTTCTTTGCATAATTTTAAAAAATATCCGAAGTATGAATAGCTCTACCCTTATAAATCAGAGAATTTAGTCATTATCATTTTTCCACATAATGTAATTTATTTTATTTTCTGTGTATAGGCTATTTGCAGGTTCAGTAACTGTGTTTTTTCTGTTTTTCCACCAGACTGTACATGAAGGAAGAATCTATCAATTGAAGTTGTTTTGTGATAAAGATTACCCAGAAAAGCCTCCAAGTGTTCGGTTTCATTCACGGATCAATATGACTTGTGTTAATCATGAAACTGGAGTGGTACAATTCATAGTTTTTCAGATGCTGCTTTTTACATGTTTCATTGCAATAGGTGTTGTTGTGGTGCGGTGGGGGGGTATACACAATGCTAACTTCTGTATTTTTTACTTTAATTTCTTAATTGATGTTTGGAATAATTATGGAGATGTACGTTAGAGAAATGTATTCAAGAGTGTTAAAAACTATTGACTAGAATGTGGCCAAAATGATGAATATAAGTTGGAGCAACCTTACTCTGTGAGTTAGCTTCGAAATCAAATTAGGTTCAAACTGAAATTCTTAGATAGTATTAGAAATTATCGAAATGGCTGTTGGACCCAATGATCTACTGGGTCATTTGTTATCATGTCATTTTTTACCCATCTATAAATGTCTTGTAGACTCCATATTGTCGAGTTATCAATGTGAAAAGTGTGTTGGAGATATGTGTCGAATACTGTATATATGACCCTATGAGGTAGATTTTGGGTTTGAGTTATACTTAAAAAATTGAGAATAGTTATTTGGGTTCTAAGGAGGGAATATATGTAGAACAGTCCTAGGAACAAGATTTCTGACACATTCTTTCTAGTACACTCTCATTGGTTAAAAATTATTGAAAACTAAAGAGGTATGTTAAATAAGAAATGACGTACAAAATTTTGTCATGTCCAATAAAAAAGATTGTGTTCAAGAAAAATTGTTGGAGAATATGCTGCTATCATTTCTCATATGTGTATTGATTTCATCACGCCTTGATGAAAGAAAATACAGGGTTGTTTCAACTACAACGATTACCATCCTATTTCTCTTAAAATAACATAAAACTTGGTTGATACATCCTTATTTCAAATGTACTGGATATTTGAAACTTTGGAAGATTAAGCATGTGTTGTTGAACTTGGATGGACCATGGAATGTGGTTGGATGACTCATTTACTCAAGAAGAAATAAAGGAGACAGTTTATTGTCAGGGGAGAAAGGAGCAAGGGGTTAAGAGGTTAGGCAAGACTGCAAGAATTGACTGCTTTGGAATTTGGATCCCCCTTCTTTATCTTTCTCCAGATCATTTATTTCTCGTAGTTATGCAGTTTAACAGGCCTCCCGTTGCATCTAGGAACTAGTTTTCTAATACATACATCTATGTTTTCGTCCTTCATGAGTCCATTTTGCTAATTTGACAATAAATTACCGCACTAAGTTTTATGGATTTGCAATTGAAACAGGTTGAATCAAAGAAATTTGGTCTTCTTGCAAATTGGCAACGAAGGTTTACCATGGAAGATATATTGACCCAACTGAAGAAGGAGATGGCAGCTTCACATAACCGCAAGCTTATCCAGCCTCCTGAAGGTACTTGCTATTAGTGTCCAAAATCATACTGATATTAGATCATATTTCACTTGCAGTGCGCAATATATAGTATGTAATACTCTGGATCCTTTTATGTTCAAGAACATATAGGGGATGCCCAAATGAGCTTTATCTTACCTCCATAGCTTAAGAGTTGTTTTGTTGCCTTACGTCCATACATTGTCAATTATGTTGAAGGGGATACTCTATTACTGATGCTAAATATTGAATGGCAACTCTTTAAGTAATATTTTCTAATTAGTGTTTCCCATTTTGATCTTGCTTTTTTTTTATTCACTTGCTTTCTGGCTTTTAATTTACCGAGCTGCTATATAAAAAATGTGACAAATGTTTTGTGGGTGTAAATTGTCCTCTGTTAGTGCTTGATGTGTTCCATATTTGTCAATGTGAACGTGATTCTATTTGTGGATTCGGGATTCTCATATTGTCCAATTTTGGTGTCGGTTGGGAGCTAAGTATTATCCCCTGATGTATTGGATCAACATCAGTGTAAAAACCAGTAGTATGTTTGAAGAAAACTGTTGCCAATTTTCGTTGAGAAAGGTTGACATAATTTCTATAGGCTTGAACAACTTGAATCGTTATGAACATGCATAAATAAAACCCCTGTAAGATGTCTCTTCAAACATTATAGTGAATTGTTGTGTTCCCATTCATTTTCCATGATCATACGACGTCTATTCATTGTAGGAAAGAAATTAGCATCATATTTTTTACGAAATTTATAATTTTTTTTAACAACTAAGAGATAGAAAAAGGAGAAGGAATAATTAAAATAAAATGAGTGATTTGATTGAGAAATAGAAAGAACAAATAAATTTTAAACAAAAATGTTTTAGAAAAATATGCCTAGGAATAATAGTACAACTATTTTTTAAGCATCCTTATCTACCACTCTATTTATAATAATTGGATAAATTGTATGAAAAATAGTTACGATTATGAACGAAATAATTCACAGACTGAATTCCATGATAATGCAACAATTAATTTTTTTAACTTTTGACTAATCCCTGTTTTTCCAAATGGTTTACCTTTTACTCATTCCTCTGCTTGGTTTCGTGGGCTAATATTAATGACAATTGAACTAACAACCAACAAACACATTAAATATAAAATAAAACCAACCACAAAATAAAAGGAGAAGGATTGGGCTGACAACATAGAACTTGTTGATGTTGTTACAACGTATGACCTGGCAAAAACAGTAAAAATTTGATGACTTCATGCTGCGTAAGTATTTATATGTCCCTCTTTTTTCTCAAATGTTTATTGTGACACATGTATCATGGTTAATTATGCACTGAGCCTTTGTTGAGATTCAAAATAGATTTCAGGTATTAAAATAAGATTAAATAAAAAATAATGAAAAGAAGTGAAAATGAAATATACTAATTTATTATTTAAATATTTATTATTTATTATTATAATTAAACAATAAAAAATTAAAAAAATCCACACAATGACTTTTTATATTATCGATATTTTACTACAACTATGACTAATTTTTTTACGTATGGATAGAGAGGGTGAATTTTGTGTTCGTATACAAACATAACCTAAATTTAAAAGAATAATTATTTATTTTTCACAAAAATAAAAACTCAAGTTATATTTCTTAAAAAACATTGAGTTAAATGCACATATTGTCTTACAAAATTACAAATTTCTATTACATTGGTTAAGTTAATCAACAACGTTGTTTACTGTACATCAAGAGTTATGTATTATGTATAATAATAAATATATTTATTTTAATTTATTCGGTAAAACTCTTTTTAATTCGTGCAGTCTTTGACTAAGTAGTAAACAATTATACATACACTTTTCACAATACCTTTTATAATAGTTTTTTTATCATTGTAAAGTTCTATCTATCACACGTATTTGTTTTCCTACAGTTTGGGTATAATTGTAATCTCCATTTGAGAATTGATCCTTTCTTTACGAAGAACATTTTTTTTAGTTATTGATGAGTAGGGTGGATGTTCACTTCTTTGTATTAAAATGTTTTAGTAATCTTTTAAGCACTTTACATTTACTAAAACTAAGCAAAAATAATAATAATTTTTATAATTTTGAAATATATAGTTTATCTTTACAACACGATTTTATATTGCATCATTGTTCTATTACTATTCTCACCTCCATCATAATTATTAACTAATTTTTATCATGATGAAAAATATTTTAGCTATTTTTTTAAAATTATTAAAACAACTTTGGAAACTATAAATCATTCTAACTAAAAGCTAAAAACTAGGTGTAATTTAAAAAAAAAACGTATAAGTTAAAAGCCATAAATAATTAATAATAGTATTGGGATACGACTATTTGTATTACTGAGTAATATGGTTGATGTGTTTACACATTTTTTATCCATAAAGATCATCACACAAGGTTAAAGATTCTCCTAATTTAATTTTGATAAAAAAAAAAAAAGATTTCTTTATCTCTCCAATATAATGATGTTTTGTCACTCAACAATATAAGAGAAGCAAAACCTTTGAGAGTTGTCTTTGTTGTCTGTCTTACCTAATTCGACTTAAAAATATTCTCAAGGATTTTAACAGTATGTTATGTGTTGTAAACATATTTCTAATTTTCACATATAGAGTAATTTTTAAAAATATAAAAATTTATTATGTAATTTCTGAAAGCCATGTAAAGTCTTTTTACACTAATAGGGAATTGCATGTAATAAGTATTTATAAATAAATAAATAAAATAATATAGATTTTAATCATTTAAAATTGACTAAATTTGTTTATTTAAACTATTTTTTCTTAATTTTAAACTATTTTCTATAATTTTTAACAATGCTTACGTAAATATATATATATATATATATATATATATATATATATATATATAAAGATATTTAATAAAATAATAAATATTATTTTTATGTAATCCTGACTAATAATTTCCTTTTTAAAGATATTTTTTACATAAATTATATTTTTTATATTAAATTGTTACAATTTGATATCATGATATTATTTAAAAAACATCTTTTATAGCAAGCATGTAAACGAGAAAAAAGGTTTATTGACTTATCATTAACATACTCCGCAATAAGGCATTATCGTTAAATTTATATTATTATATTAAAAAACATTTTTATCAATATAAAATAACCACAATTGGTTGATGGTTTAGTAACTAAAATTTGGTAAAAAAAATATTTTGTTTAACTTACAAAAATAATGATGTTTTCTCACTCCACAAATTTATTGAAAATTATAACTTTAAGATTTTTTTTTTATTTGTCTTACTTAATTCGATTATAAACTAATTTTAATCAGTTTAATTTAAAAAAATATGCTTGACGCGTAATGTGTAAAGTGGACATGTTTTGTAATTTTCACGTCAGGTATAATTTTTTATTTATTTATTATGGTTAAAGATAAAAAAAAATAAATGTGTGAGAATTCTAATTAGATAAACATGTAATCTTTCTATAGGGTCTCGTTCATATAAATTGTTTTCCACATCAAAAAATTGTAAATGATAGATTTTTATGAAGTTACATATTTAAGAAATTTCAAACAACTTATTCTCCCAGTTTGTTTTTTTTAAATTGTTTGGTGAAACAATTTAGATATTTTTAAATAACTTATTATTTTTAAAAGAATTGTTGCAAATAGTTTATTCGCGTGAACAAATATCTTATATTATAAAAACAAAAATCAACTGTGGAAAATGTTTATTGACTTAATCCACAACATATTGCAATCTATGATACAATGTTTGACTAAACTTAAAATATGCAGCATAAGATACACTTTAGTCTTTCATTTTATTTTCTTTAAAATTTTTATTTGTTATCAAACAAATATACGAAAAACATTTGTTATTAATATTTTAATTATATGCTATGATATGATAAATTATATTTGATCTTGTAAATTTAATTACTCACTTAAGCGTACTATAAAATTAATTAAATTATTTCAATTGCCCATAAAACTGATAATTTTTTTTAAAATGCACTAATCATTGTTTACATTATTTATAATTTAATTTGATAACTAAAAATTTTAAGAGATTAATATGTTAAAATAAGATTCTGGCCACCAAATAAAGTATTATCGTCATAGGGTAAAAAAGGTAAAACAATTAGATTGAAATCTAAAACAAGTGGAAATTTACACTACGAGATATTAATTCTTTTATTTTAGAATATGCAGGAATTTCATTCCTTAAAAATCATATATTGTTGAAGATGTATAAAAGAAATTAAAAAAGAGAACAAAATTGGTAAAATAAATAAATAAATATAATGTGGAGTTAGTAGCATTGAGATAATCAATTTGTCAAATTGGAACGTATCTCTTCCTTCTCTCTCCGTATAAAGCCAAATTTTAACCTAACTTGCTTTACAAGTCCAAATCAGATGGCAATTATTCCTCTATTCGTGTTATTCTTTTTCATAGTTATCGCCAAAAAAAAAAAAAAAAAAAAAAAGACGAACGAGAAGAAAGAACCTTTCACCACTGTGTTCTATAAAAGTTGTCGATAGCAGTGGCTTTTTCTCTTCATCTCCGAATCTTTCTTCTTCTTCCTTTGTTATTTTCCTTCACCCGAGCCCTGAATAAGTGATTCGAAACTGCAAAACCAAAACCCTAGGCAATGGCCCTAGCACGTGGATCCATCCTCACTCGATCAGTCTGGTCCTCGAATCTCGAATCGGAGTTCGAGTTAATTCGATCCGTCATCGACACCTTCCCGCTCATCTCGATGGACACCGAGTTCCCCGGCGTCGTTGTGCGCCCCGACACTGGCGACCCCTCCTTCTACCACCGCGAACCAGCCGCACATTATGCCGTGCTTAAAGCCAACGTCGACCGCCTCCACCTGATCCAGATCGGTCTCACTCTATCTGATCAGGTCGGGAATCTACCAACTCTCGGCACCTCCAACGCCTTCGTATGGGAATTCAATTTCCGAGATTTTGACGTTGCTCGTGACGCCCACGCTCACGATTCCATCGAGTTACTGCGGCGCCAGGGCATCGACTTCGAGAAGAATCGGGAGTTTGGGATCGATTCGGTCCGGTTCGCCGAGCTCATGATGTCCTCCGGTCTGGTCTGCGACGACGTCGTTAGCTGGGTGACGTTTCATAGCGCCTATGATTTCGGATATCTGGTGAAATTGTTGACACAGCGCACCTTGCCCGATGGATTGGCAGAATTTCTCCGTCTGGTGAGGGTGTTTTTCGGTGATAGAGTCTTTGATGTGAAACATTTGATGAGGTTCTGCTCAAACCTTCATGGTGGTTTGGATCGAGTGTGCCAATCACTGAATGTGGAACGAGTTGTAGGGAAAAGCCACCAGGCCGGTTCAGATAGTTTGCTAACCTTGCATGCGTTTCAGAACATTCGTGAGGTGTATTTTGGCAAGGCTGATGGACTTGTTCAATATGCAGGTGTCTTGTATGGATTGGAGATTTTCTAATTTTTCTAATATGAAATAATATATCAGCAGCTTTGGTGTAGGTTTCTTTTGCATGCTTTAGTTGTAAAGCTTACTCATTATGGCTTATCAATATCAAATATCATTAGAAGTTATTATTATTTTTTGGTTCTGTTTCACTCTGCATTTCATATTATCAAATTATGAATCAGTTCTGTTTCTGCTGCTACTATTTTTTTGTCTAGGTTACTTTTTATATCCATTCTTTCGGTAGGAAAGTCTATTATCTCACACAGCCATTTCCTTGGTTGGAATAGAGCTGCAATAGTTTTTCAAAAGAATGTTGGACAATGGTAGGATATTGCCTAAAGTGGTTTGAGTATGTGTGGAGAAGGCATGTAGAAGTCTCAACAAAAATTAGATCAAATAGAAGAAAATCCTAATCGTTAGCACAGTCTTTGTTTTGAGGGGAATGGAATGGAGGGATTTCTATAAAATTTTGTTGCTCAATTTTTAGAAAGGATGGAAAGGGGAATGGAGGTGAGCAAAAGGGGAGTAATGACCAAAGCATTCCTACTCAAGTTTTGAAATTTACTATTATAAGATGCCATGGTATATTAATTTTTAAAATTCCTCAACTTTCATTGTTTGTGACTAAACAAAAAAATTGGTTACTCTCCCTCTCCATTAAAATCTATCCCCTCTCAACCAAGCTGTCCCCTGAAGGCAAAGAAAGACAGGGAAAAGTATAGGTGAAACATTCCTTGCTAAAGAATATTTTTTCTGTAAGCATGATTTACAAAAAAATATTTGGCATTGTTTGAACCATGCGGTCCACTCCACATAATGAAAAAAGGCTTGGTTGTTATTGTTCTTATTGCATGCATTTACTTTAAGTACGGAAGGGTGTTGATTAATGTGAGACCTAAACTAAGATGACCATGGTCTTTGATATTATTGGAATGTTGATTTATTGAAAGTAATGTTTTGGATAACTTATTTAAACTTTATTGTATATGTTACTTGTTAGTAAAATAATGTTTTTAATACAAGGGGAAGTAAGTTTATGATACTTGTTTGTTAGCTAGGTGGTTGAGTTGGATAACTTAGAAAATGTGAAGGGGAAGGAGGCATTCTACTTTGTTATCATCTGTAGATTGAGATTTTGCGGGTTGGGAATGAACAAATTCATTGAGAAGGAAAAAAAAAACCCTTAGGAGAGGACTCCTTTGTTGAATTTTTTGTTCAATTTCACTGGATAAAGCAGTAATTTGATTTATAACAATTGGTCTAATATACTGGCTCCAAATTTGGGATAGAAGGAAACTAATCCTGAGGATTGAGGATAAGGAGTTGGTAATCAACAGCCTTGTATCTGTGATGAAATTTCTCAAGAAGGGGGACCAGGAAACAAAGTTGGCAGCTCTCAGAAACCAAGAAGGTTGAAGGATTCAAGAGATCAGACAAAGGCTACAGCAGTTGAAGAAACAAAGCATTAGTGTTGAGTCAGGAGAAGAGGACAAATACCCAACTGGTTAGAGTTGACTTTGAAGCTAATCGGAAGGCTTTGAGTGGCCTATATACGAATTTGAGAAGAAAAAAAGGATCTTGAGAAAAGTGGTCGCAAAGGGTTTAGTGATGATGAATGTGGAAGAGTGTGCTGTTTTTTTTGTCGAAAAAGAAGTTTCTGTTATCCAATTCCAATAGTGGTTCAGATAAAATGAAGGGGAATTCATATACCAAGAATCCCTTTTTTGTGCATGGGTGGTTGAGTTGCCAAATTGCAATTTTAGTGACAATGTGGAATGGGCTACTGGATTCTTCATGCTGAAGCTGACAGAGAGGTATGAGAACAACCGGATTCACATATCATTAAGTATGACCAAATTGTAGATATGGTCAAGGTCGAGAATGGGAGTAGAAGAGAAAAGGCTAAGGTTGAGGTGGTGGTGTTTTCACTTTTGAAGCTTGTTTGTTAGTGAAATGACGTGGAATGAAAAACGTTTGGGGACAGATATGCAGAGAAAGATGGGTGAAGCATTTTAATGGCTTCCAAAATTTGGAGCTTTAACTGGTTGGCCAAATCTTTTATCCGGGATGCATGCAAGATTATGAAGCAGAATCAGGAGTTTGCAGCAGTGACTTCTGATATCAGGGATTATATGAAGTCTGACTGTGCCACACCACACTAGCTACTGGGTGCAAAGCTAATATGTGGGTTGGCCACTACCAGAAGAGCCACTATGGATTTCAACTAGTGAGATATGAGGTGCTTTCCTCATAGACACTTTTGCAGAGAATAATAGGAGAAGGGAAGACTTGACAATCTTCAAAGTAGATCTAATTGATGACATACAGGACCCAGCCCAATTGGTCAATTGGATTCATTAAGCAAGGTAAGGATGAATAGTAGATCCTAAATAGTGAAGGGGTGTACCAAGCTTAAATTCGTCTTGAAAGTTTTAAACTACTGAACTTGAGCTGCTTGATGCTATCCTCAGACTTCCTTGCAATGATGAATGATTGATGAAAATGGATGGACAACCAATACCTATTCCAACTCCAGATGGAATATGTTTAATCAGTAAGCGTTTTTTTTTTTTTTTTTAAATCTGATTGTAATGTTTGAGGATCCATTAGGTCTATAAAGTAATGGTTATCATTTTTCTCATGCCCTGAGTATTGTTTGCATCTTGCTTGGTAAGCGGAGAACAACTGTTAAGGGCAACAACTTGTGTTATCATCTTTCTTGGAAAGAGAGCAACAACTTTTCAGGAAAGGGGTTATTTTTTGGCAAAGTTGCACTTGTATGATGAATTTGACTAACCATGTCTATCTTAGTAATGCCATTGGGATTGGAGATCTGACTACAGTTTTGATTAGACTTCTTGATGGGTTGATCCAGATGAACCTGTTTTGCATGCATGAATGGTAAGATGTATTAAGAATGAATATGAATTATGAACTAATACATTCATGTATGTCTTAGAAAGGAAATTTGAAAATGATATTAGCATGTCATATTCAGAGTGGGTCAGCACGTCATAATCCAGCATTTATCAATACTTATGCTCCATGAAGTGTGACAGTGTCTAATTAATATCAGTAGCCGGTGGCCTGTCCAGTTGGATGCGGTCCACCTTTTTATTCTTCCCATTGTATTGTATTTGTTTTGACACACCAGACCACGTGATGACATTAGCTTGAGAATGTTTCATGGTCTTTCGATGTTAAAGATAGTCCGATCCTAAATTATGTAGCTAAATGGACAAAGAAAATATTATATATAAATTGGACTGTCTGGCACCATTGGTTCTTCTGATGTGACATTCTATATTTTATTACATAGGAGAAAAATTGAGACACTTTCTGTATGAAAATTATAGTAAGACATAAATTAGAACTTTACTCAAATTGTTATGAGCATATATCATTTTTTAATTTAATTTTGCTTCTTCATTTTTTAATTTAATTTTGCTTCAACCATTACAAAAAGCGGTGAAGTAAAAACATCAATCCTCAATTTTTTGTACAAGCCACAAATAATAATATCCATAAAAACTGGGTGAGTTGGTGGGGACTGGATGTGTATACGGCGTCTTCCCTTTTGTTTTATAGCACTGTGGATAGGGTTCCACCATAAAAATAATATGATTGTGTTGTTCAGTTTAGAAGTTGAAAGAATTATAAGTTGCTCGCTATTACTATTAATTTTTATTGGAACAATATTACAATATCATGTACGTTACATGCATTGGACAACTTCATAAGTCTTGAATTTGTCATGAAAAATAATCAATCTAGTTACATTTGTTCTGACCAATGTTGGGATGATTCAGACACACAAATAAACAATTAATTGAATGATAAACAAAACATGGAAGAGAAGATCACAGACCAATTGCCACTGACGAAACCTTTGTAGTTCTGTGGCTTTCTCTCAAGGATCTCCCATCTGCTCTGCACAATATTATGTATTCCCACTTACAAAGTGTGTTACTAATTTATGAGGCAAATAAATAAATATATTTATTTATTTATTTGGACATCAGTCATTTTAAGAAACTAAATTAGTTTTACAGAATTATTTGTTTGTTTTATACTTTGATTTCTAACATACATTTTTAATAAAGTTTATAAAATTTAATAATATGTAATCTTTTTTTTAAGAGAAATAAATACATATTTGTCATAAAACCCGTGACATGTAAATTTAATTCTTAAAACTTGAAACCCGTGCAACGTTTTATTGAGGCACAATACAGGTTGTTCAACAGTTTCATTTATGAGTGGACTTTATATTAAATGTGGTTATATTATTATATATATATATATATATATATATATATATATATATATATATATGTGTGTGTGTGATTATTTTTTTCAATTAATTTAAAAGACGGTGATGCTTAAAACTTTTTTAAGAGAAATTTTTATGGGGTAGAACTTTATATTTAGAAATATTTATTTATTATATAAATTTTATATCAGTTAATGAGAAATTTTAAAATGTAAATACTTTATTATATATAATATAAAAAAAAATTGTCTTTTTTTTAATCAGAGAAAAAAGTAAAATGTTATAATTTAAAGAAAAAATAATTATAATTTATATATTTAAAAAAATAATAAAACTATGAAAAAATAAAAATAGATATATTTAAAAATTAAAATAGAAAATAAAATAAAACTTTTAAAAAATTAATTATATAAAATCATGGATATGTGTATTAATATATATATATATATATATATATTATAAAAAAATTAATACTTTTGTCTGAAAAATATTTTTTAAGATTTGGTAATCGTTCATACAAAATATTTTACTAATCATTATTTTTGAGATAATAGTTAGAAAATTAGAACTAATTAAAATATATTAAAAATATATTTTGTCTACAATTTTATAATAGTATTTATAGTGATTTTTTAGGTAATTGAGAAGTTATTGAAAATGATTTGTTCTTAGTTTGATTATATATTATTTAGTAGTTGTGAATGAAATATAATCAATTAAGCGAGTTTATATTTGAATGGAGGTCAAGTTTTGAGAAAAAAAAAAGAAAAAGAAAAAAAAAGAGAATTTTATTTGAGTAGGGATGAAAATGTTGAAAAAAATTAGATATTTAATTGAGATAGTAGAATTGGTAGATAGAAAGAGGACAAGTTTTAAACACATGCAAGAGAAAGATGTTAAAATAGATAATATTTCAAAGATGATTTTTTAAGGTATGACCAATAAAGGTAAGAGAGAGTGTATATTGTTATTTGATGAGTTATGTATGTTAATTAGGTAAGCAACAGTAAGATACATGTGTAATCAATTTAGTACAAAGTTGGGTATGGATGATGATAGTCATTATGTTTTGGGTATATGTCTTCAAATTTAATATTGTTTAATATCACAAATGGTTAATGTTATCAACCTTCAATCAAGAGATTGAACCTATTCTATTTTCAATCAAGAGATTGAACCTATTCTATTTAGTGTAACATTATGTATATCTTGTGATAATAATAATAATAATATGGTAGTTATTTGGTTTATTGGGTAAAGTGTGTAGAAAATGAATAATCTGAAACAGTGAAATGAGCCAGGAAGATGCAGCTTTCCAAATTGACCCACCACTCCTTTAAAATCTTCCCACCCAAACTCACAAACCACTGAACCACATCTGACTTCCCATTAATGCCCCCAACCCAACCCAACATAATACCAACTTCCTTCACTGCTTCATTCCCAAATTCATTCATTTCAATCTGCATTTCATTTCCCATGGGCAAGAAAATGAAGCTTCCTTCCCTCCTCCATAAGAACTCAGCTCCCACCACCAAAACTTCTTCCACTTCCTGGCCGTGGCCCTCCTGCCACCAACCCCGAACCCTCTCCTTTCGAGCCCAGAACGACGCCGCTTTCAAAACCATCAACGCAGCCTACTTGGACACCCCGGAGAGCTCCCACTCCTTCTTCACAGTCTCCCCTGACTCTGGAAGCTTCTCAACAGCATCAGAAGAAGATTCTAGAAGACCTGATTCTCTTGAGACCCTCATTCGTCACTTGCCTTCAGATCGTTTGTTCTTCCACCCTGACCAGACAAGCTCCATATTAGAGTCCAAAGCAGGAACTTCAACGCCAATACCACCAGAAACAACTACGACCACAACAACAGCACTAACTACAACGTTGCCGTTCAAAGACAGCGTGGTCATGTCCGTGGAGTCTCAGGACCCTTACGTGGACTTCCGCAGGTCCATGGAGGAGATGGTGGAGGCGCAGTGCGTTGAGGACTGGGAAGGTCTTCAAGAGCTTTTGTGTTGGTATTTGAAAGTCAATGGAAAAAGCAACCATGGTTATATTGTTGGTGCTTTCATTGATTTATTGGTAGCTTTATCTTCCACGGCCTCTCCTTCTAATATTAACACTCATTCTCCTTCTTCCCCTTTATCTTTCTATAGTTCTTCTCTTTCTTCCTCTTGCAGCACTCGCTGTGTTTCCTGTTTGGAAGTTGAGGACGAGGTTGATATAGCTACCCCTGGTTCTTCTTTCTTGTTAGAACAAGTTCGGGAAGATGGAACTTCATCTTCTGTTTCCTCTTTGAATTAAATATTTCATTATGAGAAATATTAATTATTAATTGTAGTTGTACTGTATTATAGTTGGTACTTTTATGTTTATAGTTAGTAGCATCTTTTTGTTTGATAGTGCTACCATGACTCTTCCTGCATAATCTCTGTGTTTATGGGAGTCACACTTATGCAGAAAATGCAACTATCCCAAGAAATGGAGCTAGGTTGTCAATTTTTGTTTCCTTTACTGCATAGGAAGCCAAGGATTAGAAATTCCTTTATTTAGCTTAAATTATATTATCATGCTTACAAGTAAAGTCATTATCTCTTGTGAATCTATATATATCTGGCTAAATGACACCAAATCCTCTATTGCTTTCAATGAGATAGACACTCTTCTTTTCTCAATCTGAACATAGTTTTTTGGAGTAAGATTAACGTTGTTTATGGTAAATAATTAATAAATATGGACAGGTGTATTTTTTAACACAGTAAATCCATGAGATTCTACAGGGACGAGGTTAGCTGGTTAGGTTTGCTTTGTTCAACGGTGTTCTACGAATTTATGACATGCACTGTTCCATACACGCTAACTTGTTGCCAAGTGCAAACCAAGTCTCCTCATCTGTAATGCAAAAATGATACAAAACTGTTCATAAGTTTGCTTTTAATATTTAAAAGTATCATATGATCAATAGGTAATAAACAAACTATTAACATATATTTAATCTTTATTTTTTAAGTAAAACATTTATTCATCATTTTTACTCGATATAAAACATTTCTTATACTCACTCAGCCGAACCAATAATTGGATTTTATAAAAGCAACAGTGAGTAGAGACAAATTTCAGACACCAAAATACAAATATTTTTTTCATATAAATCATTGAATTTGTTTGTTTGTCTTGAAAATAATTGATGTTTTTTTAGTATAAATGTGATATTAATATTCTAATGACATTGGTTAATAGTTGTTTGAAAAAAATGTCAATTAATGTATCAAACATGACACATTAAAAGAGAGTATAATAATATTAGTAATAAACTGTTTCAGTGCAACGCATATATAGTTGCTCCTCTAGTGAGATATCGACCATTGGATACGTTGCAGTTGTGTTCATCAGAGCTGACACGGTTAGGAAGATCAGAGCCGTTAGTTTTTGAATTTGACAGTCGTTATCAAATGATGGGTACAAATCCAGCACAGAATTTTGGCGTGGTCCTGCTGAACTTATCCTGTGTGCCTGCACCAAGCTGCATTATCATGGTGTTTGGCCAGAGAAACTGAGAACATTAATACATCTATGTTTATCTACATCTCATACATATGCTTGTGTTGGAAAACATTGCCTTTATAGGCTTATCCTATTATAGGTCTAAATTTTGGCATGTAATTTTGTTTTCGAATCCAATACTAGCTTCCTGCAAAATATTGAAAAATAGTAAAAAGAAAATTTCCATTTATCTTCGCAATGAGTAAATTAATATATTACTTAGATTCAATATGTGTTTTTAAAAAATAGATGAATTGTTTTTTTTTTTATATCACTTGGTGGTGGGACATCTTAATCCCTAGTAAACCATCCAACGACACACATGAAGTTAGATAGATAGTTGTCACTCACTTTCAACAAAACTAGTGGTTGTTAGAAAAAACAAGAAAGGTGACATGGTGACATGTTCGAGGATGAAGAGAATGTAAGAAAAAATAAAAAATTTAATCATACGCCCTGTCGAATTAATGGTAAAAAAAAAAAAAAATCTGATATTAAATCCGGTACTACAGATGTCCCTCTCCTTTACATTGGACCCAACCATCTCCAAATGGTAATAAAGAAAATTCAGAAAGAACATGAATAAATAGGTAATAGTATCACATGTTGTAATAAACTATTTCATCCCATTCACTTATTTATTTAAAAATAATAAAGATAAACTATTAAGTAGTAATCAATATAAAAAAATATAATTAAGAAATTAAAAATAATTTATTAGGTAAAAGTATACAATTTAATATTTTATTTTAAATAATTAAAATACTTATTAATTGTATCTAATATGAATTTGTTTTTCTGCAGTTATGCCTAATTACCTTATAATCAGTAGTGTAGAATGTTTTTTTTATGTAGGATATTTTAAATTTTCTACATTTTATAGAAGATCGACGTTAATATAGGAAACGTAAATTTACATTGGATCCTTTGACCGATGTAAATTCACGTCAGATATCGAAACCCGACGTTAATCTACATTCATATATGATGAAACACACGTAAAAGACTTCAAAAATTTAAAAAAAAATGGACGAATTACGTCGGACATACACACGTCCGACGTAAATTTCATCCTTTTTTTTATTATTGGGTTTATTTTGTCTTATAACCAAAACTTGCAAACATATATTATAGCCAGACGGTCCAGAAGTTCAAGTTTATTTGAAAACTTGAAATATTAAAGTACATAATACAATACAAACTAAAAATATTGAAAAAAAAACTTATTATTTTGTAATATGATGTCCTGATAGTGGAGATGGATGAATATTGAAATACATGAAACATTAATTTGACTCTATTTAACATGCAATACACACAAAAGTAAACGAACTTAACAAATGTTGAAATTAATTACCTCTGATTATATCCGCATAAACTTTTGTTTATTACATGTGCTTAGAAGCATATTTTGGAAAAACTATTAGGACAAATCCCCTCTGAGAATTTGCCCCCTCTTCTTCATTTTCATATGTTGTGTGTCCGAATCCGACATCCGAGTGAAAAATTATCTTGCTTCGAACATTTTTCATTTTTTTTTATCATAAAACCCTAATACACAAAACAACAATAACAACCTAAACCCCCAATATGCAAATTACAACAACAAAAAAGTATGATTCAAACACATAAAATAATAACTACAACCGTTCAATATCAATAACAATTCAGTAGAAACATTCAATTTTAACACAAAAGAGGAGACGTGACACCTAACTGTTGTAAAACTCGAATTCAATCGAAGAGAAATGTCAACCACCACAAATGGGACACAATAAAAGTATTTTCATCACTCACTATGGTCGAAATATACCTTAAGAGGAGCTAGTCATTGTAGTTGTCGTCGTTCCCATCGTCATTCTAAAAAACCCTTGCTACGCGAGACGAGAGAATGATGCAAAAATAGAATAAAACACGAATTTTACGTCAGATCAATAGAGTTTTGACGAAAAAATTAATTAAGCTTTTAACATCGGACTCATAAAGGGGTGATGTAAAAAATGTCTTTTACGTCGGACCCCTATTGGTCCGATGTAAAAAACCTTGTTTACGTTACTATTTTATAAATCCGATATAAAAATCCTATCCAATATTTATAAAATTACCATAATATTTTTTTTAATTTAATTATTTTTTGATTGGACGAAAATTAGATAACTTAAAAAGCTTTTTTCACTAATAAATAAGTATAACAAACTACTCAGATTTAATTGTCCAATAGTTATTATATACAAATTAATTCCTCAAATTATAAGTATTAACCACTATTTTAAGAAAGTATTATCACTATAATATTATTTTAGATGAATTTTTTAATAGATATTTACAGTAAAAGAAAAAATATATGTTCTCCTTTCACCTGTCAAAATTAATATATTTACAGTAAAAACTAAATAACATTCTTACAATTTTAAAACTAAATTAGTTATAGCTGATAGAAGTTAATATAATAACACGTTGTTATTCTCATTTAATTGAATTTTAATTAGAATATTGTATATTTCATATGTTGTTGCTGTAATTAGTTAAAATGTCACTTTAAAAACCTATAATGACATTGAGACCAATTTTGAGGAGTCAAACTTTGCAGTAGCAGTAGTAGTAGTAGTAATAGGTTGCTAAATTCAAGTTATTCTCAACCTTTATAGTAGCTGTCTGAACTTGTTTTGTTTTGAAGTAAAACACATTTTTCAAAGGTTAGAAACTCAAAAACAATGAATCATAGATTCCTGCTCACACATGATTCTTGTTCTTATATAGAGAAGAAGCTTCTAAACCTGAATTTTATTGTATTTTAAATTTCATTTCTCAGTAAAATAAGTAAAGGTAGGTTTTTAGCATAGTAGCTTCTACTATCGAGTGAGACAGACACAGATTTTAATATTTAATATCCAGTTGTATAAATTATTATTGAATTGTTAACTCCAATTAATGAGAAGCAGTAGGTGATCCTAAAACATTGATCAAAACAATATTGACCTCAAAACCAATTAATTACTCATCCCAATATGTCTATCTTGCCTTACAAAGTACTAAAATTTAATTAATCATCAAATTATCACCTTAATTGTTATGAGACTTGAGTAAATAAATAATTTAATTTATTATCACTTGAAACATCAATCCCTAAATTTGATTTTAAATAATTAAAAACATATTTTTTTTCCAGAAAGTACTTTTTAGATAAAAAATATATATTTTTGAAGTAATTTTGGTGGTATTCTTCTCTTAGAATCCAAGTTTTATCCAATAATTATATTAATTTCAGAACAATTTTTTTATAAAACTTCAATTTGAACATACTAAATTTGTCTTTTACTTTATAAGTCCTAGTAAAAAAAAAAAAACTTTTTAACATCCTTATTTTTAATGGGACCAATAAACAGACACACTGTGGATTTTAACTTACTAAGAACATGGGAAAAAGCAGAGGAGAATGCAAACTTTAAAGCCATAATCAATGTTTGTTCAGTATTTAGTGAGATAATGACCTTACAGTGATACTCTCATTTTCCGAGAAATTGAATTTGCACGAGAAGTGTGTCCAAGTGGTTAACGAAACACAAATTACGGAAGTTGGTGTTCATGGGGTGAAGCTCGTTGCTTTCTGTGGCCTTGCATTAAATGCTCCTCAGAGCTGTTGAAGCAGATTCATTATCCCAGGTTTGCCATTTTCTGGTTTCTGGTAGATGTGAAGCAGAACTTCAGTAATTGCATTCCACTACTTCTTCTTTAAATATGCATATAACAACATCCAACATGTGTGGGTTTCAAATTTAAATATTGTATTTTTCCAAAATGAGATTCTTTTACATTTTTTAAATTTTCAGAAAACTTTTCTAATTAAGGATGATAAACAACAATTGTAGGTATTTATATGAATCCTTCCCAACTTTGACAGAAAAAAGATTATTAACCTAAATAAATAAAAAACCATAATTAACAAACAAAATGAATAATAATAAAAAAGGTTTAGACTTTGTATAAACCATTTTATGTTATTTTACATTTATTAACTAATGTAACTAAAAACTTTAAACTCGATTGAGTTGATTCAACAACCCTTCCCAATCTAACTCCTGACTGATTTACAATTAAACTGAAATAACTTTTCTACTAAAGTTAAAAATTTTAATCGATTAATCAAACTATTTTCTGTTACCAAAGATAGAATAGTATTTATGGTAAGTTTGAAAAACCTTTTACATATTTTATCAGTAAAATTTAATCATCGGGTGATATAAACATAAAATAATTATTTAAGGTACAATATAATAAGAACTAAAATGTAATTTAATCATTGAGGATTAATGACCAAAAACATACTCTTATATTATTATATTAAAACATTATTTAACCGTATTGTTTTGAATATCATTCTTACATACAATTTTTTTTTTTTCTTAACAAGTCCTCGACAACACATGTTATCAGAAGTCACAGAACTTGAAAAAAAAAAAAAAACTTTTTCTACACTTTCCTCGTTTGAACTTTTATGGGTGTCCCTGCTCGTTAACCATGTTAACATCTACCTAAGATTCAAGGACCACATTTTGCAGATAACTCGTACGTTGAGTTGGTTGCTCTCCAATTTATTTCTTTTCCATTATTATAAACTTATATTTTATAATTAGTTTAATTTACGATTACAAAATAGTTAAATTTTTTCTTATAATACTGTAATAAAAACCTTTCGACATGAACCCAAATGTTAAGACATTAAATTATAGATTATATTTTTTTTTAAGTTACTCATTTTTTTTTTCATTCGTGACTTAGAATCTAACTATCTCACTTTCAAAAACTTTGTCTAACATTATTATATTCACTAACTGCAATGAACAAACCAAAAAAGTTCATACATAGTCTCACACGTATCTCTACTGTATTATGGCTCAATAGTTCACCAAATGACTATTTGTTTGGATAATTGTTAGCTATTAAATTTGTTGATTATCATATTCTTACAATCCTGAAAGAAGATCATATTCTTACAAGTGAAGCAGATAACAATTGCATTGAACAAATTGAAATACACTTATGCAGTGAGAGGTTTCAGCCAAAGCATAAGAACTATTTCTGCAACAAGCTATGCCCATGTTAGCATCTATTAATAATCTATGCATCGATAAACTTTCTGAAAAGGAAAAATTACAAAAGTTAATCCTCTGCTAGTTTAGTAGATAAAGATAGATAGTGATCTTTCATGTCATGCTGAATGTGACTTGTGCATGAGAATAGAGACTCTCACTTGTTTTCTTCCTCATTTACTGATCAAGAGAAATCTGATTCACTAAACAATAAGCTCTGCGTGATAAAGTGGCTTTTGCTTTTAAATACACTGTCAGAATCATGCTTAAATTATATGATCTTTGTCTGTTTTCAAAGAAATGCATATTTGATTTGTCTTTCTGCCACTTGCAGTAGTAGTACTATAAGAGGAGTTTCAAATGTATAATGTGATCTTTCAAAACTGATATAATTAGGACATTTTTACTGTTTCATCTCATCTTTTAAAGTTTCGAGTTTACTAGTAACCTGCTTAAGACAAGATTTTAGCAATATTTAAATGTTGCAGGAAAATAATTTCACCAGAGAGACTTACTTGGTATTTTGAAATCAACTCTTCACTGGAACTCAACTCACATCTATAACTTTCACTGGGCTTGTAGGTTTACACAGTCCAAACAGATTAAATAGGCCCGTTGAAGTGAATTATCAGTCCTGAAACTGAACAAAACTGGACAATGGGACACGAGTTTTTGTCAAGTTTCCCAACCTTCTTCACAATTTCTCCCTTTTCATAAACAAATACTTTTTCGAATATATTTTAGGTAAAAAGCCTTAATTTGATCTTATGAATTATTATTTTTGTTTTTAGTTTTGATTTCTAATTCGTTATTTTCTTCAATTGTTTCCTTCATACCTTTTTATACACAATATTTTCCTTCTTCCTAATTTCATTTGAAGTTGTTAGGATGGATTATCAAATTAAAGGAATGATTTGCTATAATAACAAGGCAGGGTATACCTTTTCTTTTGTCTCTAAAATTTTGTATACATTTTTATTTTATTTTTAGTTTTAAATTAATTTTTAGGTAGCAGTCATGGTCACATCTTTTTTTTCCTATTAATATGTTTTATAACTAGTGTGAAGTAATAATATCAACTGACTATGTAACAAATTATATTGCCATAATAATGTCATTTCAAATGTTATTTAATAATCTACAGAGATAATTATACATTTTTTATAAGTAACTTAAATTTTCAATCTCTCCTCAACTAGTTTGATTAGCTTAAATTGAAATGAGTTCAGGAATATTCCTTACTCGCTTATAATAATTTTTTTTCTATGTCTAATATATAACTACAATATTTTACACAATTTTTAAAGATTTTTTTTTTAGTTTAGGTATGTTACAAGTAAAATTATTTAGACATTGTTTGAGTTTGATGTGAAAACAATTTTAGTTACCTGGTCGAGTCAGTAATTTGCTGTGAAATCTTAAATGACTGATGGACCATATTCATGCTTTTTTTATTTTATTTTATAAAAAGTCTTTTACATTCATTAAAAAATAAAAGACTTAAAAATAACTCTAACAATGAATAACTTAGTTTAACTCATAATCATTATTTAATTTATATCATATTAATTAAATGGTCATTAATTAAATCATTTAATTAGTTATTCAAGCACAAACATTTTCCTTACATAATAGGTCAGTTTGTTAAAATAAGTAGATTTGCTTTTTATTTTTTTATGTTTGTCTAATCTTCTTATTTTAAAAATAAGTTTATGTTATGTTTTATTTAACAAACAATTCTTATCTACTTTTTTAAAATCCAATATGCAGAGAAGCTTTGGAGGACAAAATGGCACAAGAACAAGTAGGTTATGATGTGCATCAATTTAATTTAATTAATATGGAGAGAGAAATGTAATGATACATAAATGTACATTGAAATAATAAAACTGAAAGGGTATTTGCTCATTAAAATAACAAAATAAAAAACTAAAATATATTTTCTTGATTTTGATAAAAAAACATATATAAAGAAAAAAAAGATAAAATAGAAGAGAAATTTGTATTTGCTCATTTAAGAAAAAATATAGTAAAAAAAATAATACATCATTTATATTTATATGTAAATAAAATAAGATTAAATAATTATATAATTATAAAAGTATTTATATATTAGTTGAAAAATGAATAACTTTAAAATTTTATATTTGTTTTAATTTTTAATATTTTTTAATTATATATAAATAAAAATAAAATACGAATATATTTTTTTTACCAATTTTTGGATGTTTCACTTTGTGCAGTACTCTTCCAATGAAAAGATTTTAAAAGACTTAGTATAAAAAAATAAAATATAAAATACGGTATGATACAATTTTATATATTTATTATTTTTAGAAAATTAATATTAAAATTTTAGAAAGTTGATGAACATATAAATACCTGTATCATTTATTTTTTATATCATATAAAATTATAATATTTAGTTTATGCAATTTTTATTATTAAATTGATATTAAGAAACAGGATTGGAATATTTTAAATGTAAGAAAACTTGAAGAGAAAGATGACAATATATGTGACCTTGATTAAAGAAATCAATTATAATAAATGGAGTCCTAACAATATATAAACATGACATCATAAATATGCAGATGTTTAGCATTCTAAAAGAACAATAAATATGGATAGTCAATGCAGAGAAGATAAGGAATAGTATTAATTTAGGAAAAAAAATTAAATGAAATGGAACGAGTATATTTAATAATCAAAGGTGTGGATATTATAAAAATGGATTAAGAGTGCATATGTTAATCAATCAACCGAACATACAGAAAAAAAAAAAAAGTAAAAATTATAAGACAATTAGTATAATATTAGTCATTATTTTTCTATTGTGTGTGTGAATATAAGAAAAAATTTCTTTAAAAAAGATTTTTACTCGAAAACAACCACATCTTAAATGATGACGTTGACCCGGTAAGAAATTGAATTGTTATGGACAGCTGGTAGTAAATGCTAGTAATTTTTTGTCAGCACAGGAAGTGTTAATAGCTTAACATTGCTACCACACTAAGTACTAATCTCGCTCGTAGCCCTGGGACCAATTTAAATACCTAAAACTAACAAAATATAACAAATTAAAGTTCAAATCCTATCTTATACTGTAAAATGATGTTCATTATTAGTCTATGCTCCTACATTCACCAACTACACATTGTATATGAATTCACATTTGATTCACATCTTTTAGTTTTTCTTTTTCATTTTTTTTTGTAAAAATTCAAATGCCAACTTTTCCACCACACTCTCCACTTCTGATATGTTTATTCTTTTGGTTTTTCCAGAAAAAAAAAAAAGAATTTTTAGGGTGTGTGTGATTAAAAAAAATATATTTTTTCTTTGTTTAATTATGTAAAATACAGAAGGAAAGAAAACAAATGTTTGTAAATAAAAAAATTGAAATGGGAGATAAATGAAGTCGTTTTTATATCGGACTTTTCTTCTGTTTTATTTATTTTTTCATTTAAAATAGATAGAAAATAAGTGTACACCACACATTTCCAAAATCCTCCTTCCTTACCTCTATGCTCGTTCAAACTTATTTCCTATCCTCGTTGATTTGTCACTTATATATCTTATAACAAACAAAGTATTATTATTTTTGTAGTTTTTTTTTTTAAATAAATTAATCTACTCTACTATAAATTAAATAGGTACAAGTCGTTTGAATACACTAATTAATTCATACAAACAATTTTTGAGCTTTAAATTTTATGCTATTAATATTAGTTCATAACAATATATAAAAATGAACATGTAAAAATTCCTTTAGGAAAAATAAATTTGCTAATAAATAAATATTTTCTTTATAAAAAATGTTTCACTTTTATATAATATTGGTATAATTTATTATTACTTTTTTTTTAATATAAAAAATAATAAAATAATATTTTTAACATAAATCCAATATTATTAAAGTTGATTATTAGATCTCAGCTCAGGTAATCTTTTAGGATGTGAGACTGATAAATATGTTAGGAGTGAAAAAAGTTTTTGTTAGATGTTACCCAAATATCTATCATTTGCCAAGCCTGTATTTATGTGCTGGATTTTCAGTGATATTGTTTAGTGGTCGTGTTTTCTATACTTTTAAGTTAGCGAGAGTCGATGTGGGTGTTGTGGCTGTGGTGAGTTAGACACGAGGGTCCGTGTTTTTCTTCTTGTAGCACCCACCTTTGATGCCTTCAGAGGGAAACCGAGAACATTCTAGCGTATCACAGCAAAATTAACATAATTTGATTGAACACGACGGAAACACTTGCCTTAAAAGCAACAAACATGTTGTTTATCTTCATATCAATTATTTGACAAGATTGGACTCTCAGATAAATGCTTCTAAATATCTGCATCTGTGCTTTGCCCCCTCTGTTTAACAACTCAGAATAAGCAACGAAGAGAAAGAACCCACCTTTTTTGTTTATAAAATCTATCATCTTTCTTCTTCTGATAAGCAATTCTGCAAGCGATATTCTGTCAAGATGGTAAGAATTTATTTTGAGTTGTAGTTAATGAAATCTCATTGTTATTAATGATATGTTTTTTCTGAGCCAGATTTAAATGCTTGCCGACTTTTACCACTCAGCAGATTCTACCTCCATGGAGAGGTTTAAATACAAATTAAAACTGCCTGCAACCATATGTTATCAATGCCTAAGTAAATACAAAGCAAATCTGAATGCATGCTCTACAGTAATGAGACCTGCACTAAGGAAATAAATGAGAAACACTATTTCAACATCATGTTATTACAACACATTTCAACCATAGAGAGAAGTGAAGAGAATTGAATAATACAAATAATATCTTAAACAAAAATTAAATCTAACGGGTATAAACTATCGCGCCAACTGGCAAATTTGATCCTAATACGAAAACAGAGTAGAAACATTAATAGCAACCTTGGAAAATGTACACAAGTCAGTCACTTAAGTTTCTATTCTCATCTCCTTGAAAGTCACTAAACTCACTGTCACTCTTCCCTCAGACCACTCTTATTATTACCACAATGGTTCAAATCCCAAAGTCATTTTTATTTCACCACCATCATACCACTTAAAACTTGGGAACCATTTTGACCAAAACCCTCAAGCCAAACCCAACTTTAGGGAGGGACCAACCAAGTGCATTCAGGTCCTCTATTGTGATTTCTATTTTCTACTACAACACAACATGGTCCATCACAAATGGTAATTAACGCAGCAATTATTTCTTATGACCAGTCACTTTCTAGGGTAACTCAATCCATCTTTGTCCTGTGGTGAAATTCTACCCAACTTTGTATGTAAACAAGAAGAAGAAGAAGAGTTAATCCAACAAGGATATAATTTCATTATATTATACTGCATAATACCACTCTTTACCGATAGTAATAGTAGTACCCTTTTTACAAATTGTTGATGAAAATGTTGCAGTACAATTCAAAGTTAGCAACCTAATTAGCATAGTTCCTCAACAAAGATTGTGCCTCAGTTGGACTAGATATACATTGAACCTAGAACATAACACAGCACATAGCGCAGCTACTGCATAGTATATAACTTGTTAACGTTATAACAACCCACGATCACGTGCAGTGTCTAGAACTCACGTGGCTTACGGTTGATGTGTGAATTGGACCTGACAGAGAAGACGCCATTCCAGATCTCAGTGAAAGCCCTGACTATAACCCCATGATGATGCGGTGAATTCAGCTGAAGGAAGCAACTCAAAAGCTCTCTGAGATCTTGCTTCGAGTATATCTCGTTCTCCAATATCATTTGCAGCATGGAATGTCTGAAATCCAGATAAGGGTCCTCGGAGTCTTTCTCCACGGCCACCCCTTCTTTCCCAGCTCTTCCCAAACCCCCGACTGTTCTCGCAGCCTTCACGTAAGAATCTGAGTCAGAAAAGTGTGAGGAATCAACGTAGGGAGAGAATGTGGCGTTGGTATTGGTGTTGGTGGGGGTGGTGCTGGTGCTGTCACCCCATTGGGCCGAAGAGGAAGACGAGAAATTGTTGTAATGTTTTTTGTGGTTTTGGTAAGTGGGTTGGTTCGTGGGTTTAGGCTTTGGGTGGAATATGCGAGAAAGCTTTGGTCTTCTGCAGGTGCCGCAGCCTAGTTTCACGGACACGGTGTTCAGAAGAAGCTTCTTTCTGGAACCAGACATTGGTGTGGTTTGTGTGTTTCCGTGAGTACTTGCTAGCATGAAAAAGAAAGAAAGAAAGAAAGGGAACAAAACAAGAACCTCGGTTGTCTTAGTCAAAGAAGGTTTATGGCTTTCGAAAATGGCCTTTTATTTATGGGGGATGTCTTTGCATGTGACTTTGAGTTAAGAGGTCCCTACATCTCCCCTATGCTCTAACTTCTCATCATCAACTCATTTTATAAATAAATTATGCTCGATAGACTTATAAATAAATTAATTTCAACTTTTTAAATATTATTTTAATAATATCAATATTTTCGAATCTTGATATAATTAATCTCTTTATTACATGATAATAAAAATATTGAATGAATTAACTTCTATGAAGGATTCTAATAACTTTTATATTAATAATATGGGTATAAAAAAATATCGAAGCATTTAAATCATGAACATTTCAATTGAAAAGAACTAATTTGACTGAAATGTGATTTGGAGTGGAGATTTGTTTTGAGATTAAAATATGTTAGTGGGGTGATCACATGCATTCAGAATGAGAGCAATTTGAGGGTTTGAAAATTGGATATTGTGAGATGCAGATGGGTATGAAGTGAAGAGACAAAAACCCTACTTAACTATGCATAAAATAAGAGATTTGGGATATCCATCTTCAAGGACAACTAGCACCTATCAACAACATACACTTTATACTTTTTCTTTCTATCCATATGAATATGTTTTTTTTGAATATTTTGTAGATATTAGTTATTTATTTTTTATCTCTTCCAAAGTGTTATATAACACGAGAAGAAAAAAATTATACAATTTTAGTATATAATATTTTATAACATTTTGTTTAGCTCTCTTTAGTGCATACTTGTTGAATAACTTTCGCTATATCTACTTTTTTTTTCTTTTTTTTAATACAAAATCTATCATTAGTTTCTGTTTTTAACTTAAAAAGTGAATTCATCATTCAGGAAAATATCCATCAAAACCCAATGTTCCATAGACTTTGTGGGTGTGTTGAAATGATTAGAACGATAGTAGGAAGATAGTAGATGAATTACTAACATGTATTAGTCCAATGAACGAAATTCAGATTTCTTAAACATTTTGTTTAAATTTGAACTCAAGATCTATTTTAGCGTGTGATCATATTCTAAGAAAGAAAAATAAAATTGTAATCGTGTTACGTGTGAATCTAGATTAACTCGAAAATCATAAGTATCGATTTTCATTTATAATTTTTTTTTTGAAATTGTACTTTATCAATTAAGGTAATCTTTCTATTACTTATTCCTACTCATCAATAAAAACAAAACTTATAAACTCTGTAAAGAGAATAAAGGAATCGAAATACATATTATGACTGAAATTAATAGTATTATAACAAGAAATTCATACCTTTAAACTCATTATAATTTTCAAATAATTCAAAATCACATGTAGAACAAGTTGCTCTTCATGAAAAAGAATAGTTATGGAAAATAGCTGTATAAATAGTAGAGTAATAGTATTGTGACGGTGAACGCTAAAAGATCATTTGAGGAGATTTGTTTGTTATTTTGTTGTTATGGTGACGTTGGTGTTGTTTCATTGGTAGGAATTAAGAAGCAAGTATGTTCCGATTGAAATGTTAGAGTAGGCAGCCATATGTTGTTGTTGTAGGAAAAGTCGAAACAAAAGCCAATCCAACGTCCTGGGATTGGATGCATCATGTTTCAAACCGCAAAAGCTGGGGAGAAAGTAGAAAGCACCTACCATTTCTCAAAGGTTTAAGTTTTCGAATTTTTTTCATCAATTAACGAAAGTAACGTAAATTACACTTGTGGTAAGCAACAGACAACGAATTAAATACTAGTTACTTGTCAAAGCAAATTCGAATTTACCCTTTAAAAACCACGTCGGTTTTCACTAGGAGCAGTTACAAGCTTTGTTTAGATTAATGTTTTCTGATAGACAATAGTGGTTTTGGTGATCCTTATCACCGATTTTACCTTTGTCTTTCCCGACATTGTCTTAGTCATAATAATAATAATAATAATAATAATAATAATAATAATAATAATTCATACTTTTATAAGTTTTTTTAATCAAAATCTTAATCATAATCGAATTGGTTTCTAAAATCGTAATCAAAGTTTATAGTCATGTTTTAAAAAATACTCTTCTATGGATTCATACCATGCTTGTTAATAGTACCTTATGAAAATACATTGACTTAATCTATTAGCCTAACTTCAATTAAACAAAAGTTCATCACATTCCAATTCTAAGTATAGAACATATAACAAACAAAATATTCAATTAATTTAAAATTAAAATTTAATATAACTGAGAAAATAAACTCTATATTATTTTTTAAGCTTGGTTATTGATTTACGAGACATTTAAAATCTTAAATAATCATATATATTGGACCCTACAAAAAATGTTATTTCAATGAGACATAAATTTAACTCATATAAAAATTGATAACACTCTTAATCTAAAATTTTAAAACATTAGATTATAGGTGATATTTCTTTATATATTGATCAGCTTTCTCGTTCTTACACAATGTAAAACTTAAAATCACACTTAGATTACCAATTATATACCCACATTCAACCCCCTAAAATTTTACCGATTGCTATACTTATCCATGCGTAATTCCCCTCTTAATAATAGAAATCAAGTACACATTGAGTCTAAATTCAATTGTATGCCTAATGCTGTAGATCAATTAATTGTCACATTCAACTCCTTTTCCTCTGTTGATAAATTTTATCGTTGTTGATAAATCAAAATGTACCATTTGATTGAGCTATGTTCTCTTTTCTATTTAAAACGTCTCAAATGTTAAATAAACATTATATTATGAATTATGTTACGACACATTCAATCACATCTATCAAACAACAGAAAAGAAAAATTGGGGACCAACTTGTTATTCTTGGTTTATATTTAAGTTTATTTGTCTGGCTGAGCCATTGGGTTATATTATTTGTCAGGCTAGCCCAGACCAACAGAATGGAAGACCCACGCAAGGTTGAGCCAAATGTGATTGAGATGGGTGAAGCTAACATATCCGCTTCTTTGACTGACACAGAATTTCATATTTAACAATTAGTATAATAAAATTATCATTCTGTTTCTACGTCATTTATTATAATGAAATATTCATTTTATTATAAAGTGAACAAAATAGTAAGAACTATACTTTTGTTGATGTCATGTTACTCTTATTAGTGTTTTAGTTTATTTAATAAAATGATAGTTAAAAAAAAATTCAAAGCACTAAATACTAAAATGTAACTTTATAATATAATAAAAAAATCGATTAGAATGATTTGCATAAATCAATATTGTTAGTCAAATCAAATATATAATCAGAAGTGATTAATATTAGAAGGCAAACGCAATCGCAAGATGTAATGGGATCGTCAATGTTTGATTTATAAACAAGGAATGATATGTATACTCCAATGGTTCAACGATATTCTGGAGAAATGATAAAAATAGTTCAGCGATACTACAATGGATGACGGTGGTACCAAGTCATAAAACACAGTTGGTGATGTCAAAACTGTTAAATGCACGCGAAGTATTGATGAATAAAAGAAGCAACACTTTTTATGGCTATTATTGTGTCAAATTTATTTGTGGTTCAGTCCTTTCTGGGATTAACTTAGAAAACTCACATAACACAAGCGAATAGCAAAGGAGTCAGACCTCATTGCTTTGTACATGTTTGATTCTTGATACAGTTTGCCACATGCTGAGCCACCCATAATGAGCCAACCTCAGTACAACAGAAACCATGGGTGTGGTTTTCTCGTTCAATAGATACGGCAATACCGGGAACCTGCGTTGAAATCTGTATCCAGAAGAAACCATAAGCCAGAATAATTATTCGATGTTCCACAGATGTGGAAGAAAAGCACAAAGAGAAATTAGTTGGGAACAGTAAAAAGAAAAAGAAACGCCTTCATCATGGCTAGCTATTATTGCAATCAATGTGTTAAATTATAAAAATATTTACCCAACTCTTCTCCCGTAATTTAGTGTTAAAGTTGATGGTATAAAAATTTGTGGTCTTCCAAGTCCATTTAAGATAGACATTGGATGCAGGGTTTTACTCCTAGCCAAATCAGTCCACTTTCTGTGTGCAGTTGGATTTTAGTTTTTGCGGAGAAATCTAACATCAGCTAAAGATAATATATATAGTAAAATACACTCTTTATCTTACTTAGCCAATTTTGTAGGTTGAAGTTCAATATCTCGCCATTTTTAAGATGAGTTCCAATATTTTGACACCCATTTTAAACATCCGTTAGACAACTGATTAAAAAAATATTAAACTTTAGATAGCGGTTACTAAAAACCGTTGTTAAAAATACGTATAATATAGCGGTTAGGTGTGAACCGCTATCTAAAGTATGTTTTATTAGCGGTTCAGAAATAACCGCTATCTAATGTCATACTTTTAAAGAGTGGTTAGGAGTGAACCACTATCTAAAGTGCTATTTTTTTTAATCCCTCCCTCCAACTTTCTTCAACCTCGCGCTCTTTCTGTCTGCGTTTTTTTGCCGCTCTCTGCGCTCTCATTCTCGCTCTCTGCGCTTTCATTCTCGCTGTCTGCGTCTTCTATTAAGCTAAAGGTACGTTCTTTGTATTTTCAATCTTTCTGATTCTCTTGCTCACATTGAAACATATTACATTGTAATATATTTGTGTGTCGCCAAGTTCGCGTTCCATTGTGATCTGAAATTGTGTTTTTTGGGTAGATAAACGATTGAGCATTTACATGGACTATTTTCGTCTCTAAGTTCCGAACTTATATAACTTGCTATTATATTGTTGGCAATGGTAGGAATTATATCCTTCATCGTTTATCTAGCATGGGAGATATAAATGAAAACAGAGATGTAGCTGTCAATGAAGGCATTTTGGCTGTGTATGATGACATAGGTAGTGATGCGGATGTACAACAATGTGATGGTCCTCTCAAAGGTGTAGACCAAGAAATGATAGGTGTACATGATAAAATACCCAGTAATGCAGATGTCACAAGTTTACATGAAGAAGTGTTGGTTGGCCATGATGAAGGATCTCCTGACGCAGATGTCAGGACTACAACAGAATACGACGGTTCTGTTCCATGTGTAGGAATGTCCTTTGAAACTGCAGATGCAGTTAAATCATTTTATCGACAATATGCCATACAAAAAGGATTTGGCATCAAAACAAGGAGTTCAAAGAAGGGGCCCGATAACCAATTGCGGTACTTCATGTTGGTGTGTGCAAGGGCTGGTAAGTATGTTTCTGCTACACCTACTGAAATTAGAACCCAACCCACCAAAACAAATTCATGTCCAGCACGGATAACAGTTGTATGAAAGGAAGGACTATGGTATATTATGTCGGTAAATGATGAACATTCACATTCTCTTATCCCAAAGAAATCCAGAATGTTTCGAAGCAATAGGAACATTAGTTTGCACGTGAAGAGGACTCTAGACATAAATGATGATGCAGGTGTGAGGATCAATAAAAGCTTTCGGTCAGTTGTTAGTAGTGCAGGAGGTTATGAAAACCTCCAATTTGTCGATCGAGATGTACGCAACTATGTCAATAAACAAAGACGTGCACTAGGAAAAGAAGGTGATGGGAAAGCTCTATTGAATTATTTTTCACAAATGAGGGACTTAAACAAGGATTTCTATTTTGATATAGACTTGGATGATGATAATCGTATCAAAAATGTTTTCTGGGCTGACGCTAGAAGTAGGGCGGCTTGTGAATACTTTGGCGATGTTGTTTCATTTGATACAACATACTTGACCAATAAATATGACATGCCGTTCGCACCATTTGTGGGTGTAAATCATCATGGACACTCCATATTGTTAGGGTGTGGGTTGTTATCAAGTGAAGACACCACTTCTTTTATTTGGTTATTTGAATCATGGTTACGTTGCATGTCATTGAAGGCTCCTACGGGTATTATCACTGACCAGTGCAAGGCAATGCAAAATGCCATTCAGACAGTTTTTCCTGAAGCCCGTCATAGGTGGTGTTTATGGCATATAATGAAAAAAATTCCAGAAAAGTTGAAAGGTTATACAGAATATAAAAATATGAAGTATGCTATGAAGGAGGTTGTTTATGAGTCTTCCACCATATCTGGATTCACATCCAAATGGGCTAATTTCATATCAGATTTTGGCCTACAAGACAATGAGTGGTTGAATAGCCTTTTCCAAGAGAAACAGAGATGGGTTCCATGCTTTTTGAAAAACCAATTTTGGGCTGGGATGTCAACTACACAACGAAGTGAAAGTATGAATGCATTTTTTGATGGATATATCAACTCAATGACATCCCTCCAACAATTTGTCAAGCAGTATGAAAATGCCTTACAAGACAAGGCTGAGAAGGAATATGAAGCTGATTTTGCATCCATGCATACAATTATTAATTGTGGATCACAGTCTACGATAGAGAGGCAATTTCAGTCGGAGTATACGCATTCAAAATTCGCAGAGGTTCAAGCAGAATTTAGAGGAAAAATAAACTGCAGTGTTGTGCATGTGTCTTGCCTTGGATCTGCTTGGTTTTATGACGTTATGGAGGAATCTATTTGTGGTGAAGATTCCAAAGAACACCTGTACAGTGTAAGTTTCAACCGTGATGACCAAAATGTCAGTTGCACGTGCTTGCTATTTGAATTCAAAGGTATTCTTTGCCGACATTGTTTGGTCGTCCTTGCTCAACAAAGGGTTAAAAAGATTCCCTGCAAATACATTTTAAGTAGATGGAGTAAAAATGTGAGAAGGAAGCATACTTATATGAAAACCACCTACAATGTAAAGGAGAAGCAACCGCAGAAACTCATGTTGATTATCGGTCATCTGGATTGGTGTGTGTCAAAAATGAAATTTATTTCATGTTATAGTGATTGTTCAATTGAATTTGCTTTATTTAAAGTGTGATATGCAATTCATTTGAATTTATTTGTGGGATTGATATACTGTTTATGCAGTTTATGTTATGTAAAATGGCAGTAAAGTCATTTGTCAAAACTCATGTAATTGTTGCCCTTTGCAGCCATCAACATTGGGTACCACTGGTTTTGTGTCGTTGTTGACATCACTTGACAGTAATGTTGACGACACACAATTGTCTTCCTCAACTAAATGGTTTGGAAACATTGTTTTTTTAATGAAATACTTTGTCAACAATGAATATTACATTAGTTTAGAATTGCATGACGTTGATGTATACTAATGATTTCTTCTTCAACTTGCAGGACATAAGTGTTAATATAACAATGTTGATTGACGAGTGTTTTTATTTATTCAATGTCTTGTTGGCTGGATAACGTCATCAGTAGTGTAGACTATACATTCTGATTTTGTTAGAGTATATATGATAGGACATAGACGTGCAACAGCAGTGTAGACTATACATTCTGATTTTGTTAGAGTATATATGATAGGACATAGACGTGCAACATCAGTGTAGACTATACATTCTGATTTTGTTAGAGTATATATGATAGGACATAGACGTGCAACAGTAGTGTAGACTATACAATCTGATCCTGTAAGAGTTGTGGATGTAAATATAACAATGTAACAACAATTTTAATTTCTTCAATGCATTTATAAGCAGTTGATGGTCCATACATTTACGTAACAATCATCGGTTCTATATTACGTCGAATGAAAGACATGTAATAAAAATCACACTGCATGATAACAGCAAACTACCTTCAAAAAAAGCAAACCTAATTGTAGACATTTCAGTATATAACAAACCAATAATATTAAAATAGTTCTGAGACTTTAAATTGGGAATTTAGATAATTTTAAAGCAAACCTAGTTTTTGGACCAAATAAGCAAACCAAATATTAAGCAATTTTTTGCTCTGCATACCGCTTGAGCGATAAAGCTAGGCGATTATAGTTGTAGATAATTTCGCTCTGCATCTCTCTCGCCGGCGCACGCAAAAGAAACGTTCGTTCTCTCCCGGCGTTCGTTCTTTCCCGGCTTTGGTCCGTCTATGATTAATTTTGGGTTCTGTTCATTTGTTGTAGGGTTTATTATGGTTGGAGATTTCGGTTTTGAATTTTAATTTCATGGTTCAAGTACCCACTCAGAAGAAAAACTCAAAAGCGACTTCTTCAAGTACCCAAGCTGTGCCCACGAAGGAGGTGATAGCCCCAAACTGTGAAGGCGAGGGTCCCCTTTGGTTAAGGTTCCAGCGCTGAAGCGATGTCATCCTCGCTTGAGCGACTGGTGAACCACAGACGAAACGTCCTACGCAGTTAGCCATCAAATAAATCTTGGTTCACCACATATAAGATTCAACTGTCGCTCAAGCGATTACAGAGTCGCTTGAGCGGGACTGAACCCGAAGTGACCTTACATAACGGTTAATAAGAACCGCTTTTAAAAATATATATTAGATAGCGGTTAAACGTCAACCGCTGTCTAAGGTCTGTGAATAATCGACTATAAGCTATAATAATCGATCATATTCTCTCATTTTTCTAAAATCGTTCAAGCGACTTTATCATCGCTCGAGCGAAGCCACCTGATAGAATGGGGATTCTCGGGTTGTGTTTCGCTTGAGCGACTATAGTCTCGCTCGAGCGACATTTGATTGACTTTGCAGAGCGGTTAATATTTTAACCGCTCTTAAAAGTGAACATATAATAACGGTTCCATGTTAACCGCTATCTAAAATATACTTTTAATAACGGTTATTTCTAGAACCGCTCTTTTTAGTAGGTTTAGATAGCGGTTTTCAGAACTGCTATCTAAAGTCCCAATTTAAAAAAAAATTGCTTAATATTTGGTTTGCTTATTTGGTCCAAAAACTAGGTTTGCTTTAAAATTATCTAAATTCCCAATTTAAAGTCTCAGGACTATTTTAATATTATTGGTTTGTTATATACTGAAATGTCTACAATTAGGTTTGCTTTTTTTGAAGGTAGTTTGCTGTTATCATGCAGTGTGATTTTTATTACATGTCTTTCATTCGACGTAATATAGAACCGATGATTGTTACGTAAATGTATGGACCATCAACTGCTTATAAATGCATTGAAGAAATTAAAATTGTTGTTACATTGTTATATTTACATCCACAACTCTTACAGGATCAGATTGTATAGTCTACACTACTGTTGCACGTCTATGTCCTATCATATATACTCTAACAAAATCAGAATGTATAGTCTACACTGCTGTTGCACGTCTATGTCCTATCATATATACTCTAACAAAATCAGAATGTATAGTCTACACTACTGATGACGTTATCCAGCCAACAAGACATTGAATAAATAAAAACACTCGTCAATCAACATTGTTATATTAACACTTATGTCCTGCAAGTTGAAGAAGAAATCATTAGTATACATCAACGTCATGCAATTCTAAACTAATGTAATATTCATTGTTGACAAGTATTTCATTAAAAAAACAATGTTTCCAAACTATTTAGTTGAGGAAGACAATTGTGTGCCGTCAACATTACTGTCAAGTGATGTCAACAACGACACAAAACCAGTGGTACCCAATGTTGATGGCTGCAAAGGGCAACAATTACATGAGTTTTGACAAATGACTTTACTGCCATTTTACATAACATAAACTGCATAAACAGTATATCAATCCCACAAATAAATTCAAATGAATTGCATATCACACTTTAAATAAAGCAAATTCAATTGAACAATCACTATAACATGAAATAAATTTCATTTTTGACACACACCAATCCAGATGACCGATAATCAACATGAGTTTTTATATGAAGGGTTGAGTTTAATAACTCGGGCGAAGTTCCTTCAGTGTTCCCCTGTAATGGCCAAGATAAGATATTAATGAACTTATGAAATCATCCAATACAAAATAACATGACAGTTGTGGATATAATACTTACAATATTTGTGGTGCACGTGTGCTGGCCTTTATTTTGTAACCTTCGCGTTGCAATTTTTTCACTTGTTGACACCTTTCGGAGTGAACATGGTCTTCCTTTCCTTTTAACATGCAACGGACTACGAATATCAATGTCAACGTTGTCAACATATAAGCTTTGTGAATCTCTAGGAGTATTACTTTCACAGATATTGGTATCTATTTGAGTTTGAGAACGTTGAGATGTATGTGTTGGAACAAATCTATTCATCATTTCATGCAACATGTCCGTCTGCTCAATTGACTCTGATGCAACTTCAGCAATCTCATAAAATCTTTTGCACAACTCATCGTATCGTTCAATCTGCGGTTGCTTCTCCTTTACATTGTAGGTGGTTTTCATATAAGTATGCTTCCTTCTCACATTTTTACTCCATCTACTTAAAATGTATTTGCAGGGAATCTTTTTAACCCTTTGTTGAGCAAGGACGACCAAACAATGTCGGCAAAGAATACCTTTGAATTCAAATAGCAAGCACGTGCAACTGACATTTTGGTCATCACGGTTGAAACTTACACTGTACAGGTGTTCTTTAGAATCTTCACCACAAATAGATTCCTCCATAACGTCATAAAACCAAGCAGATCCAAGGCAAGACACATGCACAACACTGCAGTTTATTTTTCCTCTAAATTCTGCTTGAACCTCTGCAAATTTTGAATGTGTATACTCCGACTGAAATTGCCTCTCTATCGTAGACTGTGATCCACAATTAATAATTGTATGCATGGATGCAAAATCAGCTTCATATTCCTTCTCAGCCTTGTCTTGTAAGGCATTTTCATACTGCTTGACAAATTGTTGGAGGGATGTCATTGAGTTGATATATCCATCAAAAAATGCATTCATACTTTCACTTCGTTGTGTAGTTGACATCCCAGCCCAAAATTGGTTTTTCAAAAAGCATGGAACCCATCTCTGTTTCTCTTGGAAAAGGCTATTCAACCACT
The DNA here is from genome assembly GCA_963425845.1 of Sphenostylis stenocarpa. Lineage (NCBI taxonomy): Eukaryota > Viridiplantae > Streptophyta > Magnoliopsida > Fabales > Fabaceae > Sphenostylis > Sphenostylis stenocarpa. Next base: position 35,335,208 of record OY731398.1, on the reverse strand, counting down.
CATTGTCTTGTAAGCCAAAATCTGATATGAAATTAGCCCATTTGGATGTGAATTCAGATATGGTGGAAGACTCATAAACAACCTCCTTCATAGCATACTTCATATTTTTATATTCTGTATAACCTTTCAACTTTTCTGGAATTTTTTTCATTATATGCCATAGACACCACCTATGACGGGCTTCAGGAAAAACTATCTGAATGGCATTTTGCATTGCCTTGCACTGGTCAGTGATAATACCCGTAGGAGCCTTCAATGACATGCAACGTAACCATGATTCAAATAACCAAATAAAAGAAGTGGTGTCTTCACTTGATAACAACCCACACCCTAACAATATGGAGTGTCCATGATGATTTACACCCACAAATGGTGCGAACGACATGTCATATTTATTGGTCAAGTATGTTGTATCAAATGAAACAACATCGCCAAAGTATTCACAAGCCGCCCTACTTCTAGCGTCAGCCCAGAAAACATTTTTGATACGATTATCATCATCCAAGTCTATATCAAAATAGAAATCCTTGTTTAAGTCCCTCATTTGTGAAAAATAATTCAATAGAGCTTTCCCATCACCTTCTTTTCCTAGTGCACGTCTTTGTTTATTGACATAGTTGCGTACATCTCGTTCGACAAATTGGAGGTTTTCATAACCTCCTGCACTACTAACAACTGACCGAAAGCTTTTATTGATCCTCACACATGCATCATCATTTATGTCTAGAGTCCTCTTCACATGCAAACTAATGTTCCTATTGCTTCGAAACATTCTGGATTTCTTTGGGCTAAGAGAATGTGAATGTTCATCATTTACCGACATAATATACCATAGTCCTTCCTTTAATACAACTGTTATCCGTGCAGGACATGAATTTGTTTTGGTGGGTTGGGTTCTAATTTCAGTAGGTGTAGCAGAAACATACTTACCAGCCCTTGCACACACCAACATGAAGTACCGCAATTAGTTATCGGGCCCCTTCTTTGAACTCCTTGTTTTGATGCCAAATCCTTTTTGTATGGCATATTGTCGATAAAATGATTTAACTGCAACTGCAGTTTCAAAGGACATTCCTACACATGGAACAGAACCGTCGTATTCTGTTGTAGTCCTGACATCTGCGTCAGGAGATCCTTCATCATGGCCAACCAACACTTCTTCATGTAAACTTGTGACATCTGCATTACTGGGTATTTTATCATGTACACCTATCATTTCTTGGTCTACACCTTTGAGAGGACCATCACATTGTTGTACATCCGCATCACTACCTATGTCATCATACACGGCCAAAATGCCTTCATTGACAGCTACATCTTTGTTTTCATTTATATCTCCCATGCTAGATAAACGATGAAGGATACAATTCCTACCATTGCCAACAATATAATAGCAAGTTATATAAGTTCGGAACTTGGAGACGAAAATAGTCCATGTAAATGCTCAATCGTTTATCTACCCAAAAAACACAATTTCAGATCACAATGGAACGCGAACTTGGCGACACACAAATATATTACAATGTAATATGCTTCAATGTGAGCAAGAGAATCAGAAAGATTGAAAATACAAAGAACGTACCTTTAGCTTAATAGAAGACGCAGACAGCGAGAATGAGAGCGCAGAGAGCGAGAATGAGAGCGCAGAGAGCGGCAAAAAAACCAGACAGAAAGAGCGCGAGGTTGAAAAAAGTTGGAGGGAGGGATTAAAAAAAATAGCACTTTAGATAGCGGTTCACTCCTAACCGCTCTTTAAAAGTATGACATTAGATAGCGGTTATTTCTGAACCGCTAATAAAACATACTTTAGATAGCGGTTCACTCCTAACCGCTATATTATACGTATTTTTAACAGCAGTTTTTAGTAACCGCTATCTAAAGTTTAATATTTTTTTAATCAGTTGTCGAATGGATGTTTAAAATGGGTGTCAAAATATCGGGACTCTTAAGTAAAATTCTTAACTTACAAAACCGATTTTGTAGGATTGAATTAGGTATCTCACAATTTTTAAGCACAATTTTTAAGCAGTTCATTGTTTTCTTAAGCTACAGGTAGTCTATTTTATTTTCCTTCCAGTTTATCACAGTACGGGTAGTCTAAAACATAAATCAAGAAAATAAAATAAATTTAATATCAGAGAGAAATAAAAGGGCCAGTTTGATTTTATTTTATTTTTTGAAAAAAAAAACTAAAACAAGTGAAATCTAATAAACATATTTTTCTGTATTTAGAGTAGAAGGGCACGACATAAACTGGGGCAGATAAAAAGGAAGAAGGTAATCACATATTTTAGTTATTGTTAACACAAATCTAAACCTTCAGCATAATGGCCAGACAAACTTAAAAAGTTAATTCATTCTTCTAAAAAAATTCAGCTTGAAAATTATAAAAATAAAACAAAGATAATATTCTTCTTGCTTATTTTTTTCTTTTTAATTTATCGAGAAAATCTGCTGGAAATTTTGATACAAGATCTTAATAAAGTTTGATCATCTATTTAATCACTACATTGCACCAGTTTGGGACCAAGATGGAGACTAGTATAAAATCTAAAGCATAGAATCATCTTACACATGCTCTCCGATGGAGGCACTCCCAGACTAAATCTTTGTCTCATACCTTCAAATGATGAAAAAGCTTGCCAGAGAATAATAATAGTTATTAAAATAAATAAAAGCATACCTCTTCAAGCAAATTAAGTGGGCCCCAGTGATCGTCAACACCAAATAAAAATGCCAATTGAGCCTTCCTTTCTCTCATAAATGTCCAATCTGGTGTCTCTGAAAGCTGGCAGGTTAACCACATGATTATCAATGCAGTTTAGGATATTTTACCTTTTGATACCCTGATGAAATATGCCCTCTGTCCCAGTCAATTTACCTGTTCATTTTTAAATTCTCAATTTCAACTTATTTTATCATTAGATAGTTGTATCCTTGTTCTACTTTATGTGACATGTTATCTTCCACATCAATGAGACAAGTGCCACATGTAAACTAAAAAATTGCTAAATAGTAAAACAAAGTGAAACAGCTTTATTATAATTTATAAATTTTGAAAGGTATATTTGAAGATAGGAATAGTTACCTTTCGGAACTCAGTCATGGCCATATACAGGACATTCCGCATGGTATGGTACTGTGAATTATTAATGTTAGTTAATACAAATATGGTGCAGATCAATCCACACAGTAAATAGCTGCAAGTCAATATCGTTTAAATGTATAAGAATTTGCATTGTCATTTCTAATATAAGTAAAAGGATCAATAAGAAGAAAAATCAAAACAAAATGAACTAAATTACAAGTTTAATGTGACTTTTCAGTCAAGCCCTCTTAGAACAGTATAGCTAACCTGGGACAAGTGAGAGCATGCAGCCTCAACTGCATTGACTGACCATGACTTCCCAAGGGATTTTCTGACCATAAACCTTAAAGCCCGAACAGGTAACAATCCTAATGATGCTATCAGGTAACTAAGAGCAGAAGCTAGAACTTGAGACCTGAAAACCAATGTAACAACAGTTAGTCATTTCACATAAACTAGTCTATGATTTTCAAAATAAAATAAATAGTAGCAAATTTTCAAGCTAAATATTTAGCAATAATAAATAGATAATTACCACTATATAATTTATCTGAAGTTTAGGTTCAGATCAAATTATTGAAATTGTTTTTATGCTTAAATAGAATGCCATGTGGTGTGAAATAGAGTGAACCACATCAAAATTTGAGATATCTAAGCTCATAATGTCACTATTATTCATTTCATCTCTAACAAAATAGGTAAGTCATGTGTTTGACTTGGGGAAGGGGGGTGAGACTTACTTTGCAATTTTTCCAATAAATAACTGTGTTGTTGACTGCAGGTTTAATGTCAAAAATGGATAAAGTCCAATGCAATATTTCACCTACAGAGCATAGGAGAAAATGCAAGTAGACAATTTACGAAGATCAGAAGTGATGGACAGATGGCATGATGGGTTCAAGTTAATTAAATATGCATCGTTCCTATAACCTTCTCTGGAGACTTCTTGAAAATTTCAATAGATATGTATGAACCAATAGAGTGCCCAACCTGGAGAGAAAATTCTAAATTAGCTACCAATTTTCATTTCAGAATGAAATTAAACTTTTCTAGATGTTGTGAAAACACATATAACAGTTACATAGAAATAGCTTTAGCTAAGAACTCGACACAAAGTGATTCAATTATAGTCCTCCAAAATTGTTCGGTTTTAGTGGATAAAAGGATGTTTGGTGTTACATGCAAACAAGTTTTGAACTCTGTACCTCTAATATCATCCTTTATGTCAAAGGAGAAGGGAGACTGGTTAAATTCATATGTCATGTCATGACAAGAAATATATTCTGATAAGACACTATTAATTAGACTATAATATCATGGACATCTTTCTTTAACAGCAATATAACAAATTATTTCTCCAAGCTCATCAGAAGCACCACACACATGCATAAGTATAGTGGCAGATGAACACAAAAATATACAAAGTATTAGCCCCAAAATTTTAAATTACAAAGCACCATCATAAAACAGGAGAAAAGATTTGCATCTTGTATTATTACATGACTACTATTTTTCAAATAAGGATTTTTTTTTTCAGTATGCAGCATCTTGGTGTTTTAGCACATACAATACAACTCTGCAGATTAACATGACTTTGGAAAAGAATAATGAACATGAGATGTAGAAGAACCCACCAGTAATATAGGAATCTCAATATTTTGCAATTCCTCTCGGATGAAATCAATCTACAAACACACAGGGAAAGTAAAAACTTTGACTTCTATCAGTCATTAACACTGTAAAGGTAAAATTATCTAACTCAACAATGATGAATGTCAATCATAAAAGAATGGAAGTTTATAAAATGAAAATGTAATCATGTAGAGAGAGAGAGAGAGAGAGAGAGAGAGAGAGAGAGAGGAATGCATGTGGATTAAATATGATAAATTCTCAATATGCCAACACAAAAGCCTCCACATGACATACTAGAGATAATTCCATGATGGCAATTCTTCTTTCAATTCAACAGTTGTGCACACTACAATCGGAATGAAAGTTTAGATACTCAATTCCGCCAGAGTTTTCCTACCATCCAACAATACATTAGATGAATCTGATGTTTCACAGAATTTCCAAAAAAGAATGGAAGACTTCAAAGTTATTCTGATTCACTAACTTACTCAATTTTGTAGTAGAAATCTAAGGGTCAGGGAAGGGGAGGACTTCCCATTGTACAGCACACCAAGTATAACCAATAAACCAATTTATAAATGGATATTGACATAAACCATTGATCAGTTTCTCTCACCAAACCAGCCAATGATTGTTAAGATTAAAATAGCAAGCCTTATACTCCCTCAGTTCCTTTTTATCAACTGTATTTTAAGGTTGTTTTGCAGAAACAAAAAATACAATAAATTTTCTCAATTCCAATAAAATAGTTGTGTAGCCTTCTATTTTATCTCTCTATCTAACACAATAAATATATGTGTAAATTATTTAAAAATTAGAAAACACATAGGATATGATTGATGAAAGAATAATTAACATGATCTTAACAAATGACAATAAGTAAGAACAAAAATTCTTCAAAAATCCGACACTTAAAAAGGAACAAAGGGGTATTACCTTGTGATCAATTTGTTCTTGTAAAGAAAACATGCGTCCTTTTTCCAAGTCCTAGAGACAAAACCCTGTAAGAGTCGTTCTAACGCCACTCAAGCAAATCAATCGAAACAAAGTGTATGTACCTTTCTTGAGTGAGAAACATGGCCAATAGCTGCTAATTCACGGAGAAACATGACTAATGAGCATAATTGTCAACCAACTATCCATATAATAAATAGCAAGAAAGAAAGAGCTTCCATTATTTTTCTCACCTGTCACAGACGCAGTTCCCTCCAGTAGCTCATATAGAAATTCCACAAAGTCCTTGTAGAATAAAATAACTCCTGCAACAACCAAAAAAACCAAAAGCCTGAAACAACTAAACAAATATAACCTGGAAACATAAGCACGCAAGCACATAATCGAGGCCACACCTGGGTTTCCAGGAACAAACAGGACATGCAATTTAGGAGCCTCAGCTCGAATCTCCAATACTTCAGAAATGTGACTAAACAAAAAGGAAATTTAAATGACGGAATAAACAAATAAAATCGTCGTCAAAATTCAAGGTTCGAGATTACAATACATACCCTGACACATTGCATAATCGAAAATTAGCACGCCTCATAGGTTCGGCTAGCAAATTGTTGTCCACAGTCATGTTGTAATTAACAAGACACTTCGTGTTATACCTTGTCCAGGAAGACAAAATATTAGGAATGAAAATGATTAAAAAATGTATAAATGAATTGAGGGGACGGTATATGGAGGAAAAATTAGGATAAAATGATAAATGAAGTTTGCATAGGTTATCCTAATGAAAATGTAACAGAAATGCACATCTGAGAGACAATGCTTGTGAGATTAATGCATTGCCAAATTTGAACAGGTACGGAGAACTGTAGAGAGAAAAACGAAAACACGCACTGAAATTGCAAAGCAAGGATTTGAATAGGCACTGAGAACTGTAGAGAGAAGAAATGGGAGAAGGAAGGGAAAGTACCTGGTGGAAGTGAGAGGAGACAACAGCAAAGAGTGAGAGAGGAATCGAGCACTCCAGCAACAAGAAGCCAGACGAGGAAGCATTTGGTTGAGGGTGCTGCGTTACTCACAACACAGTTACCGAATTAGGTACACGTCATTCCTCTTTTAATTTTTTTTTTCTGAAATAATTGGGTATCTTTGAAAAAACAAATTATTTGTCTGATTTTTCTCTTTTTAAGAAATTTGAATACAAACAGTGAAAATAAAGTTATCAGAATCATAAAGGATTTTAAAAGGTTATTTTTCACTGTACCCATTTTTTTTTCTCATAGTATATCTAAAATGTTAAACATGTATTTCACATATGTGAATACAGAAGACCCAGTCGAGTATGATCCTGTCTAATAAAAAATTGTGATAATTCAGCGTGATTTATATATTGAAAGGGACTAAATATTTTAGTCTAATTTATCACTATCTTAGACTAATAGATTAACATGTAAATTTTAATCTGATTAGATTTAAAAAAATATTAAATATTTATATAAAACTAATTAATTAAAAATATATTTAAATAAAAGTAAATAAATTATTTTAAAAATTTAAATTTTATTAATAAAATTAATTTTTATTTAAAATATAATGATTTAATATACAAATTATAAAAAATACATCTATTTAATTTTAAAGTAAAAATTAAAAATTTACTTATTATTATTATTATTTATTTTTAGTAATTTATTAATTTAAAATAATAATTAATATTAATAATTAAATTATGAAATAAGTGATTATTATATATTTATTTTGATATTTCCTTTTAGAGTAAGTGAATTATGTGAAATTAATTTATAATATACATATATATTTAAAAAATAATTATTATTCTATAAAACGGATATATTTATAAATTTATCGGTTAACTTGACCTAACTCATATAGGTCATGATCTAAATAGGTTAGACCAAAGTATGTATGATTCAATTTAAACCACAGTTCTTTTTTTATCTAGTCTGACCTATTTCTTAAGCTTTTCGTACTGGTCTATCGAGCTAAACCTATCTTGACATCCTTAATCATATCTGAACACTAGTACATGTACTTAAGGGTATTAAAGTGAGTCAACTCGGCTCACACAGGCTGACTCACCACGATCTGAGCTGAAAATAGACGAGATCAACTTGACTCATTTTATTGCGAACCAACAATTTCACAATCCGGCTCAACCCACTACGGGTTGGTGAGTTAGGTGGTTTGACTCACCAACCCATATTTATTTATTTTTTCAATTTTTTTTCTAATAAGCATGACTTAATCACGGATCAGAAACGTAGTGATGCGATAACACGACAAATGTTGTGATGCGATTAAAACGTGAAAATGCTAGTCGTGAGACTAAATTACAGTCGTGCGGTAGCGTGGCAAACTCCGTGACACAACTGAATGATAAACATTGTGGTGCTACTGAAATGCAATGGTGTAGCAAATGTTGTGTTGCAACAAATGCAATGAACTTAATGGCATATTGGTGCGATAGACAGATGGCAAGTGGCCCCATGTGCAGTAGTGAACGCAGTGGTGCAACGAACAATTGATAACAAATTTGATTGAGAGTTTGCCTTGTAACGACGACGTGAAGTAGATGTGAAGAGAAAATATAACATAAATTAGTGTTACTAAATTATACCATTATTTTTAAAATTTAAAATAAATGGTGGGTTGTGAGTCTACTCATCATAACGGAACTCGTAATAAGTCGGATTGACTCATGAGTTATCATCCATAATTACACCCTCATTCGTACCTCTTCCACTTCATTTTCATTTTAAAGTTAGAAATTTGTTAATGATATATATTTTGAATCGTATAACATATCGTGCATCTAAAAAAGTAATATAAAAAAAAACATTTGATTGCATAGTGATATTTGAATGGTTGAATCTAGAATCCATTCTTAAAAAACACAATCTGATAATAAGTTTTTTATATGCTAATCTAAAACTCATTTATATATTATGTTTTTGGAAATGTATTATACATTCAACAATCTAGAAATAAATTTTACATTTCTAAATTTAAAATATATTTTCAAAAAATACAAACTAGAAATACTTTCCAGTAAAACACAATTTAAAACTCATTTATAAATTGTGCTTTTTATAATTGTTAGATATTTTAGATATTATAGATATTATTAGTCACAATATATGTATTTACCATATTTACTTGTATGACTCTTAATGATAAATATATTACCCTATGTGTATTTTAGACATAAGAAAATTAATCTTATACCTAATTTTTCACTATATTCAACATGGTATCTAGAGCTTACATTTTTTTTTTCTTGTCGTTGTTGCCCTTGCACTTGCCGTCTTCGCCACCACCACTGTCGCAGGAGTTGCCACCGATGCTGGAGTCGTCGTTCTGCTCATATCGACTAGGTAACCACTGTATCATTGAGATCGTCACGATCAGAGTCTCCATGCGTTATTTAAAGTTTTTAAGGTTTTTCTCTCTCTCTTCCTCTATGGCTTCTTCTGTTGTCCCACAATCATCTATTGTAAATCATACGTCATCTTATACCGGAGATAATATGTTATTTGTAATAAATTTTTCAAATGATATGAGATTCGTCAGAACTCTAGTTCCACTATTTTTGTTGCACTCACAGGTACATTTTTTGTTAACCTAACTCAATCTCCTTCTATTGGACCTTGAATTCTTGATTCAGGCATCACATATTATATTACTGGGAACAAATATTTGTTTTCTTCTTTATCCTCTTTGAATAATTTACCTTCGATTACAATGACTAACGAGTCTAGGGTTTTGCCTCATGATATTGATACTATTAAACTTTTTTCATCTTTATCCATTGATAATGTTCTTTATGTCCTTGAGTCTCCCTTTAACTTATTATCTATTAGTTGTCTAACTTGTTTTCTTGATTGTGTTATTTCTTTTACCAAAGATCTTGTTTATTGATAGGACCGGAGTTTGAGACAAATAATTGACATTGGATATGAGTCTCATGGTCTTTATCATCTCCACCATTCTACACATGTTGGTATAGTTATGAAGTCTCCATCTCTCCTCCATGCTCAGCTAGGTCACCCCAGTCTTGCCAAATTGCAGCTATTTATTCACAATTTGTCCAATTTATCTAGTTTATTATATGAGTCATGTTAATTAGGGAAACATAGTTGTAGTTCATTTCCTTGTATTGTCTCATAACGTTCTTCATCCCCTTTTGTATTAGTTCACTCTGACATTTGGGGACCAGTGGTGTTAAATCTAATTTAGGTTTTCAGTATTTTGTTACCTTTATTGATAATTTTTCTAGAAGTAATATTTGGTTGTTTTTAATGAAAAATCGTTTTGAGTTGTTTTTTATATTCCAATCCTTTTTTAATGAAATTAAAACTCAATTTGGGATTTCTATTCGAATTTTATGAAGTGATAATGGTTGTGAATACATTTCTCATTCTTTTAAAAATTGTATGACTTCTCATGACATTCTTCATCAAATTTTGTGTTTATACATTTCAACAAAATGGAGTGGTTGAGCGCAAGAACAAACATTTTGTTGAAACAACTCACATTTTATTAATTCATGGTGAGGTTCCTAAATATTTTTGAGATGATTTTGTTCTTATTGCATGTTATCTTATTAATCGCATGTCATCTTCAGTTCTAAATAAAAAAATTCCTCATTCTCTTTTATTTCATCATGAACATCTACATCTCTTACCTCTTAAAGTTTTGGGGTCTATATGTTTTGTTCATAATTTTAGTCCTGGTCTTGATAAGTTATCTCCTAAATCACACAAATGTGTTTTTCTAAGATTTACTCGATACAAAAAAGATATAAGTGTTTCTCTCCTTCTCTTACCGTTTTTTTATTTCTAAAGATGTCACATTTAATGAGTCTTTTTTTCTTCTCCATGTGTGTCGTCATCTGTTACTGTCAATATTCCTATTGTGTGTGATTCTCCTTTTAGCCCACCTTTGGATTCTCCTCTGCCACCATCACTTCAGGTTTATAATTAAAGACAACAATCCCAACAACCACCAAATGACTCACGTCTAGTGCCAACTCATTTGTTACCTCTGGCTCCGACAACTGAGTTTGACATTCCAATTGTCCTTCGTAAAGGTATTCGCTCTACTCGTAATCTCTCTCCTCATTATAGTGTTTTGAGTTACCCTAGATTATCTCCACCTTGTTATACTTGTCTTTCGTCCATTTCTTTTGTGTCAATTCCCAAAGTCGTCGGTGATGCCTTAGCCTATCCTAGTTGGTGTCAAGCCATGCTTGATGAAATGAGTGTTCTTCAGAATAGTGGAACTCGTCATGTTACCATATGTAAAATCTGTTGTTGGTTGCAGGTGCGTATTTGCTATTAAAGTTGGTCTTGATGGTATTATTGATCATCTCAAAGCTCGTCTTGTGCCCAAAGGTGACACACAAATTTTTGGTTTGGACTATGGTGACACCTGTTCTCCAATGACAAAGGTGGCAAAGGTGACTTATGTTTGCTTATTCATAGCCATGACTATTCTTTAATAATTGTTTCTTTACCAACTAGATGTCAAAAATGCTTTTCTTAACGAAGATTTGCAGGAATAAATTTATATGGAGTAACCTTTAGGCTTTGTTGCTCAAGGGAGTCTTCTCAATTGGTATGTCATCTTCACAAATCTTTATATGGCTTAAAACAATCTCCTAAGCTTGGTTTGGAAAATTTAGCAGTATTGTTCAGTAGTTTAGTATGACTCGCAGTGAGTCAAATAATTCAGTATTTTACCGTCACTCAAGTGTTGGGTGTATCTATTTAATAGTATATATTTATGATATTATTCTTACTGGGAGTGATCATCATGGCATCTTCCAGATAAAACAACACCTTTGTCATCACTTTCAGACCAAAGATCTTAGTAAACTTAGATATTTCTTAGGGATTGAGGTAACACAATCCAATAATGACATTATTATATCTCAAAGAAAATATGCATTGAATATTTTAAAAGAAACTGGGTTGATGAACTCAAAATCTATTGACACACCCATGAATCCCAATACCAAACTCCTACCTAATCAGGGAGAGTCTCTCTCAGATCCTGAGAAGTACAAAAGATTAGTTAGAAATTTAAACTATTTTACTATTACTCATTCTGATATTTCCTTTGCAGTTAGTGTGGTGAGACAAATTTTTAATTTCCCATGTGCAAATCATTGAAGTGCAATCATTCATATATTAAAGTACATTAAAGGATCTCATATAAAAGGTTTGTTATACGATCACAATAACCAGACTAAAGTTGTCTATTATTCAGATGCTGACTGACAGGATCTCCTTCTGATAGAATATCTACTTCCGGATATTGTGTTTCTATTGGAGGTAATTTGATCTCTTAGAAGAGCAAAAAACAAAGTGTTGTATCAAGATCTAGTGCTGAAGCATAATACAAAACTATGGTCTCAGTCACTTGTGAACTTATTTGACTTAAACAATTATTTAACAATTTGGAGATATCACTCAAATGACACTTATATGTGACAATCATGTTACTCTAATTCTGTCTTTCATGAAGGGACCAAACACATTAAAGTTGACTGTCATTTTAATCGATAAAATATTATATATGGAGACATTAAGACCGCGTTTGTTAACTCAAGTAAATAGTGTTAACATATATTTTCACAAAGTTTTTATGAAGACCTATAATTAATTATATTTGTAAAAAACTTGGTAGATATGATTTATATGCATCAATTTGGAGGGAGTGTTAAATATTTTAGATATTGTAGATATTATTTCATATTTACTTGTATGACTCTTAATTATAAATATATTATCCTATGTATATTTTAGACACAAGATAATTAATCATATACTTAATTTTTCACTTTATTCATCGAGAATATATTTTTAATTTTCAAAATCAAAATTTTAAAATTATTTTTTAAAAATATAATTCAAAAATATGTTCCATAAAGCATAAACTGAAACTAATTTCTGTATTATATTTTTCAAAAATATATTCTAAAAAAATTTCGATTTTTTTAAAATAAGCTTTTCAAAATCTATTTACATTATTATCATCTTATATAAATATGAGATAGAGGAAAAAAAAACATGGTAACGTGGAAGAAACAACCTTTTCAAATCAAATCAGTGGTCCAAATAAAACTGGTTCATTTAGCTAATTGAAGCAGATCAATAAATAACCATTTTTAAAATGAACAAACCTATTTATTCAGTGTTTTTATTTATTAAAGAAAAAAAAGTATTTACAGAGAATTTATCTAAACACATTGATTGATCATATTTCTGTCACAACAAGCCATGTTTAATGTTTGTGTTAAGAGAAGCGTGGTTTATTGCGAACATGAATCAAATTGGACAAATCAATTCGTCAATGATAGAATGACATCTAACTTTGTTTGTTCCTATTTTTGTTAATGGTTTCACCAATATTACCATTGGACGAATTCAACATTGTACAAAATTCCAATGTTAGACTTGCTTTCCACTTTAAAATTACTTAATTATCAGTATTTCGTGGAAGGGTCGGTTTCCGCGGAAACCCAATTATCGAGTCAAATGGATGAGTGCAATCCAAAGCCAATACCAATTAAACTTTTACCTTATCCGCGTTATTTCGTCACTTTGGTCACTCACAATTTTTTATTTGCAAGCTGGGTGCAATACTTACAATGTAAGTCATTATAACAAAAACGCTATTAATATAAAAACACACACAAAGCTGAACAATTAATTATGTTGGTTTCACTGCTATCTCAGTAAATTCCACTCATTTGCTGTGCCTTGTTATAACTTTTCAATAACATTATTATTTTTTATGTTTTCAATTACTTAATATATGTATGAACAATAAAGTTTAATATCCTATCTACTTAGAGACTGAATTTTATAAAAATGAAAAATATAAAAATTATCAATAGTTCTAGTCTAATAAAAAAAACAGTTAATTCCTCGTAATGCAAATAAATGAACGCTTGAAAATTGACTATAAAAATGTTTACATTGGTTATGGTTTCTAGCTATTGATAGATTTTTAATATTGAAAAAAATAGAGACGTATAAAAAAAATTGCTAATAAGAATTATTTAAAAATACAAATAAATATTTTATTATAGATATATGAGTTACTTGAAAGTTTGTTAAAATATTTTTTTCCTTTTTTAAATTTTAAGTGATTCACATATCAAAACAATAATAAAATGTTTATTATTATTTTTAATTGCTATTTTTTAATAAAATGTTTTTTTATTCTAAACAGCTCTTACTTTCACTTCAAATATTATATTTAAAATTTTTACTGAAGACTTTTAATTGAAACATATATTTATTTTAAAATAGTACAAGCAAGTGATAATAGTCCTTTTATTAATATGACACTACCAAATTTTATGATATTTTAAATCAATTTAATATTGATTGTGTTTATGCAAATAGTTTTATTAAATAATATTTTAATAGATATAACAGTTTATTCAGCTATTAACATTTGATAAGTAACGTGTTAATACAAACTAAGAAATATGTTAAAACATTAATATGTATCAATATAATTTTGTTACCAACTCCTTCACATTAACGGTGCATACGATTTTAATTCTAAAATACTTTAAGAAATTAAACTAAATGCAACAAAATAAAAAAGCGTTTTAAATAGCGTTGTTAGGTTGCTGTGATCTTCCAAGTTACAAACATGTTGTTTTGCATAACTAAAATTTACACACAAAGACAATTAATTGTTGATTAATCTTAGTTATTTTAATTAAAAAGCAGAATCTTCGTTATTTGACATTATTATAATTATCCATTATATGAAATAAGCAATGACGTAGATACAAAAGAGTAAAATATTATGAGTGTTACGTAGGATTGGGTTGAAGTAGTCATGCACATAAGTTTAGTTTGAAATTTGTTATTTTTTAAAATAAAAATAGAAATAAAAAAGAAACTAAAATTTCATTACCCATTTGACAAATACTTACGAAAAAAATTATCAATCCAATTTAATAAGGTTTCTTATAATATTGTTTATTTTGATTCAAATGAAGACCTTATTATTTCAAACTAGGAGTAGTGCTCCAAACACTTCGAGTTGGAGTGTTTTGTATACCTTGAATATTGAAAGTGAAATTTTTACCGTTTTATAGTAAATAAAAATAAATTTATCCTAACAAGTATTATGGTTTATGTAAAAAAAATAAGCATTGAATTGATATTTTAACTTTTCAATAATATATAATTATAAAATTTGAAATGACTTTATAAAATTTTGTTTTCAAGATCTTATCATTATAATTTTAATAGATTCAATTTAAAAATACACTTCCTATAAATTATAATATTTTCTTTATGTATTCCAATTCAACGCAATATATATAAAGGTATTGATATTTTTTTTTATCTTGTTTAAACAAAAATAATTACAGAAAAAAAACTTGCTTTCTAAATATTTAGTATAAGTGTGTATTTAAGATTCAAATTCAAATTTTATCAATTAAAAATTGTGTGCAAAGCTCATCATGTTAGTTACAAGCTCAATAATGCAACTATTTTTCTTCTAATTCATTTACAGAATAGAAGTAATATTCTCAATAATTTTAATCATATTAACTTTGATTATGCACCATTTTTTTTTACGATATTAAAGTGATGCGGGAACAACTTGCAAAACAGAGAAAAGAAAAACACACGTTCATATTAATGATGTGTTTTCATAATAAAATTTTGTGTAAAATAATATATAATTATAAGAGAAATGAAAAGTAACAGAAAATATCAAAATAAATAATATAATAAAAAAATGTTGTAACATTTATATTCGTATATCTATTTTTTTATTCTATATCTTTCACTTAAACAAAAAACTTATGGAGGTGTAATTCAACATTTTTCCAAGAGGAAATTATTGTTAGACTTAGAAATGTTAAAATGGAGGTATAATTTAATTTCATGACCCACCTAATAAAATTTGTATTATCTGTCCTTATATTTTAAATGGATTGTTATGTGTCCATTTTTATATCAATCTTCGGATGTACTTTAAAATATTAAAAAATAACTTTAATTAAAAAATAAAAATTGTATTCTAAAATTTAAATGATATTAATGAAATTAATTATATATATATATATATATATATATATATATATATATCATAGTATATGAATATGTTTTTAGAAAATAATATTATTTTTATTTTTTAAAAATATAATTATTATTACTTAAAATAGTACACTTATAAATTTGATTAGTTAGACCACAAATTAAAATAAATAATAATAAATTATTTTAATCTAATCTATTGTATATTTTTTATATCAATTTCTTTAGTCAAATACATCTTACAACTACAGTAAGATCTAATAATGCATTAGGGAGTAGGAGATCAGGAAATAAAATAGTAGAAAAAAGAGAGGTAAAGGAATCCTAAAATCTAATAATTGTATAAAAACTGTAGCAAAATAAAATTCAAGGATTAATGACATAAATTGGTAGGACACTTAACATTTATTCTTTTCTGCTTTCTAGAACTAGTTTGTGTTCTGCTTTCTGTCTACAAATGTCACTAAAACACATTACACAAGTTACCAAATTTTGGTCAAATTTCAATTTCAGCCACCATGGACGCAATTTCTTGTGTTTGACTACTTACGACTTTTAAACTAATAGACTTTTTTTTTTTTTTCATAAAATATACACTTTCATATCAAATTATACAATTAATTTTATCAATCTAGATGTTTCGTTTACAGAGTCTTAACTAATCATGATTTCGGTAGATTCATAAAGTTCTACATTAATTATAATCGAGATAAGATAACTTATATATTTTTTTAAGACGTCTTTTAAAAATAAAATAATGATAATCAAAATTTCAATATAAATAATAGTTCGTACCTAAAAATTAAACTTAACGATATCGACACAGTAAACATCACTAGACACTCAACGGAAATCATTAATTGAAGTGAGATATTTATCCTGCTATTTCCTCATTTTACTGAGCCAGATAGGTTAAAAGCATAAATGAAAAAAACTACTAGGCATAATATAATATCTCAAGGAATCTGTCTTCTTTGTTTGTTGCATCTCACCATTAGGAAGAGTTCTAATTGCATCAAGGGCGTGAGTGATGACAAGCATGTAAGGATAAGAACCAGTAAACAGTTTTGTTCTTGAATATCATATAGTTGGGTCAACAACCATCATTCATGGCATTAGATTTTCTACAACTAAACATTAACTAATCTATCTAATTTTATTTATTTTTACATCTGTCATATTATCAACTTTATTTTCGTATGCAAACAATCATTATAGTCTTGATTGACCTAATCAACCCAGTAAACAAAATGATACACAAGTATACTTTCACTAAGTTTGTTTGTTGACTTTTATTTAAACGTCTTGAATACCCTAATGATGCGTGAAAATTAAATTCATCTGAAAATGCATTCGAAATTACGTAAAGGGGCATATATGGGTGCGTGCCTTAACTGCCAAACGGTGAATCAGTTTTACTTTTGGTAGAATCCTCGTGAGTTTGCGTCCGTGACAAGAAATCCCGTTTAATATTTCTTTCTTCTCTGATTATTTTAATTTTTTGAATTTCTGCGTTTGTTCCTTCTCACGACTGCGATCCTTTCTTATATATATTTTTTCGCAAGGCTTGTTCGGCATTCAGTTTTTCATAGAGAAACAGGTATTCTTCTAGAGGATTAAACCTCATATTTTCCAATCTTTATAAAGTCTCAAGTATATACTTGTTCATTTTCCTTAAGGGCACCTCAATCTGTTTGAAGCTTGAAGGGTGTCTCTGACTTTGTCAAACGTGGGACTCAACCCAGGCACTGGTTTATTGGATTCTCGTGAAACAGGTGAATGCTGAAAAAGCGTTTCCCTTTTTTTTTTTTTTTTCTTAAGGAGAAAGAAAGACATTGTGTCACGCAACTATAACCGCAACCTCTCCAAGTCTCAACCAAAGTTTTTTAACGGTTCATAATTTTGATGGGTTGTTTGCTTGGGTCTCAGAGTTTCTGCTTGTCGTAGAGTAGGGATCGGAAATGCTGGGGGATTTCATCACTCGATGTCTTATGTAAGAATAAACCTTTTGGTTTTTCTCTTTATGTCCGAATGGTATTATGCTGTTCAATATTCTTATACCATCTTAAATTTCAGATTGCTTCTGGGGTATGCGTATCCTGGATTTGAATGCTACAAAACTGTGGAGAACAGCAGGGCTGGTAATGATGAACTTCGATTCTGGTGTCAATACTGGTACAAAAATCCATCTTCCATTTGCCTATATGGTTCTGAAATGTTCTGTTTGGCTTTTGATTGTTATAATTTCGGTCATATGATTACATTTTAATTATTGAAGATGTGGGATGATGGGGAAGAATGAGCGTAGATCTTATTAAGGATTAAGAATTAAAAATTAAGTGATTGAGTTTTGGCCAAGAAAGAGATCTTCTTTAGGAATATCCAAAAGGGAGGTCAATACCTTGAAGGGTGGAGCACACAGGGAACCCATGTGCACCTAGTGAACGTGAGTAATATTTTAAGCCCAGCATCAGTTGTGTAGATAAGAAGTATATGATGCTTGTTTCGGGTATATGTAATCATCCCAGCAGAAGTTTAATGGGTTTCCTTTTTCTTACAAATGGAGTTGAGAATTACACATAAAGGTTGAGAATGATAATTGCGGCTGGTTTATGTTGAGCTTGCAAAATTCATTGGGATGTTGGGGGAAGAAAGCTTAAGTGATTCCTTGTCAAATTTGTTTAACTTTTTATATATATATATATATTGTTCGGTAATGAGGTATCGCCTCTGAATCATGTCTTTGTGCAACATTAATTTGCAGGATCATTGTAGCACTTTTCACAGTACTGGAGAATTTTGCAGATGTAGTTATTGGATGGTGAGTGCTTGACGTTTTAGCTATCTGTATAATGCTAAATTTGATTTAGATATGTTTGGGTATGTAAATGTGTAATTGATTTAGATTTGAGCAATATATTAATGCTGAACATTTATGTAGGGTTCCCATGTATGGAGAATTGAAGCTTGCACTCTTTATCTACTTGTGGTATCCCAAAACTAAGGTAAGAATATAAAAGCGATATAAGGATGCCTCTTTGGCTCTTTTTAGCTTTCTTTTTTTAACACTATTTGTTGCTTTTAATTTCTTTTGGTTTACTAAAGAAGGTTATTAGAATTTGCGTGTAAGTCTTCTGGAGTTTGAGGAAGGTTTTTTTGTGACTCTTTCTTCTAGGGTGTGGAAGAGTGAGTTAGAAGAATTTGGAGTTTAGACTTATGGTCTTCTTACTTCTTTCATTTTGCTTGTTTATAAATAACCAATTTGGAACTTGTCCCCTCCAGAAAAAAAAGAAAGACATGTTTGGTTTCTGATGCATCGGTATAAATGTTGCTTAACGCAGGGGACGGGATATGTTTATAATGCAATATTGCGGCCTTATGTGTCAAGCCATGAAAATGACATTGAGAAAAAGTTTCGCGAGTGGCGAGCTAGGGCATGGGATTTGGCCATTTTTTACTGGCAGAACTGCACAGAGTTGGGGCAAGCTACAACCTTCCAGATTCTCGACTTCTTGGCTGCACAATCTAAAAAATTTTCCAGCAAATCCTTCGCTAAGGTTAATTCCCTTTTCCATAGTCACATTCCAACTTCAGAACCATTCTTATTTTGACTCCTAATTTTTTTTTAATATTAATGAACAATGCAAGTTGCATGCACTAGAATTTTTTTTTCTTTATAAATTAAAAAATTGAACATTTCTTTCACAATGATGTATTGATTGAAGACATCTTCGCGTAGCAAAAATGTCATCCATTTCCTATTTTAACCTGATATAAATTAAACTGAAGTTACTGAAGATATTGTTATAATGCAGAAAAATGACAAGATGGGTTCAACTCCAAGTGCCCCACCACTGTCTTCAATTCGAGACTCTCTCTTTGAAAACAACCATAACAATTTCCCAGGCCGCAAGAACAAGAAAGGGAACTAAGGCGCTTTAATAAAGCGAAGCTCACCACAGAACTGTAACATTTTTTGTACATTCTTACGTCAACCCCATAATTAGTCTCATTCTGCTTGTAATATAAAGAATGCTTTGTTTTTGTCCCCTCTCTTTTGAAACACTTTAATTGATTATTCATTCTTTCATTCATTCGTATATACTTTGAATTTGAGGCCACAACAGTTGAGAGGCAAACGCGAAGCTACAAAAATTCTATACAAATATTCAAAAAGTAAAAATATAAAAAAATACGAGGAGCATATCCTTAACCTATTCTTGAATCGAACACAAAGCAAAGGACTTGCAGTTGCAGTGTCGGTTGTCAAGAGTAGCATCGCGTGCACACGTGGACCCTGATAGCGCGAATCATTCGACGGAAAAATCGGGAAACTGCGGGGACCATGTGGTGGAAGAAGAAGCCGAGGCAGGTGGCGGAGAGGCGGCGGAGGCAGTGGGGGGTGGAGGCGCCGTTGGGGGAGCCGGACATGGGCTGGAGGTAGGCCCAAGCAGCCTGCTTTACGAGGCGGTTGCGGATGGAAATCTCTCGGGCGGAGTACGCGGAGGCGGTGGGGGAATTCACGGCGGCGTTGGGGGAAGGGAGCACGTCTCTGAGGGATGTGTAGGAGACGGAGAAGGGGGATTTTAAGGAGACAAGTTCCAAGCTCGTCGTGCGCTGCGGCGGCGTAGAGGTGGGGATGGCTAGTTTGCTGGCCGATGCGGCGGCGAGGGAGTTGTGGCGGCGGAGGGTTGGGGACTCTGGCGGCATGTAGGTGGTAGTGGTAGTGGACTCTACCATGGTGTCAGTCTTAAAGCAAAGCGTGTTGTTGTGTTTTGATTTGTGGTGGACTGGTAGCCAGAACCAGTGGAAAACATCTGATTCTAGGACCATATGAAAGTGAGAGAAAAATAATAACACGCTATTCAATGTGCACAAAAAATACTATTAAAATAAAACAAATTAGTAGAAACGATCCATCATTATTGCAATTATTGCCTCTGTTTTTCTTTTGGTTTGTCTTTATCTTTTCCCTAATTCATATCCTCTTTTCTTCTCCAACAACTTGGACCAATCCACTCATGCCTGTCTATGAATCTTGCTCATCCATTGCCTTTGGCTCCCTTCTCTGCTAACCAAGTTCTCCAATAAATTTAATCTTATGTTACATAATAAAGACAACAAAATTTTAAGAAAATTATTTTTTTCTAAACATTCTGACTAGCATAAATGAATGTTTTGATGGGAATCTCTACAGGGTCAAAAGTTACATAAGTCATGATGTTTACATAAAACTAAATTACCCTCAAAACTACATGTTCTACACACACATTCAAGTTAAGCATGACATTGATTTTAATCACTGACTTGGTAATGTCTAACTTTTCAACAAAGAGAAAGATAATCATTTGTTCCATGTCCTCAAATCCACTTAATCCGTTTTACCTTTCTTTTCTTGTTATATATATATATATATATATATATATATATATATATATATATTTTTTTTTTTTCGTTTTTAATCTAATAGTTTTCTCTCTCTCTTTTTTTCCTCAAAACTTATTTTATCTAATTTATTATTTTTACTTCAATATTACATACACCTTGTTTGTTACTTCAATATAATATATTCTCCTATCAATTTAAGATGAGCAAATGATAGCAACATAAAAAAGAAAAAGTAATAACTTGTTATAGTTTACAAAAGCACATATCCTATAGTAATATAATACTACTTTGTCTTTAAATGAAAAACAATGCGTTACTTTTATAATTATGAATTTAATTAGAATGAATATACACCATCTACGACTAAGATTGTTAAAGATTAATTTTAAAGTCCATTAAAAAAAACTTGTATTAACTTTTGTAAAGTAAAATAATCACGCATGTGGATAAATTGGGAATATTTATTTATTTGTTTTTAAGTATCACCCATAGTTGAACCATCCATTCTTGAAGACTGATATGACAATGAGACAGAATAAGAATAAATAACGACTTTCCATAATTTGTTTTATAGGATGATAAAAATCTACCTCGTATCATTTTTCATATTTTATAGATATTGGTTAATTTAGTATGATAACCTTCCATCCTTGAATATTCATGTATATAGATAAACCTCTGTTTATTTTTGGATACTAATTTAACAATTTAAATATTATGTTACACATTAAGTATTTGTATAATTTTTTTTTGTCATCATTAAATATGCATGAACAACTTCAAAATATATACACTCGATGACAAAAAATATAATTTGTTTGATTTTTACTAGAATTGAAAAATATTTAAATTACGAATTTGATAAGCATCTTTATAGACGTTGAGGTAGCTGCTGTGGTCCATTTTTGCCATTGCCACACAATTTCCATAAAAGCGACTTCTCATTGATCCCACAAGAAGACAGATTATGAACAGTCACTTCAATTCTGGCTTTGAATGAGTTTGGTAGAGGTTAGGTTATGTGAATGATCATAATTAGGTATATCTACATCTACATATTATATATGATACTCTGTAAAATATGATGTTTAACAAGTTAATATCTTTTTTATATGTCATTATTATTTAAAGAAAAAATGTTATAGACAAAAAAAAATCACGTGACTTAAGTATATGAAAATTATCTGTGAGTGATCTCCTCTTCGATATCCGCACAATTCACGTCGGTCTTCATCTCCACCCATCAGGTCGTATATGCCCATATCAGAACAATAATATTTAATTTTTATAATTTTTCCATGATTCAATTCTTGAGAAATGACACATTTTTTTTCTTATAATAATTTTTTTATAAGTATAAATTAATTAATAAATAAAAAATAGAGAAAAAAATATTTTTAGTTCTTAAACTTTTTAAAAGCATTTCTTTTGAATCCTTAATAAACATTTGACCCGTTTCAAAGTGGCCACTTCAACCATCACCGCCACGGTGGTCTTCACAACCAAGTATTCCTGCGCTTAGATGCAACAGCCACCTGATAGCTTATATAAGCGCATTTCTCCTTATCTATCAATCATCAATGAAGAATATTAAAGTTGTGTAGAGATAAACAATCTACTACTAGTTTTTTAGTTATTGGTCTGAGCTCTACTATTTGAAGATAATTTCGAGAGGAAGAGTCACATTAAATATAAATTTTATATTTAATGTAAAACTGAATTATAGAATCGTCTTATTGAAACACTCTATAAAATTTAAAATAATAATTAAGATTTGTTTGGCTAACTAACCTAATTAAACACAATCATTACAATATTATTATTGAATTATCATCTAATATAATCCTATAATTCAATAATCAATTAAATATTCAGATTTTCCCTTAATTCTACACATATTTGATTATTCAAAGGTTTAATCATAATATCTGTCAGTTATCCTTTGTACTACAATATTCAAGCTTTAGTTTCTTATTTTTAACTTCATTTTTAATAAAATAAAATCTCCAGTCTAATATGCTTACTTCTTCCATGATGATTAGGATTTTTAGCAAAATTGATGATTGACTTGTTATCGATTTTTAGTGGCATTGTCTTCTCTAGTCTTCCTATGACTTAATTAACCAAACTCTCGATCCAAGTAACTCTATTGTCACTAATCAACAAATCATCAACATATAGACAAATAATCAACAAATCATCACCTTCGATCTTCGATTAAATCTCATTTTCAATCTCATACTTCAAAAAACTTGTTGTTGAAGACAATAATCGATTTTAGTATTCTAGGATCTCAGAGCTTGTTTCAGACCATATAATATTTTTTTCAATCCGAGAACCTTTTGTTCTTCTCCAATTATCACAAACCCTGGTGGTTGTGTAACATAAACTTCTTCCTCCAGGTCACCATTTAAAAATGTAGATTTTACATCATTAGATGTATCACCACCCTTTATAGTTAGCAAGAGCTACCACTGTTCTTGTCATCTCCATCCTAACAATAGGTATATACACTTCTTTATAGTCTAATCCTTCTCTCTATAGAAAACATTTCGTCACGAGTCTGACTTTATATCTTGCAATTGTTTCGTCCAGTTTTAACTTCGTCTTGTTCACACATTTTACTCCAATATGCCTTTGATTCTCTAGGAGATTAGCTAATTCCCATGTTCTGTTCTTCTCGATTGCCAACAAATAATTTTTCATGGCTTTGATCCACTTGGGATCCTCGATTGCTTCTTCAAAGAAAACTAGTTCAGGGTTGATGTCAGCATACAAGGTTAAATGCACAAGATCATTATCATCTTCTATTTCTTTAATCATCCATCCAGTTGTTGTAATAGAATCATCATTATTGATTACATAATCATCAAATCTAGTTGGTGTCTTAATCAATCTAATTGATCGATTTCTCCTTCCTTCAATTTCTTCCTCTCTTTCGATTTCAAGAATCGATCAATTTTCTCCTCCTTTGATACTAGAAATCGATTAATCTTTGTCTTATGATTTCTGTATCACCTGAGTCATCGAAGCTAATACTTCGATTTTTCACTATCAAACATCATTTCTAGTAATTTTTCTCATAAACAACAACATATATGCTAATAATGATCTTATTTTTTACAGGATCGTACAACTTATATGCACTAGTTGCAGGATATCCTACTAAAATTAACTTTTGTCTTCTATCATGGAGCTTCTTCCACTTCTCATAGAACATGTCTCCAAGCAATTAAACCAAATACTTTCAAATGTTTTATATTTGATTTTCTCTTAGACCATACTTCTTCTGGAGTTTTCTCCTTTACTCTTTTTGTTGGACATCGATTCAAAATGTATATAACTATCGATACTGCTTCACCCCAACATGAATGTGACAAGCCTTTGGTTTTTAATATACTTTTGACCATATTTAAAATCTTTCGATCTTTTCTTCCAACAACATCACTATGTTATGGTGTGTATGGGGGTATAATATCATGCAAATATTGTTCTCCTTGCAAAATGATGCAAGTTCAGTATTGTTATACTCTCCACCATCGTCTGATCTCAATACTTTTATAGTTTTATGACTTTATTTCTCAATCATCAATTTAAAATCGACGAAGTGACTAAATATTTTTTACTTCTTCTTGAGCAAGTACACCCACATCTTCTTGTTATAGTCATTGGTGAATGTCACAAAATAACTATTACCACCTATTGAAGAAACATTGAAGGGTCTACACACATCAATGTAGATAACTTCTAACGTATTCTTTCTTCTGGTCTCAATACGCACCTTGAAGGGATTTCTGGCTCGTTTCCCTATCATATAGCCTTCACATATGTCTTTACTTTTTTGGACTCCAATCCAATCGTCATCTCCTTCTCTCCAAGTTGCCTCAAACTATGGAAGTCAGGATGACTAAACCTCAAATGTCACAACCAATTGTCATTTGAGACTACTGCTACAAAACATAAGTTATTCAATACTAAAATATTGACTCAAAAAATTTTGTTCTTACTCAGAGGTGCCTTCAAATGATGTCTCATTCTTATTGAGGATTCTAAATACTTGTTCTCTTAATCTCCAATCAATCAAATACCCTTTCTGAAGTAGTTGTCTTATACTCAGCAAATTGTACTTTATGGTTGATACATAAAGTACATCCGAAGTTATTAAAGATTTGCCTTCTTTTCTTCTGATCCTGATTCTACATTTTTCTTCATATTTCACTATTGAATTATCTGTAAATTTTATCTTCAATCTAACACTCTCATCAAGATCGACGAACTAATGATGAACACATTTTATCCATAATTTTATTAGTATAATTTATATATATATATATAATATATACTTTTTTGATTAATTATTAATAATTAATATAATTTTGTAAAAATGAAATAAAAATGTCTTAGTATAAATTATTGCTTAAATTGTACATTTTTACTAATTATTTTTTTTCTTTTGCAAGAATGATAAATTAAATAAATTATAAAAGTTGAAACAGTGTAAATTTGTTGAGCGCTTTTGAATCCGTTCAGTGGAATCAACTTCGCGGCAACTGCTCAGCGGATGTGAAACCGCTTAGCGGAATCAGTCTAGAGGGCTCTTCATTATAAAATCAGCAAT
Source organism: Sphenostylis stenocarpa (assembly GCA_963425845.1). Classification (NCBI taxonomy): domain Eukaryota; kingdom Viridiplantae; phylum Streptophyta; class Magnoliopsida; order Fabales; family Fabaceae; genus Sphenostylis; species Sphenostylis stenocarpa. Next base: position 35,309,431 of record OY731398.1, on the reverse strand, counting down.
CCGTTGAGCGAATTGCGTCAAAATCTCATGTAACTAATTTAATTATAAATCCATTGAGCGGGAGAAACCACTGAGTGGATTAGTCGAAATTCAAATTTTGCAGAGTGATGTATTGAGTTCTATTTTATAATTATGGGCTTCGAATGGGCCTTGAACACTTTGTATACCTTTATTGTTGTATAGATAGACCTTCAAAGGTGTAAAAGCATAAGTTAAGTTTTAGTCAAGGGTTTTATAAGTTTCTCTAGTTTTTAGCGATGTTTAGCTTCTATGTCGGTTCATGGAATTCTTTATCAATTCAAGTTCTTCTTTATCAGATTTGTTTTCTTTTCTCTTAATTCTTCATTTTTACTTTCTATTTTCATCTTTTACATCTCCTTCCACTTAATTCTTTACTGTTCTCATATTGTTCTTTGTGTTTCAATTGTTAACCATGTTCTAATTTGTTTTTGTTGTTGATTCACATATTAAAACTTATTTTCTATAGTTTATATTTGATTCTTAATGATTCTAACCAATTATAATTCATTACAATCAATGTAATTGATTTTACTTTAATAAATGTTCCTTTTACATCACAATTCAACTTCTAGGTTTAAGTGATTGTTTGATTTAGGAATTGATTTGTGAATACGAATTTCAATTGAATTGTATTTGATTGAAACTATTGTAGATTTATTTTTGTGATTACAAGACAATATCATAAAAATCAATGATAATCATCAAAACAAGTTTATGATTGGAGAATCAACACAATTTCTTCATTGTTATTAATCTACAGCTTTCATAGATTAGATTTACAAGCTTTTTTTATTGCTTTCATAGTTTAAATTTTTGCTTTCGTTTACATACTTTTATTTACTGTTTTTCATAGTATAGGTTTATTGTTTTCAATTTACTTTTTTGTATAACACCCTACCTTATAAACCCTCTATCAGAAGAATTAATAATTTTTAGCGGAATATTTTTTTTATAAAAACCAATAATAATATTTCCCTCATACATAATATTAATATATTAAACAAATGCATTAATCGTAAAAATAAACTTTAACATGTAAATTTTCAATAACTCATTCCTGCATTTCATCATTTTAGAAAGTACTAAAAGTAAACATTCATAATTACATATAGATAAAATACTAGTACAGTCCTTCAAAATATTAGGGATAACATTGAGATAACTTCCTACAGAGCAACAAACTATACATAAGAGTGACTACTACCCAATATCGTATAGGTCTATGTACCACAAAGGACTGCCTATAAAAGTTTAGATATGTTTATCCCAATACATGTTGCCATCATTGTGGCTCCTAGCTAATGAGTATGAGTGTCATATTCATCGGGTGTTGAATCTGTGACATCTCCCCTCTCTTCAAACAATGACCGATCAGGTCCAACGAGTACCGCAAGTACAAGGGAAATAAAGAAAACAGAAAGACAAGAGGGTGAACAATAGTTCATACATCATTTTAAAATCAACATCATAAACATTCACAAGTCAATCAAATTCCAAATGATTGATGTTAATGATGCATGATCCTAATATGTTTTCTAAAATGTTTATGCATGCGGGCCCGAATCATTTCTCAAATCAGTACTGGGGTAGCCAGGAGTTGACACTATTAGGCATGGAAAATCCACCCACGGGATTGTTGAGACCCATGCTCAAATATAAACCCAGTAGCTCACTGACCATTGATATACGGTAAGAGCACAGTCAAGTACATGAGAGTTTGTACAGTGGGATCCCCGACAACAGGTAGCAAGCCTGGGTCTTTTGGGGCCTCCAACCACTACCCTTCCTATCCTCAAGTCCTCCCTCAGGGCCTCCTTATCGTATTCTCAGAGTCCATAATCTCTGATTCCCCAGATTTCACAAATAACCATTTTTAGATGAGTAGTGTATGAGTCCCTAAGTGATTTTTCTTAGAAATTCACATTTTTCCAAAAATTTTGACAGAGTTTCCCCTGTAATACGGACTTCCCAAAAATTTCCAATCACCTGTTACAAACAGAAAACTTTCAATACAGTTCAAAAAGGGTTCACAACCCATCATCCAATTCTTTCAATTTAATTTTCAATGAATTTTCTCATGAAAAACCACCATGCATATAAATGCTCACTCAAAGACAATACATATCATAATAGAGTACCAAACATGTATTTTACACCATCATACACGTAAGCAATTCATGATTCACTTTCACAACCAAGCATATAATGAAATCAAAATTATCAATCATAACAAATTTAGACAAATTCAACAAATAAGGTCAAACAAGTTTATGATGTAATCCTTACTATATAGCCCACCCCTTACCTGATACGTTCACACTTATTCCTTTCAAAGCTTGATGTTGTGTTTCAGCAAAATCTATATACGTAATAAAATGCTAGTTAGAATCTTATATTTCTATGATTCTATCTCATGAGAATTTAAATTCACTTTGTATTGCTAATCCATTTTTTAATAATATTTTAAGCTCACATTCAGCTTATAATTATCTTAGAAAATTATCATATTTTGTATACACTTAGAGTAGAAAGAATCCTAATAACAACCATGGACAAGGTTCAGTATTTTGAAATTTTCTAGAGTTATCTATAAGCCGTTTTGGCATGAGATTTGAACCAAAATTTTAATAACTTAATTACCTACAATATTGATGAAGGAAATAAATTCAAATACCCTATAGAATAGATGCAGTTTTCAGTTTTCAGTGGTTCTTTCCAACTGGGCTCAATTACAATGACACTCTGAACATGCCTTGGTAATAGGATTATAACTCATGCTACACATAAGCTATTAACATGAAACAAATTTCTAAATTTCGGGAATATAACTTTCTACAACTTTTATGAAGTAATCAAGTCCTAATTTCACACATATCAATCCCAGTAATTCAAAAACCGAGGCTGTTGAAACAGGACTACCTCTTAACGTCACAACTAGAACACTTGATAGTAAAATGAGTATAACTTGAGCTACAAATATCCGTTTAATATGAAACCAGTTTCTAAATTTCGACAACTTAAAGGGCTACAACTTTCATAAGATACCAATTCCTAATTCTGTTCATACAAGTCCCAAAAATTCAATGAATAGTACCTACGAATTAGGACTCTTAAAGTTTTTAGCTTAACCACTTCTAATCCTCAATTTTAAGCATTATTCTAGTATTCTAGGTGTAAAACCTACAGTAACATTCTTCCTACACCTATTCAAGCTCAGCCAAGTGAGGAGAAAAATAGAAAATGCACCGTTTTGAAAAATAAAACGGTAGAAATGTAGAGGAGATTGAGATAAATCAACTTACCTCTTTGAGCTTCTCAAGAAAATCAAGATTTTTCCCTCAAAATCAAGCTTGAAGGTAAAGTCAAATATTTGAGTCTTATTTCACCTAATAATTAGCTGGACGCATCATAAATGCGCTGAGCGGATTATAGGCCGCAAGTAACCGCAATTAATAGAGATTTCAAACCACAATCCGCTCAGCGTATTTCTGATACCCAAAACCCCTAAGACTCTAACATCACTACAAACCATATCAACCATCATATGTTTCTTGTCAACTTATACACATAATAAACTTTTAATGTACTCACACTCAATGCATAAAAGAAAACAATAATTTCTAAATGTGACAATTAAAATTGTTAAGTCCATACTCTTTCAATTTCAACCCTAAATCATATAATTACTATCAGGCGTCCAGTTGTCCGCGAAACGAATCAATTTTAAGTATTTTCTAAAAATTCTAGAAAATCATAAATAATCTAATAAACATAAAACTCTACAGTTACTTTACCCAATTCCTAATAATTTAATAATTAAAATTTTGACAAAGATTTTGTCAAAATTTAACAAACTAGGGGTATTGAGAATCAAAATATTACATTTTGCATTTAAAATTATAAAAAAAAACCCATATTTTTTAGCTTTTGACATTAAAAAAAAGATTTGAAATAAAATCAAGGAATTCTCCTCAGGATTCGACCTAGGTCAAACCCTAGTACTGCATTACTTTAATTGCAAATTTTTTGATGAAATCTAGACAATAAGATTAACTTCGTCAATCAACTTCTTTAAAATGACATATGATTCTAACAACCAGTATCCAAGAATCATAATTCACCAAAAGTCGACACTACCATCAACAACACTTCATCCTCTGAGTCTTCCTTTGGTGCAACATTTACTTCTTCTTCTTTGCTCCAACAGTCAGCAACATAATGGTCATACTTGTAATAATGTACATTCTTCTTGCTCACACTAGAGTCAGATCAACCACCTCTCAATTTTGAGTTTTTGTCTCTACCACCTCTTGATTATGAAGAACTCTCCTATTGCCCTTATGCTACCCACCATTATTTTTACCTCTTCTTCTTCCTTGACCTCTATTGTTCAATTTTCCTCTGTTACCTTCAATTTTTATTTTGTCAACAACGTTTATTTTGCGTTGAACTTCTCTTTTTCTCTCTCAAGTAACCGTTGTTCGTGAGCCTCCAATGACTCTTGTAATTTATCCAACTTCAACAAATCAAGATCTTTTAACTCTTCGATAGCAATTAAAATCATATCGAATTTTGCATGAAGGATTTTTAACACCTTCTTTACCACTGTTCGTTCTTCCAGGATTTCACCACATAACATTATCAAGTTTGTGATCGATAACAATCTTGTAAAGTATTCTTTGATGGTTTCTTGCGTCTCCATCTGCAACAACTCATACTAACGATGCAAGGTTTGAAGTTGCACCATCTTCAATCTTTCTATCCATATGTAACTTTGCGCCAGTATGTCTCAAGCTTCTTTTGTCGTGTTTGCCAACGAGATCTTCTTAAAATTATTTCCGTCGACACGATGATGAATGTAAAACAAAGTTTTATAATCATGTTTCTTCACATCAGGAAATACAACATGTCGTAACTCAGTGGGGTTCTCTGATAAATCATCATATTTATTCAAAACTATATCCAAGACTTCTTGCAACCCAAAGATAGTTTTCATCTTCATGCACTATTTATTATAACTATTCAAACTTTTCCTATCAAACATTGACATGTTGCTACGTAACCCAATTCTTACCATTGTCATTCGATCTTCTTGTTCTTCCTGGATCTTGAAACTCTTGATACCACTATTAGTGTAAAGGGGTCAAAACAATTACAGAGAGAGTATGGAGAGAAAGAGGTACATTGAATATATAAAATTGTATTTAATGTAAAAACTGAATTATATATTCACTCTACTAAAATACTATAGAGACATAATATTTAAAACCGTAACTGAGATTTGTAAGACTAACTAACCTAACTGTACCAATTATTATAACATTATTGTTGATCATAATTTAACAAAATTGTTAAGGATGTGCGTATGTGTGTGAAGAGCTGCAAAAGTTGGTTAATGACGATATTTTTAGAGATATTTTTGTTACTGCTCCTGTAGTTTTGTTTTTTGTTAGTAGTGTACTCCAAATTTGTAGCACTTAATAATTTGCATTTACCTATTTAAAGGTTTGATTAAGTGAATAATAGTAAGTGGCACTTCAATATTACTCTTTACTCTTTCTTTATTTTACAAAAGAAAAATACTGCAACAACAACATTTATTTACTCGTCAGAGTCCTTCCATTTCTTTGTTTGTAATAGTGTGGTATCAGAGCCACTGCAAACAAAATAATGACATATAACTTTGTCCAACCATTCATTCCTCGCTTTGATGGACATTGTGATCATTGGAGTACGTAGGGATGACAATTAAACTCGTACCTGTGGGGATTGACCCGTCCCCGTCCCAAGTTTGACGGGGAAAACCTGAGTTGACCGGGGCACCGATCCCGATCCCGACCCCGTCCCCGCTCCGAATTTATATTTAAATTTAAAATTTGAAATATTAATACTTTAAATGTATTTTCTTTTCTTTTTCTATTACATATAAGGTTATTTTTTTAATATTTCACCAATTTTTTATTTTTCTTCTACCCACTTTTAATTTTTTTATCTTTTTTAATCTTTTATATCAATTAATTTATTACATTATTCTCTCTTACCTTTCTATTTTTTATATTTCCTTAATTTCTCCTATCAATTTATTTATTTTTTTAATCTTTTCAATCAATTTGATGAACAAAAAGTAATTTTTTTTCTTTATCTTTTTCTAAATATTTTACATAAATTCTAGTAGTAACTAATATTATTTTATTTATAATTTATATTTATTAGGTTTTATTATGTCATATTTTTTTATCTTATTATTCTTATTTATCATATATCAAATTTTATCTTAATAAAATAAGTGTATTTTGAAGGATTAAAAGAAATTGATAATTTAAACTTTTATTACTTCGAACTAATTAAATAAGAATTAACTTATTAAATATTTTCTTATAAATTATATATTTCATATTTTTAAATGACAACTTAAAAATGAATTAACTTATATATATAATTAAATGTTTGAATACAGTATTATAATAATAATGTTATAAGTATTCAAATATTTAAATAGTATAATAATAATAATAATAATAATAATATAATAATATAATAATAATAATGTTATAAATATTCTATATATATATATAAATAAAAAAAATAATTAAATATCATTTTACATACATATTTTAATATAAATATAATAAATTAAAATGTATATTTAATTAATAATAATTTTAAAATTATTAATATTTATTTATATATAAAAAATACATAATAAAATTAATTTATTATAAATGTAATTATCTTTTTAAAAATAATATAGATCGGGGACACGGGACGAGGCGGGGCGGGAACCCGAAATCCAGCGGGGACGGGAATGAATACCTAATTTTTAATCCCGACGGGGATCGGGGCGGGATGGGGATGAGGATGGTTAAAAAAGTCAGGGGCGGGGATCGGGGAGGCAAAACCCGCCCTCGCCCCGCCCCGTTTCCATGTCGAGGAGTACGTCGATGGATAACTTCTTGAGATCCAAAGAGTATTGGCAAGTTGTTTCTGAGAGCATTCAGGAACCAGCAGATGTCCCAGTAGTGACAGAGGCTTAGAAAAAAAAGATAGAACGGTTGCGCTTGAAAGATTTAAAGGCAAAAATTTTTTTTTTCAAGTAATGGATTGTTCAATCTTGGAGACCATCCTTTGTAAAGATATATCCAAGCATATTTGGGATTCCATGAAGAAAAAATACCAGGATTCTGCAAAGGCGAAAAGTCAACAACTTCAAGTTCTTCGTTCGGAGTTTGAAATCCTATGAGTCTATAAACGATTACTTTTCATGTACAATAATCATTGTCAACAAGATGCGGATTCATGGTGACAACAAAACAGATGATGTTGTGTGGTTGAGAAGATACTCCGCTCCAAACTTTAATTTTGTAGTTTGTTCCATTGAAGAAGCTCATGTAGTTAAGGAACTTTCAATTAATGAGTTGCAAAGTTCATTATTGATTCATGAGCGGAAAATTTGCCTGGAGGAGAAGGAGGAACATGCATTGAAGGCTTATGCATATATTAACTTCAAAAATAGAGGAGGTCGTGGTAGAGAAAATAACAGAGGTAGAGGTAGATGATACAATGGTCGTGGTTACCAAAATCATCACCAAGGAGTATGTCGTGGTTATCAAAATCGTCATCATCAAGGAAGAGGACGAGAAAGCCATCACTATACAAAGTCAGCAAACAAGGCAGATGTGGAGTGTTTTCAGTATCATAGGTATGATCATTATAAATAAGAATGTCAAGTTAAATTAAATAATGAAAATGGAGAAAGAACTAACTTTGCAGAAAATAAAGAAGAAGTCTCTTTGTTAATGATTTGTAATGCTAAAAAAGAAAAGCAAAAGAATTTATGATACCTGAATACAAGTTATAGCAACCATATGAGCGATGACAAGATTGTGTTTTCAGTGTTAGACAAATCTTTTCGTGACAATGTGAAGTTTGAAGATGATTCTAGAATCTCTATAATGGGAAAAAGAGAGGTAACAATTCAAACAAAAAGAAATATTGTTCAGACTATATCTAATGTCCTTTTTGTTCCAGATTTAAGAACAAATTTATTGAATATTGGCCAATTACAAGAAAAGGGATATGGGATTTATATTAAAGACGAAGTTTGCAAAATTCATGATGAAAATTTAGGATTAATTGCCCAAGTTCATATGACATCTAATAGAATGTTTCCACTATACCTCCACACCATCACTGACGACACTCGAATGGAAGGGAAACAATTTAGGGTTAGGTTTTAAGAATTGATTTGATTAGAAATAGAAAACAGAAAAACATAAAAGATACCGTAGGCACCACAAATAAGAATATTTGATAAGCCAAGAAGGATCGCCACAAGAATCGAATAATTCTTGATAAGATCAAGTGATGCAAGGAAGAACCCTAGCAGAGCAACAACTCACAAAGTAATCTGAATATTACGTCCGTTCATTCTCAATTCCCAAATGTTTAATACAACTTAAGTTTATGAGTTTGTCTCATTGCAGGACATAAAGATAAATTAAAATCCTATTATCCCAAGCAAGGTTAAGTTACCCAGATGGTTCAGTGAATGCATTATAAGCTTTGGGTCTTGGGTTCAAATCCCCACTGTAGCAAATAAAATAGTAATAATAATAAAAACTAAATCTTTTAGTTGGGCCTCCTAGCTCTCCAAACATTCTATGCATGTGATAGGTCTAGACTCCTCCATGTTTGAATCTTTTAATAGTTGGACCTTTAGCAAATTGGTCACTTTGTATTGCAATGCCTCTTGTGCTTTTCTGAGCCTGCCTCTTGTCATAGGTCCACCTAAGTCTTGGATTGGATCTTGGTCTTGATCCTTCTCGTTATGGGCTTGGGCCTTTATGTCCACATCATTCCCTCCTTCTTGGGCAGCATTTGTCCTCAAATCTATGAATTCATCTCCTGCATCAAAAGGAGTCAAGTCAGCAACATTAAAAGAAGAACTTACATTATACTCTTCGGGTGGATCAATCTTATAAGCATTATCATTGATCTTCTCTAAGACTTGGAATGGCCCATCTCCTCTAGGTTGAAGTTTAGACTTTCTTTGTTCAGGAAACCTTTCCTTTCTCATGTGTACCCAAACCCAATCACTAGGTTGCACTAGTGCAAAAAGGGGCTTTTACGTCAGGTATTTAGGATTTTTCACGTCGTATTTAAAACTGACGTTAAAACGGGAGACGTAAATTTACGTCGGACCCTTTAGCCCGACGTAAATTTACGTCAGTTATCAAGAGCCGACGTAATTTTGCGTTGCATATACCACTAAACAGACGTAAAAACTTTCAGAAATTAAAAAAAAACAGCAAATTTACGTCGCATATGGTATATGGCGTATTGGTATATGCGACGTAAATTTGCTGTTTTTTTTTTAATTGGGTTGATTCTGTTTTACAACTGAAACCTGCAAATATATATTACAACCAGACGAGTTCGGAGGTTCAATTTTCTTTAGCTAGTAATATAATGATGAATAAATATAATGTTATTTTCAAAATTTAAATACAAACAATAATTATGGTATTCACTTATTATAATAAGTTTCTAATCTTAGGATAAATGACATGCAAAGTCTTTATTCGGGTTTTCCACTTAGAACATTAGTTATAGACACGATTCTAAATGAAAAAAAGCCATATATTATTCAATACCTTTTCCATTTTCACTACCAAATTTCAAAAATTCATCAACTCCATTTTCGTACTCTTCACTAATACGACGTGCATTCATCCAAGTTCGATTCATATTATGTTATAAAGTTTCGTCACTCCTAGATATTCAAAATCTATATTTAAAAATAAATTAATATACAAATAATAAAGCACGTATATGGAGTGTGTAAACCGAAAATGCACTCAAACAAAATAATGACATTCCAATAACAATCCAGTGGAAACATTCATACAATGACGTGATTTAGATCCCCAAAAATAATCACGGATTCAATTTGAACATATATCAGGAGACATAGAACACTAACCTCGAGTAAACACGAAAACGATTTCAAACTCGAATCCAATCGGGGAGAAATGTCAAATTCGTAAAATGAGACACAATGTTGATGTTCTTCACTGCCAAAATGATCAAAAATGGTGTGGAAAGGTAGCTATCGTTGTCGTTTTCATTGTCGTTCTAAAAAACCCTTGCGGCGCGAGATGCGGGAGTGGGTATGGAAGAGAATAAAAAGAACTTTTTACGTCACACACCCTAGTACGTGACGTAAAAAGCCTCTTTTACGTCGCGTGGGGGGTGCGCGACGTAAAAAGTGATACTTTTTACGTCACATGGGGGGTGCGCGACGTAAAAAGTGCTTTTTACGTCGCGCACCCCCATGTGACGTAAAAAGTGATATTTTTTACGTCGCGCACCTCCCATGTGACGTAAAAAGTGATACTTTTTACGTCGCGCACCCCCCATGTGACTTAAAAAGCTCTCTTTTACGTCGCATTGTACCAGGTGCGACGTAAAAGAGGTTTTTAACGTCACCTCCTACAATATGCGACGTAAAAGTTTCACCTCTTATTTACAAAATTGCCACCGCGTTTTATTTACGTCGAATATTTTGACATGCGACGACAATTGGGTGACGTAAAATGTCATTTTTGCACTAGTGTTGGAACACCACCTTTTTCCTACCCTTGTTAGCTTGCCTCGCGTAGCTCTCATTCTTCTTTTCAATTTGAGTTTTTACTTGCTCATGCAGCTTCTTCACATATTCTGCTTTAGCCTGTGCTTCCTTATGCTTAAACATAGAAATGTTAGGCAAAGGCAACAAATCAAGAGGAGTCAAAGGATTAAATCCATACACAATCTCAAATGGTGAACAATTAGTGGTGCTATGGATAACCCTATTATAAGCAAACTCAACATGCGGTAAACATGCTTCCCAAGTCTTAAGATTTTTCTTTAAAATAGTCCTAAGCAATGTGCCCAAAGTCCTGTTGACTACCTCAGTTTGACCATCGGTTTGTGGGTGACAAGTAGTAGAAAACAATAATTTAGTATCAATCTTACCCCACAAGGTCCTCCAAAAGTGACTAAGGAATTTTGAATCCCTATCACTCACAATGCTCTTCGACAACCCATGTAGCCTTACTACTTCCTTGAAAAACAAATCGGCCACATGACAAGCATCATCTACCTTCTTGCAAGGTATGAAATGTGCCATCTTAGAAAACCTATCAACAACAACAAACACAGAATCATTTCCATTCTTTGTTTTAGGCAGCCCTAAAATAAAGTCCATAGAAATGTCAGTCCAAGGATATTCAGGAACAGGTAAAGGAGTATACAACCCATGAGGCTTAACCTTAGATTTAGCCTTTTTACACACAATGCAATGATAACAAAACTTATTCACATCACGTTTCATATGAGGCCAAAAGAAATGCTCTTGCAAAATTTCTAAAGTCTTTTGAACCCCAAAATGACCCATCAAACCCCCTTCATGCGATTCACTCACAAGCAAGTCTCTAATGGAACACTTAGGCACACACAATTTATTTGCTTTAAACAAAAATCCATTATGCCTAAAGTAACCATTTTTAGAAAACCTTTCACATGCAGCAAAAGTTTCAGCAAAATCCACATCATTCACATACATGTCTTTCAAAGATTCAAGACCAAACAATTTAGTTTCAAGCATAGAAAGTAATGCATATCTCCTAGAAAGTAAATCAGCTACTACATTCCTTTTTCCCTTTTTATGCTTGATGACATATGGAAATTGCTCCAAGAACTCAACCCATTTGACATGCCTCTTGTTTAACTTACCTTGTCCCTTTAAGTATTTCAAAGATTCATGATCACTATGAATTACAAACTCTTTTGGTAAAAGGTAATGCTGCCAAGTTTGTAAAGCACGCACTAAGGCATACAATTCCTTATCATAGGTGGGATAGTTTAGGGCACCCCCATTCAACTTCTCACTAAAATAAGCAATTGGATGACCTTCTTGTAGCAAAACAGCCCCAATACCCACATTAGATGCATCACATTCAATTTCAAAAGATTTTGCAAAATTTGGTAATGCAAGAATGGGGGCATTAGATAATTTGTGCTTAAGTTCGGAAAATGCATTTTCTTGTTTTTCACCCCATTTAAACCCAACATGCTTTTTGACTATTTCATTAAAAGGTGCAGCCAAAGTACTAAAATCTTTAACAAACCTCCTATAGAAACTAGCTAACCCATGAAAACTTCTCACTTCACTCACATTCTTAGGGGTAGGCCACTCTTGGATGACTCTAATCTTTTCCTCATCAACTTGTACCCCTTTAGAACTCACAACAAATCCCAAGAACACAACATGATCAGTGCAAAAGGTACATTTTTCAAGATTAGCAAACAATTTTTCCTTTCTAAGCACATTCATGACAACACGCAAATGTTCAACATGCAAATCAAAGTTAGTGCTATATATCAGAATATCATCAAAATACACCACTACACATTTGCCTAAAAACTCTTTCAAGACATGGTTCATCAATCTCATAAAAGTGCTTGGAGCATTAGTTAACCCAAAGGACATAACTAGCCACTCATACAACCCATATTTAGTTTTAAAAGCTGTTTTCCACTCATCTCCTTCTCTAATTCTGATTTGATGATATCCACTTTTCAAGTCAATTTTAGAGAAGATACAAGCACCATATAATTCATCCAACAAGTCATCTAACCTAGGAATGGGATGTCTATACTTTACCGTGATGTTATTGATAACTCTACAATCTGTGCACATCCTCCAAGTTCCATCTTTCTTAGGGACTAGAATGGCCGGGACTGCACATGGACTCAAGCTTTCTTTAACCCACCCCTTTTGCATTAAGTCTTCAACTTGCTTTTGAATCTCCTTGGTTTCTTGGGAATTGCTTCGATAGGCTGGTCTATTAGGCAATGAAGCTCCTGGAATAAGGTCAATTTGATGCTCAATACCCCTAAGAGGGGGTAGACCTATAGGCACTTCTTTGGGAAAAACATCTTCAAAATCCTGCAACAAAGAAGAAACCTCTTTTGGAAAATAGTTAGTAAAACATGGACTGTTTGATTTACTTTCTTTACTCAAAAGTAAAAGTATTGGCTTTCTCAATTGCATAGCTCTTTTGACTTCTTTTTCTTTTATAAACAGACTTGCTTTTTTTCTCTCTTTCTCTTTTTCTTCCTCTTTTTCCTTTTTCTTTTCACTCTCTTTTTCTTTTCTCTTTTCTCTCTCTTTTTCTTTTCTTTCTTCTTTTCTTTTCTTTCTCATTTTCAGTTGATCCTCACTAACTTCTCTTGGAACCAAAGGTGCAAGAGTAGTTTTGCGGTCTTTATGCATAAAAGAGAACTTATTAGTGAAACCATCATGCATAACTCTCTTATCATACTGCCATGGTCTCCCAAGAAGTAAATGACAAGCCTCCATAGGCACCACATCACACAAAACAGAATCTTCATATTTTCCTATGGAAAAACCCACTTCAACTTGCCTATTCACGGTCATCTCACCATCTTCACTAAGCCATTGAAATTTGTAAGGTCGCGGGTGTGGCTTAGTCTCCAAATTCATTTTTGAAACCAACCGTGCACTAGCCACGTTAGTGCAACTCCCACCATCAATGATCAAAGAGCACAACTTCCCTTGAATGAGGCACCTTGCGTGAAAAATATTTTCTCTTTGACAATCGTCCAATTCAACTGATTGACTACCCAACATCCTTCTAATCATGAACAAATCTCCTTCTAACTCTCTTTCATCTTCATGCTCATTTTCATCACTAGATGAAGAATCTGAAGAAGATTCACTAATTATTTCTCCATCCTCCTTAAGTAACATAGTCTTCTTAGTAGGACATTGAGAAGCTATGTGACCTCTTCCCAAACATTTGAAACACTTAACCTCACTACTCCTTGTTTTCTTAAGTGTCTCATCAGACTTATTTTGATTTCTATGAGCTATAACATTGGAATTGCTTGTTGATGATCCTCCCTCCTTCTTATTTTTGTCCTTCCAACTAGGAGTGTGAAAATTAGATGAACTCCTCCTCATGGCACCCTTTCTCTTCAATTGTTGTTCTACCTTGGAAGCTTGATGTACTAAATCCTCCAACTCAACATAATTTTTCAGCTCCACAACATCCCTTATATCACTATTTAGCCCATGTAGGAATCGGGCCATAGTAGCCTCCCGTGCCTCCATAACATTAGCCCTAATCATGGAAACCTCCATCTCTTTGTAATATTCATCAACACCTCTACTACCTTGTATGAGTCTTTGGAGCTTGTTGTGAAGATCTCTTTGATAATGAGAAGGAACAAATCTTCTTCTCATCAACCTCTTCATTTCTTCCCAACTTTCCACCAAGGGTTCTTCATATCTCACCCTTTCCCTTTGTAATTGGTTCCACCAAATAAGAGCATAATCGAGTGAATTCCATGGCTGCCACCCTCATCTTTTTATCTTCCGTGTAATTATGGCATGCAAATAGTTGCTCAATTTTTATTTCCCACTCCAAATATGCTTCGGATCACTCTTTCCTTGAAAAGGGGTATGTTCAGCTTTACTCCTTCAATTTCGTTATCTCTAACATCACCTTCATTATTTCTCCTTCTCCTCCTTCTACCTCCACCATCATCATCATTTCTTTGATTTTCTAGTTGTTCAATTCTCCCATACAACTCCTCAGTATGTTCTGTCAACATTCTTTGCATTTGAGCTGTAATGGCATCAATCAATAATCTATTGTCACCCCCTAGAGGAGGGGTACCACCACCTGCACCTACCATCTTTCAAGTAAAAAAAGAAGAAGAAAGGACCAAACAAATGAAGTAATAGGACCTCACCACTCTTCTCACGTGTTTGCACTCAAAGATGTACCACTCGTGTTTACTCTCAATTTGACTTTTGTATAATATGCACTCTTGCCTTTTTCCACTCGTTCTCTGACTTATGATTCTTACAAGAATCAAACAATCTATAGTTCAAGAATCACTTTCAACTGTAGCAATCACAAGGAATAAAACAGAATTGTAGTACCAACAAAGGACAAGTAGCAAAGAACAATTTTACTACTAATAATAAGCAAGACAAATTTAAACTATGGAAAAACAAAGATTTGGGGATTGCTTCGATAAGATGGTCTATTAGGCAATGAAGTTCCTGGAATAAGGTCAATTTGATGCTCAATACCCCTTCTCTAAAGACACTTAAATTGGCAACTAGGCTCAATACCGTCATTTGGTATTCAGAGCAGGGTTCAAAAGCGGTACTGTTCATTGCACTGTTCGCCGACACTGTTCACGGTACTGTTCATTATCACTGTTCACGTACTATTCATTATTACTGTTCACGGGGTACTGTTCATTGTCACTGTTCATGTTACTGTTCATTGTCACTGTTCACGTGTACTGTTCATCACTGTTCCGTATACTGTTAAAAAAAATAATCAAAAAAAGAAAAGAATAAAAAAAAAAGAATCAAAAAGGGAAAAGAATCAAAAGAAGAAAAGAATCAGAAAAAAAATTTTATATATATATATATGTGGCAGTTGTTCTTTCTTTAAATTTCAGTGCACATTAGCTGTTTGATAAAATTCCTAAGTGTCAAACGTCTTTGTCTAATCTTTGTTTTTTCATAGTTTAAATTTGTCTTGCTTGTTATTAGTAGTAAAATTGTTCTTTGCTACTTGTCCTTTGTTGGTACTACAATTCTGTTTTATTCCTTGTGATTGCTACAGTTGAAAGTGATTCTTGAACTATAGATTGTTTGATTCTTGTAAGAACCATAAGTCGAGAACGAGTGGAAAAAGGCAAGAGTGCATATTATACAAAAGCCAAATTGAGAGTAAACACGAGTGGTACATCTTTGAGTGCAAACACGTGAGAAGAGTGGTGAGGTCCTATTACTTCATTTGTTTGGTCCTTTCTTCTTTTTTACTTGAAAGATGGCAGGTGCAGGTGGTGGTACCCCTCCTCTAGGGGTGACAATAGATTATTGATTGATGCCATTACAGCCCAAATGCAAAGAATGTTGACGGAACATACCGAGGAGTTGTATGAGAGAATTGAACAACTAGAAAATCAAGGAAATGATGATGATGGTGGAGGTAGAAGGAGGAGAAGGAGAAATAATGAAGGTGATGTTAGAGATAACGGAATTGAAGGAGTAAAGCTGAACATACCCCCTTTTCAAGGAAAGAGTGATCCGAAGCATATTTGGAGTGGGAAATAAAAATTGAGCAACTATTTGCATGCCATAATTACACGGAAGATAAAAAGATGAGGGTGGCAGCCATGGAATTCACCGATTATGCTCTTATTTGGTGGAACCAATTACAAAGGGAAAGGGTGAGATATGAAGAACCCTTGGTGGAAAGTTGGGAAGAAATGAAGAGGTTGATGAGAAGAAGATTTGTTCCTTCTCATTATCAAAGAGATCTTCACAACAAGCTCCAAAGACTCATACAAGGTAGTAGAGGTGTTGATGAATATTACAAAGAGATGGAGGTTTCCATGATTAGGGCTAATGTTATGGAGGCACGGGAGGTTACTATGGCCCGATTCCTACATGGGCTAAATAGTGATATAAGGGATGTTGTGGAGCTGCAAAATTATGTTGAGTTGGAGGATTTAGTACATCAAGCTTCCAAGGTGGAACAACAATTGAAGAGAAAGAGTGCCATGAGGAGGAGTTCATCTAATTTTCACTCTCCTAGTTGGAAGGACAAAAATAAGAAGGAGGGTGGATCATCAACAAGCAATTCCAATGTTATAGCTCATAGAAATCAAAATAAGTCTGATGAGACACTTAAGAAAACAAGGAGTAGTGAGGTTAAGTGTTTCAAATGTTTGGGAAGAGGTCACATAGCTTATCAATGTCCTACTAAGAAGACTATGTTACTTAAGGAGGATGGAGAAATAATTAGTGAATCTTCTTCAGATTCTTCATCTAGTGATGAAAATGAGCATGAAGATGAAAGATAGTTAGAAGGAGATTTGTTCATGATTAGAAGGATGTTGGGTAGTCAATCAGTTGAATTGGATGATTGTCAAAGAGAAAATATTTTTCATGCAAGGTGTCTCATTCAAGGGAAGTTGTGCTCTTTGATCATTGATGGTGGGAGTTGCACTAATGTGGCTAGTGCACGGTTGGTTTCAAAAATGAATTTGGAGACTAAGCCACACCCGCGACCTTACAAACTTCAATGGCTTAGTGAAGATGGTGAGATGACCGTGAATAGGCAAGTTGAAGTGGGTTTTTCCATAGGGAAATATGAAGATTATGTTTTGTGTGATGTGGTGCCTATGGAGGCTTGTCATTTACTTCTTGGGAGACCATGGCAGTATGATAGGAGAGTTATGCATGATGGTTTCACTAATAAGTTCTCTTTTATGCATAAAGACCGCAAAACTACTCTTGCACCTTTGGTTCCAAGAGAAGTTAGTGAGGATCAACTGAAAATGAGAAAGAAAAGAAAAGAAGAAAGAAAAGAAAAAGAGAGAGAAAAGAGAAAAGAAAAAAAGAGTGAAAAGAAAAAGGAAAAAGAGGAAGAAAAAGAGAAAGAGAGAAAAAAATCAAATTTGTTTATAAAAGAAAAAGAAGTCAAAAGAGCTATGCAATTGAGAAAGCCAATACTTTTACTTTTTAGTAAAGAAAGTAAATCAAACAGTCCATGTTTTACTAACTCTCTTCCAAAAGAGGTTTCTTCTTTGTTGCAGGATTTTGAAGATGTTTTCCCCAAAGAAGTGCCTATAGGTCTACCCCCTCTTAGGGGTATTGAGCATCAAATTGACCTTATTCCAGGAGCTTCATTGCCTAATAGACCAGCCTATCGAAGCAATCCCCAAGAAACCAAGGAGATTCAAAAGCAAGTTGAAGACTTAATGCAAAAGGGGTGGGTTAAAGAAAGCTTGAGTCCATGTGCAGTCCCAGTCATTCTAGTCCCTAAGAAAGATGGAACTTGGAGGATGTGCACAGATTGTAGAGCTATCAATAACATCACGGTAAAGTATAGACATCCCATTCCTAGGTTAGATGACTTGTTGGATGAATTATATGGTGCTTGTATCTTCTCTAAAATTGACTTGAAAAGTGGATATCATCAAATCAGAATTAGAGAAGGAGATGAGTGGAAAACAGCTTTTAAAACTAAATATGGGTTGTATGAGTGGCTAGTTATGCCCTTTGGGTTAACTAATGCTCCAAGCACTTCTATGAGATTGATGAACCATGTCTTGAAAGAGTTTTTAGGCAAATGTGTAGTGGTGTATTTTGATGATATTCTGATATATAGCACTAACTTTGATTTGCATGTTGAACATTTGCGTGTTGTCATGAATGTGCTTAGAAAGGAAAAATTGTTTGCTAATCTTGAAAAATGTACCTTTTGCACTGATCATGTTGTGTTCTTGGGATTTGTTGTGAGTTCTAAAGGGGTACAAGTTGATGAGGAAAAGATTAGAGCCATCCAAGAGTGGCCTACCCCTAAGAATGTGAGTGAAGTGAGAAGTTTTCATGGGTTAGCTAGTTTCTATAGGAGGTTTGTTAAATATTTTAGTACTTTGGCTGCACCTCTTAATGAAATAGTCAAAAAGCATGTTGGGTTTAAATGGGGTGAAAAACAAGAAAATGCATTTTCTGAACTTAAGCACAAACTATCTAATGCCCCCATTCTTGCATTACCAAATTTTGCAAAATCTTTTGAAATTGAATGTGATGCATCTAATGTGGGTATTGGGGCTGTTTTGCTATAAGAAGGTCATCCAATTGCTTATTTTAGTGAGAAGTTGAATGGGGGTGCCCTAAACTATCCCACCTATGATAAGGAATTGTATGCCTTAGTGCGTGCTTTACAAACTTGGCAACATTACCTTTTACCAAAAGGTTTGTAATTCATAGTGATCATGAATCTTTGAAATACTTAAAGGGACAAGGTAAGTTAAACAAGAGGCATGTCAAATGGGTTGAGTTCTTGGAGCAATTTCCATATGTCATCAAGCATAAAAAGGGAAAAGGGAATGTAGTAGCTGATGCACTTTCTAGGAGATATGCATTACTTTCTATGCTTGAAACTAAATTGTTTGGTCTTGAATCTTTGAAAGACATGTATGTGAATGATGTGGATTTTGCTGAAACTTTTGCTGCATGTGAAAGGTTTTCTAAAAATGATTACTTTAGGCCTAATGGATTCTTGTTTAAAGCAAATAAATTGTGTGTGCCTAAGTGTTCCATTAGAGAGTTGCTTGTGAGTGAATCACATGAAGGGGGTTTGATGGGTCATTTTGGGATTCAAAAGACTTTAGAAATTTTTCAAGAGCATTTCTTTTGGCCTCATATGAAACGTGATGTGAATAAGTTTTGTTATCACTGCATTGTGTGTAAAAAGGCTAAATCTAAGGTTAAGCCTCATGGGTTGTATACTCCTTTACCTGTTCCTGAATATCATTGGACTGACATTTCTATGGACTTTATTTTAGGGCTGCCTAAAACAAAGAATGGAAAGGATTCTGTGTTTGTTGTTGTTGATAGGTTTTCTAAGATGACACATTTCATACCTTGCAAGAAGATAGATGATGCTTGTCATGTGGCTGATTTGTTTTTCAAGGAAGTAGTAAGGCTACATGGGTTGCCGAAGAGCATTGTGAGTGATAGGGATTCAAAATTCCTTAGTCACTTTTGGAGGACCTTGTGGGGTAAAATTGGTACTAAATTATTGTTTTCTACTACTTGTCACCCACAAACTGATGGTCAAACTGAGGTAGTCAACAGGACTTTGGGCACATTGCTTAGGACTATTTTAAAGAAAAATCTTAAGACTTGGGAAGCATGTTTACCGCATGTTGAGTTTGCTTATAATAGGGTTATCCATAGCACCACTAATTGTTCACCATTTGATATTGTGTATGGATTTAATCCTTTGACTCCTCTTGATTTGTTGCCTTTGCCTAACATTTCTATGTTTAAGCATAAGGAAGCACAGGCTAAAGCAGAATATGTGAAGAAGCTGCATGAGCAAGTAAAAACTCAAATTGAAAAGAAGAATGAGAGCTACGCGAGGCAAGCTAACAAGGGTAGGAAAAAGGTGGTGTTCCAACCTGGTGATTGGGTTTGGGTACACATGAGAAAGGAAAGGTTTCCTGAACAAAGAAAGTCTAAACTTCAACCTAGAGGAGATGGGCCATTCCAAGTCTTAGAGAAGATCAATGATAATGCCTATAAGATTGATCTACCCGAAGAGTATAATGTAAGTTCTTCTTTTAATGTTGCTGACTTGACTCCTTTTGATGCAGGAGATGAATTCATAGATTTGAGGACAAATGCTGCCCAAGAAGGAGGGAATGATGTGGACATAAAGGCCCAAGCCCATAACTAGAAGGATCAAGACCAAGATCCAATCCAAGACTTAGGTGGACCTATGACAAGAGGCAGGCTCAGAAAAGCACAATAGGCATTGCAATACAAAGTGACCAATTTGCTAAAGGCCCAACTATTAAAAGATCCAAACATGGAGGAGTCTAGACCTATCACATGCATAGAATGTTTGGAGAGCTAGGATGTCCAACTAAAAGATTTAGTTTTTATTATTATTTTATTTGCTACAGTGGGGATTTGAACCCAAGACCCAAAGCTTATAATGCCTTCACTGAACCATTTGGGTAACTTAACTTTGCTTGGGATATTAGGATTTTAATTTATCTTTATTTCCTGCAATGAGACAAACTCATAAACTTAAGTTGTATTAAACATTTGAGAATTTAGAATGAACGGACGAAATATTCAGATTACTTTGTGAGTTGTTGCTCTGCTAGGGTTCTTCCTTGCATCACTTGATCTTATCAAGAATTATTCGATTCTTGTGGCGATCCTTCTTGGCTTATCAAATATTCTTATTTGTGGCGCCTACGGTATCTTTTATGTTTTTCTGTTTTCTAATCAAATCAACTCTTAAAACCTAACCCTAAATTGTTTCCCTTCCATTCGAGTGTCGTCATTTGGTTGAAAGCTCCTGCAATGAACAATACCGCTTTTAAAACTAGCAACTCATGTTTTACTACAAGGTTGAAAGATGAAAGTTGGCTTTGGCATTTTCGATATAGACATTTAAATTTTGGAGGTTTAAAGACACTGCAATAAAAGAATATGGTGACAGGACTCCCACAAATACAAACTTCTGCTCAAATATGTGAAGAATATGTCATTGATAAACAACATCGAGAACCATTTCAGAAATTCAAATCATGGAGAGCAAGGAAGGGTTGGAGCTTGTGCATACAAACTTATGTGGACCCATCACTCTGATGTCAAATGGAGGTAAATGATATTTTATATCGTTCATTTGGTGATTTTAGTAGAAAAATTTGGGTTTATTATTTGTATGAAAAATCTAAAGTTCTCAGCTTTTAAAAGTTTTAAAGCTTTAGTTGAAAAAGAAGTAGGGACTCCAATCAAAGTATTGCATAGTGATCGTGGTGGAGAATAAAATTCAGAAGAATTTATTATTTTTTGTGATGAGCAAGGTGAAAGTAATGAAGATCTTATTGAATTACTTTGGCAAAGATCTTGTTAATTTGATGAAGTCAAAATTGAAGTCAAAGGCTACTTTGTGGCAGTCAAAGGTCACTTAGATAAAAGAGTAGTGGGTTTAGTGAGTCTTCATCTCTGCTTAGGTATAATCATTTTTATCTCTCTGCTGCATGAGGTTTCTTCATTTAAAATATTCTGCAATTGCCTCTAAAAAATGTTTAAACGATTAAAAACAAAGTATTTTGTTAAAAGGTTTTTAATCAACTATTTTAACTAATAGTATATACGCTTTATCAACTAAAATGTTCTTAACACTTTTGTAACAGGTTTTTAACTGATATGTTTTCGAAACAATCGATTGTTTTCATTAGAAGGATTTTTGAAAACCTTCTGCCAGTATTTTAACTGATATAGAATTGATATAATCGATTAAAATGACTTAGAATATTTTGAAAAGTGTTCTGGCAGAATTTTAATCGATACAAACTCGAAATAATTGATTGAAATAACTTGAAGTGATTTGAAAGTCGTTGTGTCAGTTTTTAATCGATACAAATGCGAAATAATCGATTAAAACAACTAAGAGGTTTTTCCAGAATGTTTTAATCGATTAAAACTAGCTCGCTATCAGTTAAAATAACTTAGAAAGTTTTATGAAATCTTTTGGCAGAATTATAATCGATTAGAATGCGTTACAATCGATTAAAATAACTAAGTGAATGTTTTTCAAAGTGTTTTAATCGATTAAAACAGATTGTTATCAGTTAAAATCACTCAGAAAAGTTTATAAGAATATTTTGCAGTATTTTAATCGATTGAAAGACGAAACAATCGATTAAAACAGTTTAGAAGATTTTTTTACAAAGAGTTTTAATTGATATAAACGGTGTCGTATCAGTTAAAACAAATCTAGAAAATAATCAAGAACATTTTAACAGATTAAAAGAAGTTTTAACAGATTAAAACAAGACTTTTAACAGATTAAAAGATTATTTTAACAGATTAAATAAACCAGCAGTTTTGAAAAACTTCTATATAAACAGAGTTGCTTGAACTTTTTATAACACATCTTTTAGCAATCAATCAAGCAATAATAAGTGCTACTTTCAAGAGAGATTCACGCTAGTTTTTGAGAAGTTCATAGAAGTTCTTTCTTGAGGCAAAATTGCATTCTTTTGGAGAAGAAACTCATACTGCAGAGTTGCATAAATCTGGTTTGATCGTTCTAATTTTTTCTCTTTGTTTCTTTACTTTCTTTACTGTATTGTGAGTGCTTGAAATTGTGGGCACTGGTTTCTGTAGCTGGAATTTGGCTGCAGGGTTGGTCAAGAACTGGAATTTAGTTCTTGGTAAAGGTTTAGGTGCAGGAACTGGAATTGTAGTTTTTGTGGTAGATTGAGTGTGAGATTAAAGTTGTAATCTGTAAAACATTCAATCTAGTGGAACTCAGCTGGTATTTGGCTGGAAACTGGACGTAGCCCTGGGATTGGGTGAACCAGTATAAATCTTGGTTGTATCTTTCTAAACCTTTCTCTCTTTTAATTCTGTCACTGCTTTTATTTTGATTGTCTGCTGTGTATGATTCAAGAACTGGTCAGAAATCTTAATCTTTGAAATAGATAATCTGTAAATTGCAAAAAAATTTCAAAGATCAATTCACCCCCCCTCTTGATCTCAGCCTTCTTTTCTAACACAAGGAATAAAGAAACAATTAACTACAGCACAATGTTGAACATGGTACGAATTCTTTTAACAAGCAGTGGAGTTCCAAAAACTTTCTGGCCTGAAGCAGTTAATTGGAGCATACATATCTTGAATAGAAGCCCCACTGTTGTTGTTCAAAATATGACACCACAAGAAGCTTGGAGCAATCAAAGACCGACAATATATTACTTCAATATTTTTGGGTGTGTTGCTTATGCTCATATCCCATATTAGAAGAGGAAAAAGCATGATGATGAAGGAGAAAAATATATTTTTCTTTGTATTAGTGAACAATCAAAAGTTTACAAATTGTATAATCCTATCATCAAGAAAATGGTGATTAGTCGTGATGTGATGTTCGATGAGGGATTGTTTTGGAATTGGGATACAAGTAAAGTGGAACATCAAATACAAGTTGATTTTAACAGTGAAGATGAAAAAAGGCGACAACCACCAATAACACAAGTACAAAGTGAGCAACAAGCTAAACCAGTGGATGAACATGAGTAACAAGCAACTAAATCAACAAATGAACGTCCACAACGAAACATAAAGAGACATGCATGGATGGAGGATCTTATGGTAGATGGAATTATTGAAGTGGTAGTTACTTATTTTGCTCTATTTGTAGATTGTGATCCAGTAGTTTTTGAAGTTGTCGAAAAGCCCAAATGGACGAAGGCAACGAGTGAAGAAATTGTAGCCATAGAGCACAACAATACTTAGGAGCTGACTCATCTTTTGAAAAGGCACAAAACAATTGGTGTAAAGTGGGTTTACAAGACTAAGCTAAAAGAAAATGGTGAGGTTGACAAATTCAAGGCACACTTAGTAGCAAAAGACTATAAGCAACAATTTGTTATTGATTATAAAGAGGTGTTTACTCATGTTGCTCGTCATGATACAATTAGATTGGTAATTGCTATTACATCTCAAAACTCATGGCCCGTTTTTCAATTAGATGTGAAATCAGCATTTCTACATGGTGATTTGAAAGAGCAATTGTTTGTTGATCAACCTCCTAGATATGTAAAGAAAGGAAATAAACATAAGGTATATAAATTAAAGAAGACATTGTATGGATTGAAACAAGCCTCGAGGGCTTAGTATATTCGCATTGAAGCTTAGTTTCTAAAAGAAGGATTTCAGAAGTGCCCATATGAACATACACTCTTTACTAAGGTTTGTGATAAAGATAAGATTATTATTGTTTGTTTATAAGTTGATGATCTTATTTTTACTGGGAGTGATGTTGCCATGTTTAACAAGTTCAAAGAGTCTATGATGATTGAATTAAGATGACTGATCTTGGCATGCTTCATTATTTTCTGGGCATTGAAGTGGTGCAATCTACTGTTGAAATTTTTATTTCTCAGAAGAAATATGTGCAAGATATTTAAAACATCTTTTAGATGAAGAATTGCAACTTTGTATACACTCCTACTGAAGTGGGAATGAAACTTATTAAAGATCCTGAAAGGAGGAAGGTTGACAACACTATCTACTTGCAAATGGTGGGAAGTTTGATGTATTTGACTGCCACAAGACCACACATTATGCATGTTGTAAGTCTCATTAGCAGGTTCATGGAGTGCCCAAAGGAAATTCACCTCTTAGCTGCAAAAAGAATACTTGGATATTTGAAAGGCACTGCTAGTTAAGGTTTGCTCTATAAAAAGGGTGAAAAAATAGATTTATTTGGCTTTATTGACAGTGATTATGCTGGTGATCCAGATGATAGAAAGAGTACTTCAGGATATGCATTTATGATAGGCTTAGGGATTGTTTCATGATCATCAAAGAAACAGCCAATTATAACTTTATCTACAACTGAAGCACAATTTGTGTCTACAACAACATGTGTCTGTCAAGCTGTTTGGTTAAGGAAAATACTTGAAGAACTACACATATTGCAGCAATGGTCAACAATAATTTATTGCGAAAATTAAAGTCCAAATGGTTGGTTAATCGTCATATTTTTAGAGATATTTTTGTTATTGTTTCTATAGTTTTGTTTTCTGTTAGTAGTGGATTCCAAATTTCTAGCACTTAATAATTTACATTTACCTATTTAAAGGTTTGATTAAGTGAATAATTGTACGCAATACTTCAATATTACTCTGTATTCCTTCTTTATAAAAGAAAAATACTACAATAACATTTATTTACTCCTGATAGTTCTTCTATTCATTTATTTGTAACAATGAATTCATCCATTCCTTTTGTTTGTTTGTAACAATTGATATCAACACATCCACATAGACATTCACTTTAAAAGATTATTACTCCAATTCTTTGAATCGGAACTGGTTGATATCAAATTTGCGCATCAGATTATTGATTTGTTAACTACGTCATTAACTGCTACTATTTTTAGACCTTACTTTTCGAACCATCCTTGGTCTGTACTTCCCACCTCAAGTGTGTGTTACAACCAATACTAATAAGAAAGTACACAACAAAATACACAAAATTTTGTAAACACAAAATTAACAAATCCATATTCTTTGCAGTTTTGTAATCCAACACTTGAGTGCCACAAATTATTGGTATATATTCACATGTGTTTATTGGATCAAAACTTAATTGGTATTAATTATTCCATTTCATTTATTACCTTTTTTATGCCGTTGCAGTGAGTACATTAGTAACCCAACGCTTATGTGTGAAAAATAGAGTTCCTATTATAGTACAAGATCAGAATTCTCTCGCTACTTTTAACACCCTACTTCACCATGTATTCTTCCCATGCAAGGAGTCAATAGTAAGAGAGAAAGAAGAGATGCAAGGAATCAACAGTAAGAGAGAAAGAAGAGACAAACCGTGATGAATACAGGATATTCATTTGCACATATCAACGGGACTGCGTCCTTAAAATGTGTTAAAAGAAATTCGTAATTTATGATCCTTTTTTGTTGGTATTTCAAATCTTAATATACATGCAATTAATTCTTACAAATAACTCATTGCTTGATAAACTACAGACAGAATCATGACCGCTTTTAGCTCCATCATAGATAAAAAAACATTGCCCATAAATAATCATGAAATAAATCACAAACAGAAGTAACGGCAAAAATTGATACATAATGCGTTGTAAAATCATGGTACAACAGTACGCATTAATATAATCATGAAATAGACCCTGTCAGTCAAAACTTTACGAAAAGTTGCATTGCATTAAACAAATGCCTTTTACACCATTGATACAAATGAGCAATTATTGCTACACTGAACTATTATCATCCCTAAACCGCAGCGAAGTAGTCTTTGCTAAGTTTAGGGTCTGGTTTCATGGACTTCTCACCAGGCTTCCACCCAGCTGGGCAAACTTCATCTGGGTTCTCCTGCACATACTGCAAAGCCTGCAAGACCAATGCACATAAATGGACGTAAAGAATTTATATAGACAGAAGGATAATAGAAACAAACAAAAAGTTGGAGATAAACTAAAACGTGTTCAATCCTGGTATTGTCCTAATTAGACGAATAATTACCTGGAGTGTTCTCTTTGTCTCATCAACACTTCTACCAATGGCCAGGTTGTTAATGGTAGAATGCTGAATAATCCCTTCCTTGTCAATAATGAACAATCCTCTCAACGCAATCCCCTAAATCATTGGAAACTTAGAATTGTTGTGAAAAGTGCTCAAAACAGTTAAATGAAAAGCAATAGTTTCACAGCCAATATTTCAACACTTGACACAAAATGCTGAAAGTATTTATTTACCCAGTCAGCAAGCATCCTACATTACTTTCCAGAGAATTTGAAATTAAACGTATAAAATACATTCGGATTGATGGTAGGAAAGGAAGATGAATAACATTGATTCAAAAATACCTGATCTGGAATGAGAACACCATAAGATTTCGAGATGGATTTGGTGACATCAGAAATCAAAGGATACTTCAAGTCGCCAAGACCACCTGACTTTCTATCAGTTTGAATCCATGCAAGATGTGAAAACTACAATGATAACCATAGCACACTAATTAAAAAGAAGCAAACATAAGTAGTGCCTTTGGATAAGGCAAACGAAGATAATTTTGCCTTTAGAAAAAGGCATAGTAATGGATCATAACATAAAAAGCTGTCTGTTTTCTTGGGCATGTCGCACAAATGGGAATATTGGGTCCCACTCCACAATGTCAGACATCCTTCACACATATTGAGAATAACATCACATTTGTAGGTCAAGAAAAGACATTTCAATTATCAAGGCTCGAATGAAGTCATTGCCCAATATTTGACCTTTCATAAATAATTTCTTCCTCTAACCATACTCTTCGATACATCCTAATTCTTTGCATTAAGTTTAAGAGAAAAAAAAATGCAGAATTCATGCAGTTTTGCCAATTATGCCAAGAGCACTCGGACATAGCTTCTTCAAGTAAAACGAATCATTAAAACCTTAAACTATGTGGAGAGTATGAGTGGACCAAGTCGCGCACCCTTCATTTTCTTCAGCAGCTTATATAAAGGCAAGAAGCATGTCATTTCAAGAATCAAGAAAAGTATAACAATAGACAAAGCCTTTTCCCCAATGGGTACCGTCATGGATCAAACAATGCCATAAAAAATGTACGCGGAAAAAACTAAAAAGGAGTTAGAGCTGACAAAAGAGTTACAAAAGAGGGTCAAAACAAACTCACCACACTGTCAACTGAAACACCCAAAACCTCTGTATTTAGTTCCTCAAACTCTGCATGCCGGTCACTGAAGGCAGTGATTTCTGTGCACAAGTAATACTACAGTTAAAAAGGAGAATATTGAGCATCCAGAACAATCTCACTGGAAAGTCTATTAAAATGTCAACTAACCTGTTGGACAAACGAATGTGAAGTCCAATGGATAGAAAAAGAGTATAACATATTTTTTCCCAATATATTCGGACAGCTTGACCTGATAAAACAGTGTTTCACTCAATATAATTTGTAATCACAAAATTCTCCAACCAACATTGTATCATAAATACCTTGATAAACTCCTGATCAAAAACAGCCTCTGCTTCAAAATCCGGTGCTGTGTTCCCGACTAATGGAAGTTCACCCTTACAAAACAAGCAAATAAAAAAAGAATAAATAAATTACTTCAAAGGTCAAGCCAAAGAGACATTACACTCTAAAAAAATTGAGCTTTCAGCTTCATCAAGGAAGTTACCGCAGTCAATGTTTACAAAAAAAGATTCTCACACACATGAACAGAAATTTCAAAACAAAACTCACAACCTCGAAGGAGTTAGTGTGCAGAATTATCATATTATTTTAAAGCATTGTCCCACTAATTATAATTTACAATGAATTTTTTGTGCAACATTGGACAACATGTAACATATCTATCAACTAGTATGCTCGATAATGCAGCAAACAGAAACAAAATCTTAACCGTCTACAACGTAGTTCATGTCCAAAGTTCAGTCACAAAGGTCCATAAAATTTGCAGGTAAGTGAAACTAGTGAGGACCCCAAACAAGAGAGTTGGACATGAAAACATTGACGGGAAGAGAGACAAATGCACAAAGATAGAGGCCAACAAACAAACATGTAATAGTAAAATCAACAGAAACATGAAATGGGAAATATTTCTTACAGCGCAGTGTAACAGTTTTGTAGATAAAATAACAATAAGTAAAAGGAACAAAAAATTACCGAAGCCCTGGCAACGAAGGTTTTGAGAGTGGGTGATGAACGATTAAGAGAAGTAGAGGGAACGAGGGTGGAAGTGCGCAAAGGTTTGAAAAGAGAATTGGAGGAATTGGGGAAGGAGAGAGAAGAAAAGGAAGAAGAAGGGAATTTGGGAGAGAAGAGAATGTTGGGGTTGGAAGATATGAGAGTAGCAGAGGGAGCTGAGCACGCCATGAGAGAGTGAGTTGGAGGCAAATAGAAATGGACGACGGAGAAAACAGTATCTATCTCATTAGAACCTAAGAAATAAGATTGATATGATGCTCCCCCACCTACCTGCTACCCATTATTTTATTTTTTATTTTTTTTCCTTCTATTTTTTTTTTTTTACATTTTTTTGCTTTATTCTTTAAACAAATATTTCATCCATTTTTTATTCAAAAAATCATTTTTCATTAAATTTTTTATTTATTTTCTTATAATTGAAATAATTTCTTAAATAATATATTTAAAACACACAAATATCTAAATAGAATTATTGTAAGTTTATTTATTGAGTTTTTCTCTCTCAATTATTTTTTTTTAGTATTTTTCTCTTTTTTTAATTCTTCTTTTATTCATCTTATTCTTCTAATTAAAATTATTAAATTAAAACTTGATAAAAATAATTTTTTTATTATTTAAAAAAATAAAAATATTTAAATTATCCAAAAATCATATAATTTAACATATTATATTTTAAAAAATGTTATATTATAAATTTGAGGTATTATAAATTATTGTATTATAATTATTAAAAAAAATATACTTATGGTAAAGTAATTTTTAATAAATAATTTTTTAAAATTATCTAATATAATTAATCTTTGTAAGTCAACTTAATTATAATTAGATTAAATTGTTAAATAAATAATATATTTAACATATAAATATTTAATATTTTTTATTTGATGAGTAATTGATTTATTATAATAAAATAATTTAAAATTATTTATTTATATTATTTTAAATAAAATTATTTATTATTATAATAAATGAAATTATTTATTGTCATCATAATTTTAAATAATTAAATGTTATTTTTTATTTTTAATAGTGATTTAAAAAAATGTATATTTTTTTATTTAAGAAACATGATATGTATTTTTTTAATAATTATAACATGATAATTTGTAATATTTCAAATTTATAATATAATAATTTTTAAATTATAATATATTAAATTATAATATTTTTAAATAATTTAAATAAATTTATTTTTTTAATATGAAAAAATTTTATTTTATTAAATTTTAATTTAATATTTTTAATTAGAAGAATAAGATAAATGAAAAAAAAGAGAAAAAAAAATAAAACAGATAAGAGGATAAAAAAAATACAAGAAAAAAATTAGCAAATGAATTTATTTTTTCTGAATTTTATGTGTGAACAATAAACTGATCTAAATAAAGTTATAGATATTCTATTTAGATAACTATTTGTTTTAAATATATTATTTACGAAATTGATTCCTTATAATTATTTTTTATAAATTATGTTTGCAGTATTTCAGCCTCAAACAAAATTAAATTTTAAGTTCTTTAACAATTTTTTTACTACTTTAAATTTGTTAATATTTTTTATTGGTTTAGTTTTTTAATTTAATATTAAATTCAAATAAAAATATTATTTTTTATTTTTATTATTATAGAATTATTAAATACTTTTTTAAAAGGTAATTAATTTTAAAAATATGCATAATTTTAACTAATTTTATAATTAAATATTATAATAGAAATTTGCCTTGATATTTTAATAAACATAAATATATTTTAATCAAAATACAATTAAATCATAAAATTTATTTCGAAATTCATGTTCGTGTATTTTATTAGTGACTAAATAACTAAAAACAAATATAATATTATATTAAAATAAGTAATCACTTTAGTATGTTTTTTATTCCAAATCCAAACTAATTCGTCTGGTTGAAGAAAAAAAATACCAAATATTATATAAATAAGATAATCAAACTTGAATTATATTTTCGTGAGAAAAAAAATAACAAATATTACATAGATAAGATAATCAAACTTGGATTGTATTTTTGTGTTGATTTTAACCAACTCGTTTAGTTGAATATATATATATATATATATATATATATATATATATATATATATATATATATATATATATATATATATATATATACAGGATAATCAAACTTTAATTGTATTTTTGTGTTAATTTTGAACGTGTTTTGAAAACTCATTTAAGTTCATATATTTAAATTTGAAAGAAACAACAAGATTTCAAATTTGATTTGATTGGCCGATTATAAATGTAATTGAACGAAATGAATTTTTTCAAACTGAAATTACAACTCAATATTAGTTGGAATAATTAAAGTAATAAAAGATAACAAAAAATACATAATATTTTTTTATATTAATTCATCTATAACACATATTATGTCCAATTATTAACTAGAAATCTAATTTTCATTTTCAATCAATACTCAAATATTATTTGAGATTGGAACATAGCAATGCCTAGGTTAGCTTCTCCAAAAGACATAAAAAAATGATTGATAATCTTCTCTTGTCTTTTATTCTTTGCAAATTTGCATACATATAGAAGGAGGTATGTAACGGTCCAAGAGGACACATATGGAATAGACAGAGCAATTCACAAAAAGTAGTAACAACTTGAGGAATTATTACTATGCCCCTTTTCCCCTAATTAAGGATCATACAATTACTTAATTCTACCCTTAACAGTACAATCATAGTCATCAAGATATTTGAGTCTAATTATGTGACGTTTGGTTTTGTTCTTCACCATTAGACTGCTCATGGGTTGTTCTATCTCCTCCTCACGGTCCATAACATCCCCTTCTCCTTCAACAAACACCTTGTCCTCAAGGTGCAGTGTTGGATAATCTTCCAGCAACGTGTCAAGTTCCTCCCAAGTTGTATCTTCGGGGTACATTCCTTTCCACTGGACCAACACTTCTTTTACATCAGAATCAGCAGATGTATGCCAATCAAGCACTGTTAGGGGTTGCAACTTTGGCTGATTATTGAAGGTTGATGGCAATAATTCCAAGTTTGGCGTCTTTTCTTCATTATGGAATGACTTTAACTTAGAAACATGAAAAACAGGATGAATTTGACAATGCGAAAAGGCCCATAAAAACATTGAGCTAACTTAGAAATTTTTGTGTTCCTTGTTGTCACTTGTTTGTATGGTCGCAGCTTAACTAAGACATGATCACCAACTTTGAAGGGGTGAGGCAAACGCTTCTTATCAGCATAATGTTTCATGGTAGATTGTGCCTTGAGTAACTTGGAGCGAAGCTTATCAAGTAGCTCTTGTCTTTTTGAAAGATCTGAATTCACAGCCTCGTTACGACTTGATCCTGTGACATATTGGGGCAATGAAGGAGGTGGCTGACTGTAAATAATCTCATAAGGAGTAACCCCAGTAGAAGAGTGATTTGCTGAATTGTAGTGTCACTCAGCCCAATGTAGATATTTTCCCCACAATTTTGGTTCAACATGGACAAAATCTCTCAAATAGTGCTCCAACATCTTGTTAACTGCTTCTGTTTGGCCGTCACTCTGGGGGTGATAAGCAGAAGAAATTCTCAGCTTTGTGCCATTCATTCGGAAAAGCTCTTGCCAAAAATTACTCATAAAGACAGGGTCCCTATTAGAAATTATACTCTTAGGCATGCCATGTAACTTACAAACTATAAAAGCAAATAATTCAGCAACTTTAGTAGCTAAGAAATTGGTTGGAAGCATGCCAAAATGAGTTGCCTTTGAAAACCTGTCAACAACTACTAAAATAACAAAATAATTTTGGAAAGAAGGGAGTCCTGTAATCAAATCAAGTGATATATCTTCCCAAACTGCAAAAGGGGGAGAAATTGGTTATAGTAACCCATATGGTAGATGTGTAGGAAACTTGGTTTTTTGACACACAACACAGGTTTTAACAAATTTTTCCACATCTTTTTTCATTCCTTTCCAAATGAATTTGTCACTCAATCGCCCATAAGTTCTATGTATTTCAGCATGGACAACCATTGGTGTAGCATGGAATTCTTCTAAGAGGACTTGCTTAAGAGGAGATTGGTCAGAGATATAGATCTTATCATGATAAATAATTCCTTTAACAATTGTAAATTCAGGATGCTCTTTTGGATAGCGAAGCACACCTTGATACAATTGTTTGAGTACTGAATCCGACCCATAAGTCTCTTGAATTTTTGCTACTAAATCACATTGTGGCACTGTCAAACCCATCATTTGTGATGAGTTTTCATGCACCCTGCTTAAAGCATCAGCTACTCTGTTAGTTGCTCCTGGTTTATACACAATTTCATAAGTGTACCCGAGTAACTTTGACAAGTAATATTGTTGTTCCGGTGTTTGTACCACTTGCGTCATCAACTCACGGAGGCTTCGTTGATCTGGATGAATAATAAATTTTCTACCCAAGAGGTAAGTGCGCCATTTCTTAACTTCAGCAATGATGGCATGTAACTCCCTAACATAAGTAGAAGCTGACAGGACTTTTGGGCAGAACTTCTTGCTGAAATAACAATTTGGGTGGTTATTCTACATCAAAATTGCCCCCATCCTTGCCCAGAAGCATCCGTTTCTATAACAAAGTCTTCTTGAAAATTGGGTAATGCCAATACAGGGGTCTGAGTCATAGCCTTCTTCAATTGTTCAAACGATTGTTGTGTTGCTCCAGACCACACAAACGAGTCTTTCTTTAGCAAATTAGTGAGGGGAGCAACAATAGAAGCATAATGTTGAACAAATTTTCGGTAAAATCCAGTCAGCCCCAAGAATCCCCGCAATTGTTTAAGAGTGGTAGGTGTTGGCCAATCAATCATAGCCCGAATTTTCTCTGGATCAGGACTAACACCACTCCTGGATATTATGTGGCCTAAGTATTCTATTGTTTCCTGCACAAACAAGCACTTGTTCCTTTTAAGGAAAAATTGATTAGTCACAAGACATTGGAAAATAGTATCCATATGAAGGATGTGATCTTTTAATGACTTGTTATACACTAGTATGTCATCAAAGAAGACTATAACAAAATCACGCAGATACGGTTGAAATAACATGTTCATAGTTGTCTGAAATGAAGCAGGGGTGTTACACAATCCAAAGGACATTACCAGAAATTCATAATGCCCCTCATGGGTGCGAAAAACAGTTTTTAAAATATCACTAGTGTTCATTCTGATTTGGTGGTAGCCAGATCGAAGATCGAGCTTTGAAAACCATTGTGTCCCATGAAGTTCGTCCAACAGTTCTTCAATCGATGGAATGGGAAATCGATCTTTGCTTATAATCGCGTTTAGTGCTCTATAGTCTACACAAAACCTCCATGACCCGTCTTTCTTTCGAACTAGCAACACAGGGGATGAGAAGGCATTGTTGCTTCGCTGGATAATTCCCTCTGACATCATACTCTTGATTTGATGCTCAATCTCATGTTTTTGAAAATATGGGTATTTGTAAGGCTTGACATTCACAGGATTTGACCCTTCCAAAAGAGGAATACAATGATCAGTTGCTCGATTTGGAGGAAACCCACGTGGTTCCTCAAACAATTGAGGATTTTTTTTTAACAAGTTCTCAATCTCAGGTAGCAGGGAGGGTTTTTGAAGCTCTATTGATGGAGGAAGCAATTGCAGTTGAAAAAATTCTGCTATACCATTAGTAGAAATCATCCTTTTGATCTGATGTATGGTGGCCTCTTGAGGTGTTATGCGAGGTTGGCATTTAAGTTCAATCAATTTCCCTTCTCTAATGAACTTCATTGTCAATTTTTCATAATCAGTTAACATTGGTCCTAACATCGTTAGTCACTGTACACCCAACACCAGCTCTGCACCACTCAATGGTAACACAAATAGGTCAACAAAAAATGTTTGTGAGCCCAATTTTAATGGCACCTGATTACACACTGATGAACAGGAAAGCTCCTCTCCATTGCCTACCAAAACTTGAAACCCTTGAGCTAGAGTAACTTGAAGGCCCAAAAATTTAGCTATACGGGCTTGTATAAAATTGTGGGTGCTCCCACTATCTACTAAGATTCCAACAGGGGTCATATTTACATGACCCAAAACTCTGAGAGTTTGAGGAATAGAGTGGCCCAATAAGGTGTGTAAACTGATTTGGGATGAGGCTGTATCAAGAGCTTCAGGCGGGTCATTAGCTGTCGGGTCGTTTATTTGGAGCAACTGGGTCAAGTCAATCTCATCAATGTTTGAGTCGGTCGGTTCGGATATCAATAACATGAACTCACGTTTGCACTTGTGACCAGGGCGATATCGTTCATCGCAATAGTAACATAGGTTTTTATTGCAACGATTTTGGAGTTCAGCAGGGGATAAGCGTTTAATGACGAGAGGGTTAGGGTTTGATTTGGGTTTGAGGGAAGAAGAGTTTGTCTCGTTGGAGTTGGAATTTGAATTTGTTTGTTGAGAGTTGATGAGTGTCGTTGAATTCGTGGTGGGAAGAAAAATGCGGTTAGAACGAATTGTTGTTGAAGCTTGTGCGAACTTTTCCTCTTGCAATTTCGCTAAACTTATGGCTTGCGACAATGAAATTGGCTGGAATGCTTGCACCTCTCTTCTAATTTCAGGTTTGAGGCCTGAAACAAAACAACTAAGGAAGAATGGAGCAGGTAAACCCACAATCCGATTAGCTAGTGATTCAAACTCGTTCTGATATGCACGAACAGTCGAGGTTTGACAGAGCTTGAACAACACTCCTCTTAGGTCCTCATAATACGATGGTGCAAAACGAACCTCTAGAGTGTGGAGGAAATTCTGTCAAGTCGAGATTAAGTGGTTGTCATGCATCCATTGGAACCACGTAAGGGCTTCTCCTTCCATGGAGAAGGCAACCATTTGTAACCTTTGATCTTCTGGAGTCTGATGGTAATCAAAAAATTGCTTGATTTTGAAAATTCAAGCTAAAGGTTCAGACCCATTAAATCGGGGCATGTCCAACTTCATAGATGTGCGAGTAAATGTTTGAAGGGTAGAGTTGTTTGTTGCGTTTCCTTCGACTCCATTATGACCCATCACTCGTGCTTCCAAATTAGCTATACGAGTCCTCATCTCTTCCTGAAAAGCTCTCTGGTTTTTTAATAGCTGAATAATGGAGTCCATTTTATCATCGTTTTGTGACGAAGACATTTTCTCTCAACGAAAACACCAAATTGCAATGCCTATATTCCAGGTTAGTTAGGCTTCCTCCAAAAGACATAAAAAAATGACTGATAATCTTCTCTTGCCTTTTATTCTCTGCAAACTTGCATACATATAGAAGGAGGTATGTAACGGTCCAAGAGAACACGTATGGAATAGACAGAGCAATTCACAAAAAGTACTAACAACTTGAGGAATTACTACTATGCCCCTTTTCCCCTAATTAAGGACCATACAATTACTTAATTCTACCCTTAATAGTACAATCATAGTCATCAAGATATTTGGACCTGATTATGTGACGTTTGATTTTGTTCTTCACCATTGTACTACTCATAAGTTGTTCTATCTCCTCCTCACGGTCCATAACAAACATGAATATTCTTTTTTTACTAACTTTATCAAACTATCTTCCCAACATTTTTTAAAAAGATTCTTCAAATTTTGTAACATAAATAAATAAATAAATAAATAAATATATATATATATATATATATATATATATATATATATATTACATATACATCCTTCACACTTAATAAATAACGATATTAACATCATTAAATTTAAGAAGAAATAAAAGTTTTAAAAAATGATTATTATGAATTGTATATTATGTATTATTATATATAATTTTTTTTATTATCCTCTTTTATTTATATGAGTTTTTAATGTAGAGTCATTATCTCAAAAACTTTATTTTAAAAACAGTTTTTAT
Source organism: Sphenostylis stenocarpa (assembly GCA_963425845.1). NCBI lineage: Eukaryota > Viridiplantae > Streptophyta > Magnoliopsida > Fabales > Fabaceae > Sphenostylis > Sphenostylis stenocarpa. The sequence goes on along the minus strand of OY731398.1, from coordinate 35,272,627 downwards.
CATTTTAGTTTTCTTCTTTATTTTGTTCATCATTTTCCTTGGTTTGTGTTTGAGTAAACATTAATAATTTTTTTATAAACTTGCAATTAATATATGTTTCATGTAATAACATTTAATAATATTTCCCACAAATTTATAAATATATGAAAAAATAATTGAAAACAAATATATTAAAATTAAAGATAAAAATTGGGATTAAAATAGTAAAATTATAAGTAAAAATTTATATCTAAATATTAAAAATCGAATGTAAAAATTGAGATTAATGATAAAAATTAAGATTAGATTAATAAAAATTGAAATTGACAATAAAATTTAAAAAGATAAAAATCAAAGTTGAAATAATAAAAATGAAAAGTGTAAAAATCATGAAGAGAATAAAGATCAACAAAATAAAATCAAGAACGAAATATTAAGAATAAAAAATAATCAATTAAGAATATAAGTAATTAATAATCAATAAAAAATTATATAAAAAAATGAAAATAGAGTAAAACAAGTCAATGATTATCATGTAATTAATATATATTTTTTCATCTAATAACATTTAATGATACTTCTTACCTTTTTTTTTAATTCATGTTATTTTTATTGACTCTTTACGGGAAACAGGTGAAATTGTTAGGTACTTTGAACTTGAAATGGAAAATAACTTTTTGATGTTCGTTAACATTTATATTTATTATTAAATATCAAAACAAATGGATTAATGTATTATATAGTATATCTTCAATTTCACATGTCATATGCTTTATCAGATACATTGTCTGCTCAATCCATAGACAAAAATCCAGTTATCGAACATATATAACTGTCAACAAGCTATCCTTTAGTTTCTGTTTTTACTTAAAATTTTTATTATTTTTTTATTTAATCAAAACTTAAAGATTGAAGTACATAAAAGGTTAAATCTAACAAAGTACATCCAAAACATTTAAAGAAATTTGATTTTCATTTTTCGTTTTTTTTACTGGTTTTCAATTTTTTGGATAATTTGATTTATAATGTGTTTAAAATATTAGAGGATCTCCAATAACAGAAGCTTGTTGTGTCTCATCAATAAACTTTATAATTGGAGGAAATCTACGTGATAAAGTGAGCCTTTTTCAACTGATATTTGATTCTTCTGCAAATTTAGCAAAATATAATTATATTATGCACAATATCAACATTAACTAACGACAAAACACAAAAAAACTACTGAGTTATTTGTAGATTCTTAAAATTTCTTCCATTAAAATGAAATAGTTTAGTATTAATGTCACACCAGAAAAAACCACAAATCAAAATTTTTTATTTATAAAAAATTAATGCGAATTAACGAACGAAATTAAGAATAGATTATCTAATAAGAATGATGTGACTTAACCAAAACCACCAATAGCATACTTTTATGTATATATCAATTCATATGGATGGTTTTAACGAGAGATACTTAAAACTTTCTTACATATAATTAACTAGTATATATTAATTATGAGTTATTACAAATACTTATTCAAAATAAATAAATAAAATAGTAAATTTTAATGAAAAAGCATGCTCTACCATTTTTTAATTTTATATTTTTTGAGTTAAATAGTAATTTTGATAACATTTTTTATAGGAATTTTATCACAAGCTTGATTCTGGTCCCTTGTTTTTTCCATGGTATTAGCTTTTTAATTTTAGAGAAATTCAGAACGATCAATTATTTTCAGAATCACGGATCAGTGATAAAATTCTATCTTCCTACTTCCTCTACCTCACACTCACTCGATTACTCTCTCATGGCTTCCTCAGCACCCTCTGCATCTCTCATCTCTTCCAACCCTAACATTCTCTTCTTACCCAAATTTCCTTCTTCTTCCTTTGCTTCCCTCTCCTTCCCCAATTCCTCCAATTCTCTTTTCAAACCTTTGCGCACTTCCCCCGTCGCTCCCTCTACTTCTCTTAATCGTTCTTCACCCTCTCTCAAAACCTTCGTTGTCAGGGCTTCGGTAATTTTTTGTTCCTTCCACTTATTCTTATTTTATCTACAAAAACTTTTACACTGCGCTGTAAGAAGTAGTTCCTATTTCATGTTTCTGTTGATTTACTATTACATGTTTGTTTGTTGGCCTCTATCTTTGTGCATTTGTCTCTCTTCCGGTCAATGTATGGTTTCATGTCCAACTCTCTTGTTTGGGATCCTCACTAGTTTCGCTCACCTGCAAATTTTATGGACCTTTGTGACTGAACTTTGGACATGAACTACGTTGTAGATGGTTAAGATTCTGTTTATGTTTGCTGCATTGTCGAGCATACTAGTTGATAGGTATGTTACATGTTGTCCAATGTTGCACAAAAAAATCATTGTAATTTGTAATTAGCGGGACAATGCTTTAAAATAATATGATAATTCTGCACACTACCTCCTTCAAGGTTGTGAGTTTTGTTTTGAAATTTCTGTTAATGTGTGTGAGAATCTTTTTTTGTAAACATTGTCTGCTGTAACTTCCTTGATGAAGCTGAAAGCTCAATTTTTTTAGAGTGTAATGTTTCTCTGGCTTGACCTTTGAAGTAGTTTATTTATTCTTTTTTATTTGCTTGTTTTGAAAGAGTGAACTTCCATTAGTTGGGAACACAGCACCGGATTTTGAAGCAGAGGCTGTTTTTGATCAGGAGTTTATCAAGGTATTTATGATACAATTCTGGTTGGAGAATTTTGTGATTACAAATTATATTGAGTGAAACACTGTTTTATCAGGTCAAGCTGTCCGAATATATTGGGAAAAAATATGTTATACTCTTTTTCTATCCATTGGACTTCACGTTCGTTTGTCCAACAGGTTAGCTGACATTTTAGTAGACTTTCAATTGAGATTGTTTTGGATGCTCAAATTTCTCCTTTTTAACTGTAGTATTACTTGTGCACAGAAATCACTGCCTTCAGTGATCGGCATGCAGAGTTTGAGCAACTAAATACAGAGATTTTGGGTGTTTCAGTTGACAGTGTGGTGAGTTTGTTTTGACCTCTTTTTTAACTCTTTTGTCAGCTCTAACTTCTTTATAGTTTTTTCCCCGTACGTTTTTTATGCCATTGTTTGATCCATGTAATTGACGATACCGATTGGGGAAAAGGATTTGTCGTTGTTATACTTTTCTTGATTCTTGAAATGACATGCTTCTTGCCTTTATATAAGCTGCTGAAGAAAATGAAGGGTGCAACTTGGTCCACTCATACTCTCCACATAGTTTAAGGTTTTAATGATTCGTTTTACAGGAAGAAGCTAGACCGAGTGCTCTTGGCATAATTGGCAAAACTGGACGAATTCTGCATTCTTTTTTCTCTGAAACTTAATGCAAAGAATTAGGATGTATCGAAGAGTATGGTTAGAGGAAATTATTTCATAAATAATAATGAAAAGTCAAATATTGGGCAATGACTTCATTCGAGCTTTGATAATTGAAATGTCTTTTCTTGACCTACAAATGTGATGTTATTCTCAATATTTGTGAAGGATGTCTAACATTGTGGAATGGGACACAATATTCCTACTTGTGCATGCCCAAGAAAACAGACAGCTTTTTATGTTATGATCCATTACTATTCCTTTTTCTAAAGGCAAAAATATCTTTGTTTGCCTTATCCAAAGGCACTTCTTATCTTTGCTTCTTTTTAATTAGTATGCTATTGTTGTCATTGTAGTTTTCACATCTTGCATGGATTCAAACTGATAGAAAGTCAGGTGGTCTTGGCGACTTGAAGTATCCTTTGATTTCTGATGTCACCAAATCCATCTCGAAATCTTATGGTGTTCTCATTCCAGATCAGGTGCTATTCATCTTCCTTTCCTACCATCAAGCCGAATGTATTTTATGCTTTTAGTTTCAAATTCTCTGGAAAGAAATGTAGGATGCTAACTGGGTAAAATACCTTCAGCATTTTGTGTCAAGTGTTGAAATGTTGGCTGTGAAACTATTGCTTTTCATTTAACTATTTTGAGCACTTTTCTCAACAATTCTAAATCTTTCGAATGATTTAGGGTATTGCGTTGAGAGGATTGTTCATTATTGACAAGGAAGGGGTTATTCAGCATTCTACCATTAACAACCTGGCCATTGGTAGAAGTGTTGATGAGACAAAGAGAACACTCCAGGTAATTATTCGTCTAATTGGAACAATACTAGGATTGAACACGTTTTAGTTTATCTCCAACTTTTTATTTGTTTCTTTTATCCTTCTGTCATTTATATAAATTCTTTACGTCCATTTATGTGCATTGGTCTTGCAGGCCTTGCAGTATGTGCAGGAGAACCCAGATGAAGTTTGCCCAGCTGGGTGGAAGCCTGGTGAGAAGTCCATGAAACCAGACCCTAAACTTAGCAAAGACTACTTCGCAGCGATTTAAAGGAGGATAATAGTTAAGAGTAGCAATTGCTCATTTAAATCAATTAATGGTGTAAAAGGAATTTGTTGTGTGCAATGCAGGTATTTTTTTATGTTTTGACTGACAGGGTCTGTTTCATAATTATATAAATGCATACTGCATTTCCATGATTTGAAAATGAATTATGTACCAATTTTCACCATCACTTCTGTTTGGGATATATTTCATGATTATTTATGGATACTGTGCTTTTGATATATGGAGCTAAAAGTGGTCATGGTTCTGTAGCTTTATCAAGCAAGGGGGTATTGGTAAGAATTAATTGGACTTTTACTAAGATTTAAAACACCAACAAATATTATCATAAATTACGAATTTCTGGAACACATTTTAAGAATGCAGTCCCGTTGATTTGTGCAAATAAATATGCTTGTATTCATCACGAGTTTCTCTTTTTTCTCTCCTACAGTTGACTCCTTGCATGGCAAGAATACATGGTGAAGTAGGGTGATAAGAGTAGAGAGAGAATTCTATTCTTATAATAGAAACTCTATTTTTCACCATAAGCTCTAGGTTACTTGGCCTTGTACCCGAATTTAATGTACTCACTGTAACGGCAAAAAAAAAAGGAAGGAAAAATGCAAATGAAGAATTAATATACTTTCCAATTAATTAAGTATTTATCCAATAAAAACATGTGTGAATATATAATCGGTGATTCTTAAATTCGTAATGGATCGCATAGTTGTATTTTCAGAGACAATATCAGTACTCAGTTGTAATAAAGTCAAAATTTATTTAAATTAAAAAAAAAAAAATCGAATTCTGAGTAATGAAACTGATTGAAGATGTACTCAGTTTTACAGGGTCACTGGTCGTAATGTTTGCATGTCTTTGCCAACATTCATTTAGCACTGGCTACAACAACACAGGACAAAGGAGTGAATTACAAGTGTATAGAAGCCGAAGATAATTTCCAGATGAAAAATAATTATACTTTTTAATTGTCGATTTATTTTATAAACAATAAACTTTTTCATTAATATTTCACCTACTAGATATTAACAATCCTATTAACAAAATGTTTTTTCAAACTGCTTTTCATCCTTCAGCTGTTAAAGGCAAATTCATTTTTTGGGTGCCTCAGTCTGCACTCAGCCCATGGTTGGATGGGACTTGTCAGAACTTTTGGGAAAACACAGCTGTTTTTTTCTCTCAAAAAAAAAAATAAAAAAAATGTTTTTACAATACAGTATTTAAAGATACTTTTCTATTTTTGAATTTTTTTAAAGTATTTTTCATTGCAAATTTGGGAAATATATTTCTTAATTAAGTTTTTTTGTTTTTTTGCTTTAAGTTTCAGGTTATGTCAAAAAGTTGTTTTTTAAGTATATAATTTTACGTGCGAAAAGCATATTGTTTGGTACAAGTATATAACTTTATCTCGTAAACTTTAATTTTTGGGGATATTGGGTGTGCGAGTGTCTACTTGTCTACCTATCCATATCCTGTACACCCGCCACTTCACTTTGTTGCATTCTCTACTACTTAGAAATTCAGGCAATTGAATTTGAACTTGTTCGGAACTCTGCTGTGTAAAGGAACAGAAACGCAGATTGAAGGAGTATGGCCTTAATCCAGAAGGGAGTGTGTTGTGTCTTTCACAGCCCTAACCACACTATAAGCTCACTCAACCTCTCATCAGCTGTTGTATGCACCGCCACCAATTACCATGCCCCAAAGCCCCCATCCAAAGCAAACCTTCAATCAATGACTCGTTCCAAAGCACCGAGGATGTTGAAACCTCTATCTGCGGCTCCCGTTCCACCGCCGCTTGACCTCACAGAAAACAACGTGAGCCAGGTTTTGGAGGACGCTCGACAGGAGCTAGGTCAAATCTTTGACACCTCTGTTGGTATGACAGGTAAGGTAAGCGTTATGTCGATTGGTACTTGGTAGATTCTGGTGTGATAATAAGTGTAATGGAGCAACATAGCATAACCGAATTTCAGGAGTGGTTGAACTAGCTGACTTGGATGGACCTTTTGTGAAGCTTAGCCTTAGGGGTCGCTTTTGGCACAAGCGTTCCACGGTCCTTGCCAGAATCGCCAATTATCTCAAACAGAGGATTCCTGTGAGTCTCTTATGCTTCTTTTTCCATAAGGCAAAAATAACCACTAAAGTAAACTATAATATTGCAAAGCTTAATATTTACATAACTTGTGCCCTTTTTAATGCCTTGGTTTCAGGAAATTTTAGAGGTCGATATAGAAGATGAGAAACAATTGGATGATAGTCCTGAGAATTTTTAAGGTACTGTGCTCGGCTCTCGCTCTTTGGATAATGCTCTATTCTTTTGATTTAGTTGGTCTTCGACCAGATACAGAAAAAATTGTTTTGCGCGGATGAGAAGCCATTAGAAAATGTTTCTGTGGGAATATCTATATAATTGTGCTATTTTTGTTATATGTTATTGTGACATACACATCAAACCTTCTCTCATAATCCTCATTATAATCTCCCTTTCTCTTTCTCTCCTTTCCTTTTGTTTCAATCAATGGTGCACATTCTGTATGGCAGATTATGTGCACAAAAATGTACAACCAACATTTGATCTTTGGGATACTGCCTTGTTGGCGTCATTTGTCAGATTCACCAAACAACATAATCTCTTACCTTGTTTAAGTCATGTAGTCAGTAGTCACTAAACAATATCTTTATCATTTGTACTATGTTATATACATTCATTCATCACTGTTTAAGGTGCTTCTAAGTATCACTACCATTGCCATATCTACAAGGCTTTTGTTTTTGGTGGCCAATGATTTGATTGCTCAATTAACATAGTTTTGGTTTCTAAGGATATACCAATGCCTTTTTGGTTTGAGATTAATCATTTGACATGGAACAACACAGTTAGGCCTTTCCCTCTGTGTCTGACTAATACAGAAATGGCAAGGACTTCACTGTGTCCAAATTCAAACAGGGTCTTAATAAATCTGTGTTTGTTTGTTTCTCTCCTTATGTTTTGCACAGGGTACTGGAATTCAGGTTCACGTATCTATTTACTATATTTCTGAATTGATATTTGTTTTGAGGATAAAGTAATTGTGTTTTGCATACAAGGAGAAAACTTATCAATTATATAGGTTTGAATTGAATCATATTTGATTGAAGAGAACTTATAGATGCTCATGCACTTCATAAATCTACATTTGGTTTAAGATACAATCAAGAAAGTATAGGAGAAAATAAAATAGGATATATTGCTATTTAAACAATATTTGTTTGGTTTTAAAAAATTTCAAAAAATTCTTTGTACAGTAATCACAGTAGCTGAAATAACATCTTGTGCCAAATCATTTACTTGCAATCTTTTTCACAATTACAAGTCCTATTTGTTTAATCAATATTTTTCAAAAGCATTACGTGCATATGAACTTTCAATTTTAACATGATTTGGAATTCTTGAACATTTGAAGTTATTAAACTCTTATGTAAACCATTCATCTTGAATTTCTTGATCTTTATCTGACTGACAATGTGTGTATGAACTTAAGTTTTTTCTTTGTTAGATATTGAAGATAGAATGAAGTTATTAAGTTGTTCTACGTACTGACTAGTTTGACAAAGCATAACTCTATCATAAAAAAATAGAGATAGATTAAGTCAATTAATGGAAGTAAATTTGTATGATTGTCATCAATCAAAAGGTAAAATGTGTTATCTTCCCTTCACATGTAATAAAGAAACAATTATGCTTGAAGTTATTTGAAAAATAATAATTCTCTTAGTATGATAAAGAAATGTCTTTACAATACCACTATAACCATATAATAGAAGAATTTTCTTTCTTGTGGAGTAAAGGAATTAATCTTTATTTTATCCTAATTCAATTTATCGGTAGTAAACTTGATTTGAAATAAGAATGAATATGAAAATTCAAATTAAGGTAGACAATTATAATATTTTAAAATTTTATCATTTGACATTAACAATTCTTCTAGTTGTAGAAGATAGAGATTATGCAATTCGGTTTCTTCAATATGCAAGCCTACATATAAATTTTCATAAATGAAAACTTTCATACTAGATTTAACTCCTATCTACTTTTTGTATAAAATACCATCTGACAACAACTTCTAATTAGAATTCCAAACATGTGATTTGGACATTGTGTTCATGACTAACAATGTAATAAATAGTTTTCGCATATCAATACCAAGAGCAAGTTGGCTTGCCTTGATAATTGTATCAATAATTTTTTTATCATATGCCAACAATCCTAAAACATAGTTGGTAAGATTTTAAGTTTTCTTATTGATGGTTTTTATGCTATCATGACCAATTCAATGTTTTTGAATTGTAAATAAAATCTTCATTTAGTTCAATTCACCAAAATAGAGAGCAACATACACAAGTCTACTTTATATATGTTTTTTGAGCTATCTACACAAATTTGCTTGGAAATTCAACATAAGTCAAGTTCTTCCCTTCATAAAAAAAAAATTATTAGCCTTAAACCAAGCTAAAAACATTGTGTGAACATCTTGCTAATTATTGAAAGTAATATTAATTTGATCATCATCCTTAAAAAAAATGGGTTACTTAGATAGGAGATGAAATGTTAATATTTGGATAGTTGATCATCTATGATGAATATCAAACCAAAGATTCTCCAAATTGTCTTAGGTGGTGATAAGTATATAATCATAATATCATTTTATTTTGTCAATAAAGGGGGATTATGTAAAGTCATCAAAAGTACTACTGATTTTAAGTGTAGTTTTATTTGGACCCTTATTGACATATTTAAACAAATATTTGATTGAATTTGACTCATTGCAGTATTCAATATTCACATATGTTTGATATCTTATCAAAAGAAATAGACTATAAGGAACAACACTTCTATTATTGAGCTTAAGTCCATCTTTTTCAACAAAAATACCATTGTTGTGATGTTTATAACATGGTATAGTATACTGAGCTTCAATACCACATTCATTAAGAAATCTAGCGAAAGGTCCTGGATTTCTTCCAGTCTCATCATATCTGCCATAATACTCTCCACCTCTGTCAGACCTTACACATTTTATCTTCTTTCCTGTTTTCAACTCAATAGCAGCTTTGAAGGACTTAAAAGCATCCAAGGAACTTGACTTTTCTTGTAGGAGATCTATCCATCCAAATCTGGAATAATCGTCTATAAACGTGATAAAATACCTGTATCCACCCATGGAAATGGGTGTCATAGGTCCACACATATCAGTATGAATAAGTTGCAACACATCATCACACCTGTTTGCACCTGCATTTCTTACTTTTGCAGTAAGCTTGCCCTTAATGCAATCAACACAAGTATCAAAATCAGAAAAATTCAGATCATGCAGAATACCCTCTTTAATCAACCTCTCAATCCGAGGTCTAGAAATATGCCCCAGACGTCTATGCCACAACATAGAGGAATTTTCATCAACTCTACTACGCTTGTGTCCAACAATAGAATTAATAGACATGTCATTCAAATTTAACATGTAAAGCCCATCACATAAAACTCCTAAGCCAACAATAATTGAATTGAAATAAATAGCAAGTTTTCCATTGCCAAATTCAAAAGTGTAGCCACATTTATCCAAAGCTGAAACTGAAATTAAATTCCTTCGCATAGAAGGTACATAAACAACGTCTTTCAATAACAAAACATGTCCAGAAGGTAAATTTAAAGACACTACTCCTATGTCTTCAACTTGTGCTCTAGCTCCATCTCCCATGATAATCTTGGATTCAAGGTCACTTGGTTTTCTCAGGCTTGTGAACCCCTGTAAAGAATTCACAACATGAATAGTAGCACCCGAGTCAAACCACCAAGAATTGGGAGAAACATCAACAACATTGGATTCAAAACAAGCTAGAACATACATGTGCTTACCTTCCTTATCAGCATTCTTCTTCTTAAGAATATAACAATCAGTTAGCTTATGCCCAAATTTCTTACAATAGGCACAATTCCCCTTAAAGTACTTCTTCTTAGGCTCCAAACCTACTGATGCTTTCCCTGTGTTCTTCTTTTCATGGCGAGATTTGCCTTTGAAACCCTTTTTAACAGGTTTAGTACCTGAAGTAATAGCTGTGAATTGCACACTATGCGGCTTGGATTTTTTAATAGATTCTTCCTCTTGGGAAATAATAGCTATCATTTCATCAATTGTCCATTCCTCCTTCTGAGCGTTGTAAGAAGTCTTCAACACATCAAACTGAGAAGGAAGTGATTCCATAACCTGCCAAATCAAAAAACTGTCACCAAGCTCCACCTTTAAAGATTTGAGTTTATTATAATAGTGCACAAGCTTCATCATATGCTCACGAACACCACTGACACCATCATATTTGGTCTTCTCAAGAAGTGACAGATATTGACCCTTTTGAGCTTTGTCAAAAGTCTTAAACTTCTCACCCACTGATCTCAGAAAAACCTTAGCATTATCAGCATCCGGAATGCTTTGTCGAATAGACTTTTCCATGGTGTATTTCATCACCATCAAACATACCCTATTTGAGTGTTCCCATTTCTCACGATAAGCTCTTTGGACAGTAGTGGACTCGGGAGTAAGAGCTGGAGGCTCGTTCTCTCTCAAACAAAGGTCCATATTGGTAATTGCCAAATACAAATCCGAGAGATTCTTTCCAATCCTCAAAATTTGTCCCATTTAAAGTTTTGACCGAAGTCAATTGCATAGGCAAAGAAGCTCGGTATCAAAATAACAAAGAAACATTTAATACGCACAATTATTGTGCAAATAAACAAAATAAATGTCTCTAAATACACAACAAAATATGCCTATAATATCAAATTTCTCATTCACTATGACCCCGCCTAAGGGTCCCGAGTCATAATAAATAAGAAATATAATTAAAATAAAAATAAGAATACAATACATATCTTATGTCACAAGAAATCTAATACCGATAGGGTATAAGACAAATGATTGACATAATAAAATTTAGAATTACATTGAAAAAAAAATCATTAATAATAAAATACCGATAGGGCATAATTAATATTAATGTCATATAAAATTAAATTAAATAATTAAATTATTTTATGTCCACAAAATTTTATACAACTATACCCACGATAGGTGAGTTTACAATCATATAAAATTATATTATGCTTAACAAAAGAAGAAGAAAAAAAAAAATTATGTGATACATGAATTAATAATAATAATAAGGGTCCTTAATTTTACGGATCAGGCCCGGGGACTTTTCTCAGCCCAGCAATATGCATGAGCCCATTCACATAACCTCTTGATCCAATTTCCTTCATAATAAAAAATTTAAGAAAAACATAATAATATTATTTGTTTTCAAATTCATCTTTTCTTATTATTATATATATAATTTTATAAAAACAAAATAATATATTAGTGGAATTTAACGCTGAATTCTCTTCCACGCCCATTCGTACACAGTGAAACTAGAACTGGACACGCCTATGCCCACAACGTGCAAAGCCACTGGAACTTGACACGCCCACGCCCACAACGTGCAAAGCCACGTCCATGAAACTGGAGCAGCACATGTACGAACACAGTGAAAACATGCACCGCTTAGTCACTGAAAACGTGCATCGTCGATCACCACTACGACATCGCAGTTGTTAATCAGGGACACGAAACACAGATCCACCATGAACAAACTGCCCACCACCATGAGAACCAGATGCGCCTCCGCGAGAAGACAACGCACGTCTCGACGGAGTGACCAATGCATATCGCAGTGTGCCACCACGACGGAGAGACCAACGCCGCAACGAACCACTTTGTGTCACTAGGCAGCGGCTCAAACGTCGTTTCTCCACCACGCCGGTGCGTAGACCACTGTCGCCGCCACCATGCAGTGAAACCGGAAAACAAAGGCGCAGCCACGACGAAGGACAAAAAACGCGCGGTGCGTAAACCACCGTCGCCGCCACCATACCATGAAACCAGAAAACAGAGGCGCAGCCACGACGAAGGACAAAAACGCGCGGGAAGAAGAGGTTCGAAAAAAAAAATTTGTTTGATTCAAAACATGTTAAAAGGATTGTATATTTAGGGTTCAGCCTCTGATTGCAGATTTAGGGTAAAACATAACAAAAAACATAACAAAGAATTTTGAAATTCACCCCTTAATTAATTTGAGCTCAAACGAGAAAATTAAATTTTCATGCTTTCTGATAATGAATAATTATTAAAATTTATGATACACTCTACAAAAAATAATGAACAATTATATTTTGTATCTTAATGCTCTGATACCAATTGTTTGCTTACATAATAATATAAGATACAATAAATATAATATATTCTAAATTGTGTACCTGGAATTGTTGAAGAATCCATAGAATGCGTATGAGAGAATGTTGCTCTCTTTCTGATAGGTTTTTTTGAACGTAGTGTGTAAAGTGGTTTTATTGTCACACTTTTTAAAACTGACTAATGGGGTATCAGCTTTTATCCACCTATCAGTAGAGACCAAGGATCTCTCAAAAAGTAACCGATTACGAACAGATCCAACCCATCACGAACCGTTCATCGAAACCCAAATTAAATTATTATTTATAAAAAAAATGATGATGTGTAATATAATTGATAATTACAAATAATTAATTTATTGATTAATGTTAATCCATAACAAATAGAGAATAATAATATATATATATATATATATATATATATATATAATAAATTATATAAATACAACAACTTGGACATCTAATACAATGTCGAACTATTTTTATATGAAAAAGGAAAATATCTTTCCATTAATTCTGTACTATTGTGTAAGCATCTACCCCAAGAATGATGGAATCTTTGCTTCTAGACAGCTGTGCATTATACGTCATGATTATTGATGAACACGTATTATGCTTATTAAATCCAGAAACATGAGTTCAGGAATAACATAATTGAGGTATATATATATATATATATAATTGTGTGTGTTCCTTTGCCCCTTGAAAGAGTTAGATGGTTACATTTGATTAAGAATACATGTTCTCTAGTGTTTTCAACTGGCAATTTGACCCAGTTGATATTTAAGAATTTATCTAAAAGTAATGGTTCGTTCAAAGAGACAAGACTGAAAAGGTTGCCGTGAATGATTCGGATCTTCATTGCCAAGGCTATGGAAACATGACTTTCAATTAGGATCATCCTCATTTTAGACAACCCTCATTTCCTGTATACTAAGAGATTGGCAAAAAAATGTTGTATTGACTTCTGCAGTTCCTATGCCCGTGTAATGATTGGATGAGTCATTGAGTCCTAATCCTATGTACCCAAAATGCTATAAATGTTAAAACCCAAAATCCCATGGATTCTCAATCTTCCACAAAGGATTGACACATCACATGGCTACTCCTGATTCAGTCGCGTAATTCAGTCTTTCTTCCCACACCAACTTGGACGCAAACTCGTCTTGCTCAGGAACATGCTCCTGCGTCCATAAAATATTTGACATGATTAAAAGAACAAGCAAAGACATGGAATATCAAGAACACGTAACATGGGTCATTTTATATTTATAAAGTGGTAGGCAGTATTTACGCACCTCTAGTTCTATCATCAGTTGTTGGGCTGTGGGCGCTGACACAATAATGCGACGAGCCTTAGGGGATATAAAGCCTTCATCAACTGCCTTGTCAATGAAAGACAACAAGGAATTGTAAAATCCATCCACATTCAACAGCCCCACCTGCATCTCAGAAACATGACAAATAAACACTATGTACATTACCAACAATTTTCATTGACCAAGAACTTTAATTTGTTTTGCATTTGTTCTTCAATCTTCATCTGTTTTATATTAGGTGGTCATTGACATAATTAATTACTCCCACTCAAACGGAGAACCTCTCAATAATGTAACGTGATTATGATTAATTGAGCAAAATCAGACACTGTTTCTCATGTGAATTCCAATTAAATAGCCCACATTTATCGGATTCTGTATAATCATATCGAAGCTTCCTGGTTGTTAATAATCATATTTTTATTTATATCATACATAAATATAAATTACTAAGTAGCATCGAATATAATGGATCCGAACTGTAAGTTGTTGTGAAGCATTCTATGGCATTAAAATTTTAGTGTAGAGCTTACGGGTTTGCTGTGGATCCCAAGCTGCGCCCATGTAATGACTTCCAGCAATTCTTCAAGAGTTCCATATCCTCCTGTTAATTTGTAGCTTCAAAAATTAATAAGCAGCAGCTCTATTCTACATGTGTTACTCTAAGAACAACAAATATTTCCTTTCATGCAATAACTAATCAAGATTCTGGATCTTGTTTTTGTTTTTGTTATGTTGTCATGCATAATTGAGAAAAAATAGTTCTTACCTGGAAGGGCAATAAAGGCATCGGCTTGACGGGCCATCTCGGCTTTCCTTTGGTGCATATTAGATACGGCTCTCACTTCCCCAATAGGATCACCAGTTATCTGCATTTGCATTCATCCACCATTCCTTATATCGATTCATTATTTGAACTTTAAATTAACTAATGATGCTATCACCATATAGTTATTTACTGTAAATTAAGTTATTGACAATGGGATTTATATTTACCTCTCTTGGCATAAGACTTGTTGGGATAATCCTGTACCAAACAAGCCCACGGTCAGAATTAGAAACAAAACTAAGATTTCAGATGTCCAACAATTTGAAAAAGAAAAAAAAGAAACATCTTAAATTCTTTTGGTGAATGATATTGATGAATTTAATATATCACAAATCATTCTTTGATAACAAATCTCTCTCTCTCTCTCTCTCTCTCTCTCTATATATATATATATATATATATATATATATATATATAATTCGTTGTTAGAATAGTGTAAATAAAAGACCCTAATTTATAATATTAATATATGTATTATTTATTCTTTAATGTGTATTTATAAGAATAAAACATGGAAACTGACTTATGTTAAAGTATAAGTAAGTGAACGGTTTTAAACTAATTGAAAGCGGAGGAAGGAATCATTGTTTTCTTGGAAGTGCAAGAAAGAGAAAATAAATAAATAAAATACTAAAAGAATGAAACATGATGTTGGCTCCAATCTCATTGTAACATTTATGTGGTTGGTATAATTTATACTTATTTATATATTTGTATAAAATGACTTATTTTCACTGAAAAAAAAAATGGATGTTGGCTCCAATTGTTGCGCAAAACGTTCTACCGTCCCTTTCTGGAAGAGCCAAAAGGGATTCGACTTTATCCAATACACCAAAGTTGCCCAAGAACCTTCTAACTACCGGCAAAGGACACATTTTCTATTTTTCGTTTTTAAAATCCCAACAACGGTGCAGAATGCCCCATATACTATAAATCCCTCTGAATTTGTTTATCATTATTTCGTCCAAGATGCTCCCTTTGAACCTACATTCGGAACCTTAATTTGATTAAGAAAATAATGCCCCACATTGCCAGCATTTGATCCCGTCATGTTCTACCATTTCTCACACAACATGGGAAACGCGCATGAGTTAGTTAGTGACTACATAATTCTTTACCTTAATCACGAATTCCAAAATCACATTCAACTTCACAAAACTTTCACGTTGAACGCAACTCAACGGAAATATAAATATAATCTAGACGTGGAAGTTCATACTACTAAGTAAAAACCCAGTATGGCTCATATATATATAAAAAAAATGATTAAGCTGGCCTATTAAATTGACACACATGTACAACACAAAATGGGAGTGTGTGTTGAGAGAGTGAGAATTACAAACCCTAGAACATGGCGCCCACCATCATGAACTGCCTGAGAAACGAGACCCATCAGCCCCACGCTACCACCTCCATACACCAAATCAATCCTTCTTTCCACCTTCAAAACACATCGAAAACCAAACCAAGTAGACGCGTGTCACAACACTCATCGTGAAGACAAAATTAAACAAACCAAACCAAATGTTTGGACATGGCCGAACTAATAAAATTTTATTATAACTGTTTAGTGGAAGGAGCAACCAAAGGGGGCGTACTAACATGTCATTTACTATTGTATATTTTAACTAAAACATAGAATGTAGTAGTGAGAGGTTTTACCATGTTAGAGTAACAACTAACTGGCTTATGTAAAAACAAATGGAGGTTTTTTTATTTGGTCATGTGGGAATTGCGAAAGGCTTAATACCATGCTTCTTAGAGTAATGATACTTAGGAAGCACGTTTGTTCCCTAGAAGAAAAAAGAATATATATGTGTGTGTGTTTTTTTACTTATTTATTTACATTTTAAGATGAAAAGCTATTTTGAGTATTATAAAAAACTGTATTGTGGAACATCATGCAAGATGGCTGCTTCACTGACAGCATATTACAGCTAGCATCCTAGCAATCTCTCTGCGTGTGTATGTGCGCATTTCTCTCTCTCATGCCAAACTTAAACCCTAAACCATATTTCCTCCACAATCATCAGCACGAGTTGCCACTTGTTTATAATTTTTTTACATAAAAATAAAAGAAACTGAGAAGAAGAGAGATGTGCAACGAGAAGAATAAATATGGAACTCCAGAGTAAGAAATCAAAATGAATCATTGAAATTTGTGCAAAATTTGGGAGAAGAATAAGGTTAGTAATGGAACAAAGAGATTTTCATGTAGCAATGCGGGACAAAAAAAGACAGGAGGAGAAGGAGAAGTTCATGTCAAAACCCAAAATTCCTTAGATTCAGATTCAATCCTCCAATTCTATATTTCAATTAGCTTTTTTCTAGACCAGACTTGAACAGAAGAGACTAAAGCAAACAGATAAACAGGTAAAAATTAGAATATCATCAAAGAAGAAAATCAGACAAAAAAAAAAAGAATGATTAATTACCAGTTCCTTGCCAAGTTGAACAGCAGCTTCCTGGTAAGTAGGTTTTTTGCCTGAACTGCTGCCACAAAAGACGCAAATCCTCTTGAACCTGGATTTGGTATCTTCCATTTTGTGGATGATTGATGTAATATTGTGTGGGTGAGTGTAGCCTTTATATATGGGAGGGGAAACAAAGAAAATGAGAAGAAGGTGACTATTTGTTTAATGTATTTTCATGTATGTGGATATCGTATAGGTACATACATACGGCTACAACATAATAAAATCAACTACTTTTATTATTTACATGTGAATATTTTTTTCTTTTTTTTGTTTATGCTATTTTAATTATCATATTGTCGTTTATTCTTGAATATTTAAAACGTATCATAAATACACAATAATAAATTTCATATTAAAATTAATAATTCCAATTTAAATATACATACTTCAGTTTTTGAGTTTAAATTTATTTATTTTTAAAACTAAAATAAGTTTTCAATTTTATAAATTTTGCCTTCAATGTCTTGTGAATGTTGGACAAAAGTGATGGTGGGGTGAAGTAATAACAACAATTAAAAAAATACTCATGACAAATCATAAGTTAACTAATAATATACTTGAATTAGAAGTGATGTTTTGTTGGTTTTATCAATTTCAATTTATAGTATCTCTTTCATTAATTTTTGTATATTAAAATTTTCATAATTAAATAAAAGAGTTTTTATTAAAAAATGTTAGAAAAAAATAGAAGAGTAAGAGATGAATTGATAGAGAGGTTAGGTATGAGCACACAAGATAAATCATAACTCAATACATTAAGATTTTAGGTTAAAAGTGGTATCAATCCTTATATGAATTGAACTTAGTTGTGTTAAATTCTCTCATATTATACTCTACCATAATATAAAATTGAAAATCTTCCAATTTCTTTGCATGAAAATATAATTAGCCCAATAAAAATCATAATAAAACAAAACAAAAAAGAAGTGGAGACAAGATTTTAAGAAATATGTAAATTTTAAACAAATTTATTACTATAAATTACTTTAACAACTTCTATTAAATTTAGGTTATTCCATTTTATAAATAATATTTCTATTAAATTTAGTTTATTCGATTTTATAAATAATAAAAAAAATATAGAGATGACAATTATAGAAACAACTGAATAATGTCAATGACTAGTATGATAGTATGAAATAAATTGATAAATTATTTTAGAATTTAAAAAATAAAAAATATATTTGTTTTTAAAAAATAAATAATAAAAATACTTTACAAATGAATTAATAATTATTTTAATTTGTTTTATTTTTTTTCCACATAAAAAATGAAAATAGTTATGAATGGCACACATTAAAAAATATATAATATCTTTATTATGGTTTAACTAAAATGGGACTTTAAAAGATAAAATATCTTCCCTGGCCATTATACTAAATGATTTTCATAATTACAAAATAGACACTTATATTCTTTTTTTTTAAATAATATATACATTTTATATCTTCCTAGTATGTTGATATTAGTTTAATTTGAGAAAAAAATGAAAAATCAGGTAAAAAATCCATAATAAAATCTTATCATAATTATTAAATTAATTATCTTCATGTTTAAAAAATCGTTTCAAAATACTAGATTGTTGGATATAAAAGATTGAAAAATCATTTCAAACCTCTAAATTTTTTTCTCTATTGTAATTAACTAATTATAAACATGAATATTTACAATCCTTAAGTATTGTTATAATTATAAAAATAATAAATAAATAACTAATAAGATATATCCAATTGTGTTATCATACATAAAAATATAAAATTAATCAGAGGATGTAGTTTATCCACGTGTGAATCCATGTTCTTTTGGGTATGTAATTTAGGATTCGTAAACCTTGAAACAAATGGCCAAGTTTTAAGAAAGATACATAAATACCATGTTGTCAACTACATCTATAAAATATAACTCTGTCGGAACTTAATCCAACACAAAAATTTAATCAGATTCGACATATGATTGAATATTTAATATATTTATAACTTTTGCAACGATAAAGGTTACCTTCTGTAAAATTTATATTGCAACTCATATTTTGTTCATAGAATATTAGTTTATAAGTTATAACTGGCAAAATATTCTTAATATTTTTATATGCAGTTTTTACCTTCTTTTTTCTTGTCATTAAGGTTAAAATATCTTTTATTAACCAGAAAATAAAAATTCAACGTCAAAATCTTTATTATCATACTTTAAACAAGTAAAAATCGAGTAAAGGAATATAGACAACATATTTTAATTGTTAATTTATTTTTAAATATTTTTATCATTTTTTTATAGTATGCTAATTCTTTTGGCAATTAAATTTTTATCCTGGTTTTTAAGTGTTGTTAGAAAACGTTGATAATAAATCAATTTTTAAAATACTAAAATTATAATTATCTAAAAAATAGAAATTATTTAAAAATATTACATATTCCAGATGAAAATCCCGTTCAACAGTTTAAAATAAATTCTACTGGAATTAATTTGATCAGAATTAAAAATAAAGGTTGAAACTAATTTTTTTGTTTGATTAAATAAAATTAAAAATTATATTTAATTTTTTTTTTCAAAAACTATTTCTTTTTTTTCTATTTATTTAATTTTAGTTCTTCGTCCTTATTTTGTTTTCTCATTATTCAAATAGCTCAAGGATAAAAACCTGTTTTTATTTATTCGCACTGACTATTGTGCGCAACTTCGTCTAGTGAGAGTACATAGGATTGTTAATTGATGTTCTTATATTTATTGTGAGATTAATTAAATATAAAAAATATATTGATGAAAAACAATTATATACGAATAAAACAATATCATAATATCTATAATTATATATAATGGGTTATAACCACTTTTTAGTCTTAATATAGAGAAAAAAATAAAAATATCATAATTTAAAGAAAATTTAATTATTATAATTTATATATTTTAAAAATAGTAAATATATAAGAGAAAAAATATATAATACATAATTAATAGAATGATACATTTAAAAAGGGAAGAAAATAAAAAAAATTAATTATACATATTTATTATTTTAAAAAATAATTATGCAAGCGCTATATATATATATATATATATATATATATATATATATATATATATATATATATATATATATATATATATTGATGAAAAATGTTTAAATAGGAGTAAGAATAAACAATATGAACACAAATTTTATACTTTGTAGACAATTTATTTAGAAAGCGAAAGATAGCCAAAAATATTGAGACAAGTTTATTATTGTAGCGGGACAAGTGAGGGTGTGGGTAATGCACATAATACCAACAACTGGATCTCACTTATTTTCAAAATGGGCCCACTAAAGGATGGGCCCAGCCCAAATATTTTGCTAATAAATTATGCTCCCACTATCCACCCAACCTATTTAATTTCGGATAACATTTTAGTTTTATTTATCTCCGAAAGTGCTGCTCAAAATGATCATCCAATGTCCGGAACACAACAGATTACGAAAACTAATAGAATTAAATATTTTGTAGCATATGAAATTTAAACTAAATTAATTTTATTTTTCAATTTAAAATTGATATTTTTAATTTTTATTGATTTGAAGAAAACTTATTATAGTTTATCTGTTCAAAGTTTAATATTTTGGATGAATAACAAATATATTCCTTGAATATTTGGTGACTAAAACAAGTTTTTTATTAATTTTTTATTATAAAGGTTAAAGAATATCAATTAAATTTTTTAAAATCAAACTTATTTTAGATTTAAGCAACTAACAATGTAATATTTAAAGTTAATTAATATAAGAATTTTTTTGGTCCACGGAAAAATAATAGGAGTAAAGGATGAATTTCTTTCGTACAGCTATACCATTCACTGGTCCACAGAAAATGGCTTCCCCAACGCATATTGCCTTTGTTAGGAAGGGGCGACAAAAAAAAAGGAGAATATTTTATTATATATATGGTTTTGTTGAAAAAAATATTCTTATTTAATTAATGAAAGAAGAAAATAAATAATAATAATAATAATATATTTCTATAGTCCATTTGACTAATATGATGACTCTCCAACTGCATAGCACCATTTTATCAAAATCATTTTTAACAGAATACAAAGTCTCACTTATCACTTTACTTTTTCTCAATGTTTAATTAATAGGTTCCTCATATAAAGGTGCTCCACCCATTTTTATCATACAGATGTTAAAACGATTGGCAAATCAGTTTACTATGACTTCACGAATAAAAAATAAATAAATTTATTGTTTAATTTGATGACTCATAATTTTTTTTTCTTAACTTAATCTTACATGTTAAACTAACGATTAATTTTGAGCTGATTAAAAATAAAAATTAATATATTTTTATAAAAATAAATAAATAAATTTAAAAAAATATTTTAAAATTATGTTATTAAAATTTATTTTTATTTTAAGTATTTTAATTTAATATATAAATTATAAGAAAAGATATGTATTTAATCATAAAATAAAAAAAATTAAAATATTTTTATTATTATATTAAATTTTAGTGATTTATTAATTTAAAATAATAATTCATATTCATAATTAAAAATAAAATAAGTGGATGTTAAATATTTTTTTCTTTATATTTACTTCTAAAATAAGTAAATCTTTTATTAAATTAATTTATAATATATAGAGATATTAATAAAATAATATTAATGTTACTTTTTTCTAAAAAATTGTTGAGTTTACATAAATTATGAATTAAACAGAATGATTCAATTTAAATTATAAAATTTTTAGTTTAATTTATTTGTTGGGTTTCGTCCGTCTATAAAACTAAATTTACTGTGACACTTCTACCATCTAATATTTATAATTAATTTTAAAATAAAAAATATCTTTTATATATATATATATATATATATATATATATATATATATAAGATATTTTTTATTCAATTATATGTATGTGTGGATCGTTTCTTCAATTATTATTTTTATAATATAATTTAGTTTGTATTTTTTTAAAACTCAAAAGTTCTAAGACTTTTATTTTAGTTTTTTTTTTTCTGATTTCATGACCAAGTATATAATTATCCAATTATATTTATCAATACAGAAATTTAAGTATTTGTTTTGTCCAGATAGCAAAAAGCAAAACACAAATGATACACAAAATCTGAGTTTAACTACGGTCTTCTATAAGTTCCTTACTTATTAGCTATAAGCGAAGTCTTTGTTATAGCTTCTCTTGAATCTCTTACAGGAAAACCTTATATAATTGGAAAAGACATAACATTATTTGACCAAACATTAGTAAGCCATGCACATAGCTCATCTTACTGAACTTGCTTTGGTCAAAATATTTGGTATATCGTGATCAATGCAATCCTAGTAGTTGGATTCCTAAATTGTGGCAACAACATTGTGAACGAGTTGTCGGAATATTGTAGATCCTTAATTATGACCTACTAGTTCAGAGACAGTCTTTATTTACTAAACAATTCCTTCCAATTACGAGCACTTCATAGATGTGCAACATGTAATTCAATGTACAATGTTTCCAAATGTACAAATATATAATCTAACGATATTCGAATATATATATATATATATATATATATATATATATATATATATATATATATATATATATATATTCTTTTATTTATATTCTAAAAATTACAAAATTCAACTTTTATCTCTCTCTAAAATTTACAAAATTCGAATTTATTATGAAGAGTGAGATTCGTTTTTTACATAATTTATTAAAAATAAGTAATAATATTAATTTATTAAATGACATAAATCATGTATTAATTACCATATTCATTTACTTGTTCGTAGTATATGATTATCATAAACCAAAATTAATATTGCAGAAAAGACTTTCTACGTCGGTTAAAATGATTTTTTACGTCGATTAAAGATACTTCGATTAAAGAGCGACATAGATACAAAAATAATAGAAAATAAGACTTTTTACGTCGATTGTTATGAATCTTCGTAGAAAATATCACTTTCTATGTCAGTTAATCATACAACCGACATAGAAATTCTTACTTTTTATGAAAATTGTAAACCTAGAATGACACCCGTGATTTTTCCCTCTGTTGACAACATTATCACATATCATAATCAAAACTATAAACCTAGAATGGCTACAGAAACACATTCAAATTACTAGAACAGACACGAAAACTTACTTCTTGAAGACCTAAAATCAAAACTCGCAACGAAAGGTACCAATGACAGCGCCAATAGCAGCGGCAGGTGGTGCAATGACAACGGTAGGTGGCACGACGTATAACAACGATGAGGTTCGCAGTAGAAACAGAGAGAATGGGAAACTCTATTATGGGTGAAGTGATGAAATCGAGTGACTGTGGCAAAAAAAAAAACAGAAAATATTATGTCAATTGCCCAAATATCCATCATAAAATACACTTTTTAAGTCGATTAAACAACTTTCTATATTGATTAAATTTCAATTTTCATAAAAAGTTAATTTACCCACATATCATATCGATTACAAAATAATCGACATAAAAAATTCATACAATTATTACAAAAATATCACCGTCCTACACATTATAACGGATGAATTATAATCGTCGCAAAAAAATTGTCATAAAATCATATTTTTAGTTTTTCAGTAGTGAATGAAGTCTAATTTATAATAAGACTGTAATTCTTTTACTTGATTTATTTTATTTTTCATTTTCTCTAGCTCTCTTTAATCTTTTGATGGGAGATCCTTCCACATTTTTTATTAAGTTGATTATTATTGTTCCTAATATTTCATCATTGATTATTATTCATTGTAGTATTTAATTTTAGTTTTGTTGATATGGAGAAACAGTTATTCATCCTCTAAAACTTGATGAGACATTGGACGGTAACAGGAAGAAAGTTGGTGAAATAATTCATGTAATATAAGAGTAAGAGGATAAATTAGTTGTCATTTTTGTTACTTTGAACTTAAAGCTATAGCTAACTAATATCAATGGTGAAAAAAATAAATTCGAAAGTATTTTTATATCTACCTTTTTATCTAAGGGTTTATTTTGTGATAATTTAAATTATGTTTTTTATTATTTTATGAAAATAGGAATACAATACCAAAGTCTATCTATATCTATATTTTCTACATTATTATTTTTTTTCTTATCAGCCACATTATTTTTCATTCATTACACACTGTCTCACTTTCTTTCTCTTTCCTCTCTACTAATTTTTTAAAATATATAAATCGTAATGATTTTGTTTCCATATTATCTCTTTATGTTTATAAATAATAATACATCACATTTTTTCTCCTACGAAAAAAAATTATAAAAAAGAATTTCTTTGTATACAAGTATAAATTATTATATTAAAATAGAGGCGTTTAATTTTTGTTGTTAAATCATAAGAGAAATTATGAATATGGTGATTGGATGAAATATAGTAGGATATACAGTATATTTTTTATTTTGTTAAAATTATTATTAAATATTAAAAAAAATATTTTACCCTTTTAATCTTATATATTTAAATCTGTTAATCTTATATATTAAACTATCTTGATCACTGTTTTATAATAAATATAGTTAAAAATATATAAATATACCACTTCAGTTAAAACGTAAATTATTTCTACTAGCTTAACATCTTATTATTCAAAAGTTGAAAGCATAACATATCACTTTGACTTTGTTAAATTATGATCTTCTGAGATGTTTAGGATGAATTTGATGTTTGTGTTGGTGGTATTATGTAACGGGATTGTGAAACAATATGTAATGATTTATTATCAATGAAATGAGTATTTAGTTCTTATTTAATATCAATGAAATGAGTGAGATTTATTACGAGAGAGGAGAGAGAGGGGAAGTAGAAAACTTCTGCCCAGCATAAGGGACTTACGAAGCCTTATATAGAAAAACAAACGACTTAATGATAACACAGTCGAAGATGGATATACTATTCCATCTAAAGATATTTTGATAAACCGCATACAAAATGCAAGATGGTTTTCAAAATTTGATTTAAAGAGCGGGTTCCACCAGGTTAAAATGGATCCTGACTCTATAAAATGGACAGTTTTTTCCTGTTCAAAAGGATTATATGAATGACATGTTATGCCTTTCGGCCTTAAAAATGCACCTGCCATTTTTCAGAAAAAAATGGACAACATTTTTAAGGATTTAAAATCCTTTACTTGCGTCTATATAGACGATATACTTGTTTTTTCCAAAACGAAAGAAGAACATTTTCTTCATCTAAAACAAGTATTATATAAATTAGAACACTATGGGTTAATAGTGTCTAAAAACAAAATGGAAATCTGTAAAAGATTTATAGAATTCCTAGGAACAGAAATAGGGAACGGAACAATAAAACTCCAACCCCATATTTCTAAAAAGATCCAAGATTTTCCAGATAAAATGGAGGATATTAAAACATTAAGATCCTTTTTAGGACTCTTAAATTACGCCCGAAATTTCATTCCAAATTTGGGGCAATATACATCTCCTTTATACAACAAGACTTCTGTTAAAGGAGAAAGAAAATTTAATTCTGAAGACATTAGATTGGTTCAGAATATAAAACAAATGGTAAACCAATTGCCAATTTTACAATTACCATTAGACTCTGATTATTTGATAATCGAGTGTGATGGAAGCGAATTAGGATGGGGAGTCATTCTAAAACGCAAGAAAAACAAATATTCTGATATACCTAGCACCAAACTTTACAATTACACTTCCAGATTTTGTTAACCACATAAGTCTAGAAGTACAAACAGTAGGATTTGGACCTAATTGGTTAGGCGAAAATCTACACTTAGATATCACCTTTATTGGAAGAATTAGTAACCATATTTCTTCCATGTATAGGATTGATACAAGACCATTAGAGGAAGCTATTAGCTCTCATGGTACACAATTTTTGCCAGCTCAAGCCTTCACAAGGAGAAATGAAGGACATTTGTGGCAAACACATTTACCTAGGGAAGAAGATACTCCCGTCACTGCCCCTTCATCTGCTATTTTGCATAACAGATCTAGAGGGTTGATTTAAATCTACCTCTAAAATACGTATCACACTTTGTGAATCATTGTTTTGGAATCTAGAGTCATGTAAAACTATCAAAGCTCTAGCTCCAATCATATGCCTAGCCAAGGATCTAACTCCAATGGTAATCAATCCCATATGGACATATCTTCCTTGTTGGCCTAGTAGTTGCCTACCAGTTTGTTGAGATATCAGAGGAATTATCTCATAAGTGTTGTCTGGAAGATGAAAATCTTCTATTCTTCTATATCGGTAAAGGCTAGTCCTTTCTGAACTTAACCATCCGATATTGTATAACTGCCTAGGATTCAAGGAATCTATCCTTGTATTTGATCCTATCTCAGTATTTTGTTGTATATCTACTAAGTCTTCCAAACGTCTGACATTAGTAGATCTTTGCCTATTTAGGAATCTATCCAAGATTCCTGGGTGTTGTATCAGGTTTTGACTCCTGGTTTGATGTTCCCTCAATCTTCTAGGGATTCCAGGAAACCTATGTGTTTGATTAGAATCTGTTGTATTATTCATATCAACAGTTTCTAATTGTGTTTGTATGGAGTTAATAGGTCGTGTAAACATAATTAACTCACAATTTTATTTATAGAAGAAGAAACTTCTTCTTTGTTGGTCTGATTTTTTAGACCATTTGTAGACACTTTAACAAATTTCTGAGTATTTTTAGAAATTGTCTTAGTGTATGTGTTGGTTCCTAAAGATAATTTAGAAACCTGGCTAATAAGATCATCTATCTCATTAGATTTGTTTGTGTTTTTGTTCAAATCTATTAAACAATTTAATTTTCTAGACACTTCTTCCAGAAGTGCTATTATCGTGTTATTTTGTCCAATTTGGACTGTGTGTGTGTTGTCTAGTTCTGAAGTAGGCTTTTTGTATCCCACAGGAGGGGATTTTGTGATTTGTTCAACAGCTACCAAAGCTGCTTTATAGTCTTTGCCTAAAAAGGGCTGTGTGTTGAAAGACTGCGAACCTTCCATTAAAATTTTTAAAAATAAATTAAAAAAAGGCAGAGAATCAGAGAACAGTAAGAAAGTAAGGCAGCAGAGAATCCAAGGAATACACTGTAAAGCAATATTTATAAAAGAATATAGATAATCATAAGGCTTAAATGAAAATATTTTTGGTTGTTTTTATACAATTTTGATTTTTATGTTTTTTTTTTTTTATATAGTGATAAAAAAGGAAAACACACATACAAGAAAGAGAATTTAAAAAAAAACGAAAATATTTTTCTTTGCAAAGACTGCCGCAATATGCAAAGTGTTCCTCAACCCACAAAGGTACTAAATATTTTCGCAAAGACTGCCGCAATATGCACGTGTTCCTCAACCCACAAAGGTAGCTACGCGGGACTTAGGGTCACATGGCACTCCCTGGCCTCAACCTGCCCTACTACTGGCTGGGTATCCTAACGAACACAAACCAGTTCAATTGCAAAAATATCCAGATACTGGCTGGGTATCCCAGAGAACACAAACCAGTTCAATTGCAAAAAATCATATTCAAGGTAACCAAGGAAAGTCCTTGCTCTGATACCAAGAGAGGGGGGGACAAGAGGGGTGGAAACTCAGATAACTGAGTACCCCAAACAACAAAAGGTACAGAGAAAGCAGGGAAAACCTGCTCAGATACCAGAAGGGCAAACAAGACAGAGAAAACCAGGGATGAACCCAGAATAAACTGCCCTGAGACCCGAAAAGGGGGATGGAAAGGAGGAAAGTAAAGAGACTGAAAACAAATAAATTAAAACATGTTATAACTCTTTATCTCTTCTGTCGGTCAACGTGGCTACTTAGCTCACAGAGAACCCGAAACCGGGCTAGCTAAAATGAAGACTGTCGAGATAAAGTCGGTTATAGCAAGAAAAGTGTTCACCATAAGATTATGAGATGACTGAATCTGGCATAGCCGGTTAGACATCTCCTCATAAGCTTACTTATGAACGAAATTAAATGCAGAAATTTAAAGACAGGAAAAATAAACACACAAGTCCATGATAAGATTATGAGATGACTGAATCTGGCAGAGCCGGTTAGACATCTCCTCATAAGCTTATATGAACACAAACAAAGATGTACAAAAAATTATTTAAGCCTTTAAATGATTATCGCATCTTTAAATAAATAAAGCTTAAGGCATCCGAGGACGCCCTTATAAAAAAACTACTCCATAAGGGGGAGCAGAGAGCACTTACTTGGGGGGAAGAGAAGGAGAAGGAGAGGGGAGATGCTGAATAACTTCTCTTATTGATAGTAAGAAATTTACATAAGCGGGGGAGAAGTAGAGAGAAGGAGGAGAAGAGAGAGAGGGGAAGTAGAAAACTTCTGCCCAGCATAAGGGACTTACGAAGCCTTATATAGAAAAACAAAAATATTAAACTAATGAATAGTAATTTACATGTGGGACCCACTTTATGACTAATGGGTCTCAAAACTTAGCAAAGAAGTAATCCTACGGAGGAAACTTCCTCACTAAAAACAAAACAAAAATAGTAACGTCACTACAAGACAAAAATAGTGACATTCATTCAATTTTTTTTTTTTTTTTTTACATTTTATCAAAAGACTGATTCAATCTTACCGTCATTAACATGCAAGGCTTAATGGGCCTAACAACATGTAACGGAAGAGAAATCGTGACAAGGTAGCAAGATATCATTATTTGCCATTAACCTTTGTCGTCTTTTGATACAGTCGTATGACGTAAGAGCTTACGTCATGAGAAGCTCCTCGAAACCTTCAAGGGCAATATGGTCTTTGTAGGGCTAATGACGTGGGAGATTACATCATTAGGAGTTCCTCGAAATCTTCAAGGGTAAAGTCGTCTTTATCAGAAAGACTCATTGGTTGTGGGGAGGCGGGATTTGTACAGTTCCTTCGTACATGAGCAGCTTTGCCAAGTTTCACCCAAAGACTGATGGTGGTGGTTTCGGCTAACAGCTCTTTATGGATATCTTCATCCTGGAATTGATCATACCTCGCTGTAGTGAAAGGAGGATTAATATGATCAATCTTTTGGAGATTATCACTGAAACTGATATCAGTGAAAGACTTAGTATCCAGAAACAAGTGATGTTTAGCTGGATAATATTCCCCTTTTATGCTGTAGGGGTGTGTTGAGAATATTTCAATGAAATATTCCTCACTGTAATTTTTTCGAAAGAACGCATTTATCCAGTAATTTATCTTGGTACCGAAAAATGGTTCTATCATAGAGTTTCTGAAAATAATCATCCTTTTCATGAACCCAGAAAAGAATAAATCTTCAGTTAATTGTTTACTGATCCAAGCAGGATCACATTCCACCAAATAAGGGTTTATTCCGATGTTGTACTGATCGGAAGATGAGGGTGCCGAATCATCTTGATATTGGACTATCCTCAAGTATAGGCGGAGTGTAGAGTCTACTGGTAATTGGAATAACTAGTTTTGTAGTGCTCCAAGTTCTACTAACAAGGAAACAAAAACCTGTTCGTAGATTTTTTCTTGGATTGGGCCGGGAAGTTGTCCCAAAAATTTTCTTTTGAATGACCCAACATAGGCCATTTTATTTGTAAAAGTTCCATAATCAATGGTTTCGAAATCATAGTCCATCTTTTTACGAAGTTCTAAGATTTCGGTTTTTAAATCTTTATTTTCTATTTCCAAACAGGAAATATGTTTTTGAAAATCATTTTTCTGAAAAGAAAAAGAGTTTTTCAATTTTTGTTCCATTTTCTTAGCAAAAGTCAAGCGTTGTCTAAGTTTAATGGAATCATAAATTGAAAAATTATTTTGTTTTGTTGGTTTTTCAAAAATGAAATTACCAACTTCAGGATGGTCCAACAGGCTATTGTCACCTCCAACATAGCTGACCATCGCTTGTACTGGTTTTTCAAGGTTATCAAATCCTTGAAATTTGCTGTGTTTGTCATTACCTATCGCCTTCAACAGAGAGGGATATGATAGGTAGACGCCACGCTTGTCTCCAGTAAAAAGGCAGTAGGCCTCTTTCTTGGGTTTTTTAAAAACAGCGGGCAACATTTTTGCAAAGTAATAATTTAATGCATTAATAGCATTAAATTTTGTTGTTGTACTTACAAGCTCGATGAAGAGCATCAAGTAATACCTTTTGTTCCCTTGAAACGGGACGAGTTCCTCGGACATTTGAATTGTTGAGGGTGACATTCGGTAAAACCGGAAGATGCTTGTGTTCCAAACTTTAGAGTATCAAACTCTTCGAGTTGTTGAGGCTGGTAACTTGCCTTTGTTGATTGGGTTTGCCATATTGGTACTGTATAACTGAAGGAACTCTGCAATACCCTTTTATTAGTTTCCTTAAAAGAAGAAACTGTAGTATTCATTAGACAATATCCATAATCATCTAATATATTTCCTAATTCATTATATTTATTATCCAGTTGAAAATCATTTTCATTTGGATAAAGGTGAATGAATTCATTATTTGTGAAATCATTTATTAGGCCATAATCTTTATGGATTTTGTCTAAATTGATTTCATCATTATACTCTGTAATACTAATCACTGATAGTATTTCAGAGTTAGTAGAAACATCTTCATCTATTGGAAGAAGGTTCATGTGGCAGGATTTTATCAATTCTGCCTCTTTTGTGTAAAGGTTTGTAATGTTAGGACAATCTCTACAGAAGTGTCCCGGTTGATTACAAGCAAAACATTTCAAAGCTTGCTTGTATGTTTTGTTTTCTCTAAATTTTCTGACGTGTCTATCAGGATTTAGAGTTGGTTTTCTAGAATTTGAAGACCTAATCGTATAAGTCTTTCTAGAAGTTGTGGGTTTTTGTCTTTCAGAATAAGAATTCTGATTGTAGTTTTTATTATACCTAGGTTTACTTTTAGGTATAGGCCTTCTGTAAGGCTTGTTTTGATTATACTGCTGAGGAGTATAAATTTGTTTGCAAATTCCAGCATCGGAATTTTTTAATTGCTTTTGTATAGCAATATGTGTACACGTATCTTCCATCACTTTCATGATGTGTTGTATACGTATAGAGAGGTTGTTCAACATGGGAGTAACCTCTTCATTTTTCCAGGATTCTCGGATCTTTTGGCCAAGTTTTCCTGGTAGTTTGAGAAACATCTTTTCTCCAATGCTTAAATCATGGAAACATCCAGCTATGGATGCATACATGAGATAATCTTGTAAAAATTCTTTGATCTTTCCAAAGTATGTTATGGAAAGTCTTTCCAAATGACCCAGATAAATATGTTGTCTGAGTGTGTTCCCATCATTAGCAGACTGGGAAGTAAGCAATTTTTGTAACAAAGAACAAAAATTGTATATGTTAGGACCTAGTTCGATCACAAACATATTTAAGTCGGCTGGGTAATATTTCTTAAAAGATTCCCAGCAAGCTCTAGCTATATCACCTAAATAGGTTTCAGCTTTAGCAATCATTTCTTGAGAAGAGTGAACATCTTTCTCATGATGTATGCCATAATCACGGATTACAGCTGCAGTCCATTGCTCAATGTATGTTGGCAATAGTTGAGGATCTATTCCTCCTATGTTTAGAAGAAGATTAGGCATTTGGAAATTTGGCTCTATCGGAAGCCTCTTGCCTAATGTTGTGTATTGGTTGTCACTAAAGACAACGTTTTGTGGTGATACTCTAGGTGAAAAACCAACAGAGTAGCTGTGTATGCCATCAGGTAGTAACTGATAGCTGTGAGGTTGATGACTATTTGATCCCTCATTTATATTTACTAACCCTAATGTTGATAAGGGTTCTGAAATTATGGAATGTATCACTATTTGTATTGTCTAACCTAGACAATGGTTCTTCGATTAAAGATACATTATCCAGTGTATCTTTATCATTTGTGTCTACTAACCCTAATATGGGTAAGGGTTCTGAGACTTTAGATACATTATCTAATGTATCATTTTCTTTATCAGAAAAATATTCATCTAAGAATGCATTTATAATGTCGTCCATCTTATTAATGACATCATCTTCTTCATTAATTTGGACATCTTTATTTGTATGGGACAAAGAATTTGACGTTCATTGTCTAAACATGGCTATGATAGCCTGATGATGATTCCATTCCTCATCAGTCATGTCATCATCTTCATCTTCTTCACATTCTACAATATTCATCATAGAAATGTTTTCATTGTCAGGAATAGCAGAAGTGCTATGCCTATTTTCCACTGGCCTATCTTGTTCTAGGTCTAGTCGTGGAATATTTCTATAGTTTGTATGAAGTATAAACTCCTTTGTTTGGCCCCGTAACTAGGGCATAATGTGTAAACCCCTTACCAGAAGGAGAAGTTGCGGAAGTCAACCTAACTTCCTTGTTATCTGCATTGCAGAAACTGTATAATGCGCTAATAATGCTTTGCTTCATTTTAGCGACTTGTTGCTCATTCTGAGCTGTGTATTTTGGAATATTCCAAATGTTGTCAATTAAAACATTTAATTTGACATTTGTAGATTCCCTACCAGGAAACTGGTAGGAATTTGTAAGTATGGGTAACTCTTGTTTCCCATACTTCATGTATTTTTCCACCATAAATGGGGATTTTGTGGGTTTAGGACCTAAAGGTCCTTTCCCTTTGTGTGTAGAATCCATCATTGGATTTCTTGTTCCTGCAAAAGAAACATTAGTAAACAAGTTATATAAAGCTTGTAGAGTCCATCAATGGTCTTTTGTTCCTGAAAAACAATCAGAAAACAGATTATATCAAGCAACAAAATGCTTTATTTTCTCTAGTCCTTGTTCTAGAGTTTTTATGTGAGCCTTACAAAAGGCAACCTCATAATCAAAATTATGAGGGTTTAATTCATCTTTAATTAGATGGATTTTGGCTAATCTTCTTTTTAGCCCTTTTATACGTTTTGTGATCATTATGATCTGGATGAGGACTGTCTCACTAAATCTTAATGGTCTGTTAAATCATTATCAATGAAATGAGTATTTAGTTCTTATTTAATATCAATGAAATGAGTGAGATTTATTAGGTTTAAAAAGTTATTATTATTATTATTATATAATTAAAAAATAATAACAAAAAATAAAATGACACTAAATCTTTCATTCTGTAATAGAAAGTACATACATTAATTATAAAAAAACTCTTAAGCTTGGAGCATAAAGATGTGAAAGAATATTCAACCGTAAATTTTACCCAGATACGTTTAATGAACAAAACGAAAAAGTCAGTAGCATGAGTGTGAAATGTGAAGGAGTGATGCGTGGAAGCTCAAAATTCTACCGTAGCCGTTGATGCCAAGTTTTGTTAATTTAATTGTTAAATTCCATCCCGTCAAGGTCAAATCTCACTGCCACAAACCCAACCCAATCCGACGCCCCTTTTCCCGTTAGGTGCCACACACTCTCTCACTGCTTCTGCGTTATAAAGAAACAAACAACCTCGACCTCAAAAACCTTCATTCATCATTCATTATCTTCACTTCACCAAATGGCTCCTCCTTACATTATTCTGTTTTTATCACTAACTCTTGTCTCTCACACCGCGTTCACTTCCTCCACCCCCAACACCATCACTCTCCCTCTCTCCCCTCTATTCACCAAACCCCAATCCTCATCGGAACCCTTCCACTCTCTCAAACTCGCCGCTTCCGCTTCTCTAACCCGCGCCCACCACCTCAAACACCGCAATTCTTCCTCCTTCGTCGTCGCAACCCAAGTTTACCCCAAAAGCTACGGTGGCTACTCCATAAATCTCAGTTTCGGAACCCCACCCCAAACCTCCCCCTTCGTTCTCGACACGGGAAGCAGCCTCGTGTGGTTCCCTTGCACCTCCCGCTACATCTGCTCCCACTGTCTCTTCCCCAACATCGACCCCACCAAAATCCCCACCTTCATTCCCAAGAACTCCTCCACCGCCAAGCTCCTCGGTTGCACAAACCCCAAATGCGGTTACCTCTTCGGCTCAGACCTTCAATCTCGCTGCCCCCAATGCATATCCAACTCCCAAAACTGTTCCCTCACTTGCCCCGCTTACATTATCCAATACGGCTCGGGTTCCACCGCGGGCTTCTTACTCCTCGACAATCTCAATTTCCCGGCAAAAATCGTTCCCCAATTTCTCGTCGGTTGCTCCATCTTCTCCATCCGCCAACCCTCCGGCATCGCCGGCTTCGGACGCGGCAAAGAGTCTCTCCCTTCGCAAATGGCCCTCAAGAGATTCTCTTACTGCTTAGTTTCTCACCGCTTCGACGACTCGCCGGAAAACAGCGACCTTGTTTTACAAATAAGCTCCACCGGCGACACCAAAACCAACGGCCTCAGGTACACGCCGTTTCGCCCCAATCTCTCTGTCAACAACCCCGCGTTCCAGGAGTATTACTATCTTAGCCTCCGAAAGGTCATTGTCGGGGGTCAGCACGTTAAGATTCCGTTTAGCTTTTTGGAGCCAGGTCCTGACGGTAACGGCGGCACCATCGTGGACTCTGGATCCACATTCACGTTCATGGAAAGACCCGTTTATGATTTAGTGGTCCAAGAGTTTGTGAAGCAGTTGGGGAATTATTCCAGGGCCAAGGACGTTGAGACCCAATCTGGGTTGAGTCCCTGTTTTAATATTTCCGGCGCCGAGACCGTGAATTTCCCGGAGTTTACTTTTCAGTTCAAAGGCGGCGCCAAAATGACGCTGCCGGTGGCAAATTATTTCTCGTTGGTCGGCGATTCGGAGGTGGTGTGTTTGACAGTTGTCTCCGAAGGTGGCACCGGTCCCGCGAGGACGTCCGGTCCCGCCGTGATTTTGGGGAACTATCAGCAGCAGAATTTCTACATTGAATATGATTTGGAGAATGAGAGGTTCGGGTTCGGCCCCCAGAGTTGCAAAAGGAAAGCTTAGTGTAGTTACTGGAAATTATCATTTGTAGTTGTCATCGTTTATTGTTATTATTATTCATTTGTCGTTGGGTTAATGTAGCAGAAAAAAACTATTCATTTTTTTAACTACGTGATTGAAGAAACAGACTTGAATGTTTAGAATGATTTGAAATAAATGATACATTTCATGTGCGATTTTTTGGTTGTTTCGTAAAGTTGTGTTTCATGTGAGGGGAGGGGAGGGTAAGGTAAAGTGTTGGGTTCTTTATTCTTGCATTATTTGCGGTTCTTGTTTGTCATCAAGCGAGCACACCCAGAAGGAGCCTTGCTTGCTATTTCGTACAAGTATGCCAAAGCAACGTATATTATTCTCTTCATCATCACCGACAGAGTAACAGTTCTTCTTAGGAAAGGAATGTAAGATAACATAAAAATACGATAAAAATTTAAAAATTCATCAAACCAGTTTACAATTAATATACCTCACTATTAAAATTCAACGGCTCTCACGAGGATAGAGAGACAATATCTTATCCTTTTTTTGGTTAAGAATTTGGGGTTGTGATTTCGCTCATTTGTAACTAACTTCCACGAATTGGAAGATAAAATCAGACTATCAAGATCAATCTCGAGAGAATAAAATTCCGGAGCATATCATATTAAATAAAAGAGGTGATATTTTTACAAAAAGAAATCATAATCTATAAAATAATTTAATAAAAATAAAAATAAAATAAAACTATTATTTTATTAATATAATAATCTATAAAATGATTTAATAAAAATAAAATAAAACTATTATTATAATATTAAAAAAGAGTTATTTATTAAAATTCTTATTAATATAATAATCTATAAAATGATTTAATAAAAATAAAATAAAATTATTATTATAATATTAAAAAAAGAGTTATTTATTGGAATTTCATCCATTTGAGATGTCACAGTATCATTTTCCTTAAATAAATACAAAATATAAAAATAAAAAATAAAAAATAAAAGCATGATCTCGGGAATTAAGAAAGTATTAACGATAAAATTTTAAAAATATAGTATATCATTTTTTAAGAGAAATATAGTATATCATTAACTACTAAATAATAAATTGAAAAAAAAAATCCATGTTACATAATTACGATTTACGCAACAAAATATTAAAAGTACAATTTGGTTTTGGTACAAATAAGCGGAACATGCATTACGTGGGGGAAGGAAGCAGCTTCAGCAGACGTGAGATGTAAGCGTTTGAATGGAAATTTGATTGCAATTTGCTTCCAAGAAATTAATTACTCCAAAAAATAGGGTAGATAAAAGATTTGAACCGCACATAACTTTCGTAGAAGGCATGACTTGTGGAAGAAACAAATTAAAATTAAAATGAGAGAAAAGGTTGGAATGTCCAGGAGATGGATCAAAGGGACACACGTTGAGGCTTATTGCGTTGTAGGTCACACCCATTAGCAAAAAGTGTGAGCTTCAAATAGTGCATCTATGAATGGGATTGTCTTTATTTGTTTGCTTATTGATTAAGTTGATGAACTCCTTTTAGTTCACTTCAATAAAGTATTCAATTGCACGGCTTGAAACAATGTAGGTGTGTGTGCATTGTTCAGTTGTAGCAAATGCGAAAAAGAAAAAAAACAACAATTGAGGAGTACATGAAAACATGCAATGCAATGCTGCGTTTTAAGGAAAGTACCAACCAATCCTGTTTGTTCTTATTATATAACTACTTGTACATGTTGTTGACTCTTCTTGGTTAGTTTCGTAAAAGGTGTTGATTGAACGCACGTGTTCACGAAGGATCGTAACCGTGAATCCTGGGGAGCCCATAGATGTAAAACTCATAGAAGAAATGATGATGGAGGTGTCCCTAATAATCTAAATCACTCTCCATGGTAAAGAATATTGCAAATAGATCCGATCCGTAGAAGCAGTACGAGTCAAATCACGAAAGGAAAAAAGAAAGATGGTTGGTTTGCTTTACCGTCGTCACCATGTGCTTGGATGTGAGGAACTCCGTCTCTTCTCTTGTCCTAGCCCGCAATGCTATAATTGATGTTTTCTTTCTTTTAACCTAATTCGATATTTTGGATTTTTTTTTTATTTGAAAAGAAGGAAAAAAAAAAACAAATATTATCATAGATGATAATATTATTATTTTAAAAGAAGAAAAAACCAACGTAAAAACCGTTTATAATAATATTATGTATAATATGAATATTAAAGAAAGATGAGAAACATGATATATATTAAAAAAATAAAATATAATTTTAAAATACTGGAGTGTAATATGAAAATATTGAAACATGAAAAATAAAACTAGGAGGAGCAAAAGTCCAAAACTAGCAACCCAGAGGAATAAATTAGCAGTCGAAAATACGAGGAACCTGATGCAGGTAACCAAACACATGATGGGTTAGAGTAAGCGTATTATTGACAAGGTCGTACACCATTTCCTACAGAGGGAAGAACTTTTCTCTATAAAGACAAGTCTATTGACGAAAACAATAACTAAATCCAACGATGATATAGATATTCTTGCAAGAAAAAGAAGACTATTTCTTCAAGTTTGAGAGCACACGAGAGTTGCTTTTCTTTCCCCTACTTAATTTCCACACATATGTCATTGTTATTACACTGGCATCCACGAAAAACTAGGGAACAGACTTTATGTATATATATATATTAAGTTGTATTATATAATACTTTATATAATATTTTCCTATTTATCTCTTTATTGTTTAAAGATTATATTAATTTCGATATAGTTTTTTTTTTCCAATAAAAAGTATGTACTAAGCTGTTCTTATATTTACATTAGTGTATTCAATTGAGATTTTTTTAAATAATGATAGTTAATCAATATTTTTAAACAATTATGATATTCATTCAAATTTTTTAAAGAACAATTAAATCTGAGGATGTTCAATTAAGATTTTAAAAGATTAAAAAAATAATTGCCATCATAAATCTATAACTTTCATTAGGCTATTCTGTTGATTGTATTATTATTAATTTTGTGTGACTTTGTATCATTATATAGAATATTATTTTATTAAACCCATTTACACTTTTTTCCAATCTTAATAATAATTAATATAATGATTTTATTTTATTTTAAGAGTTTATACACATACATATAATTTAATTTTTTTTGTTTTGCCTTATTGTTACTTTCTACAATCAATTTCAAGAACTCTCTATATATAATTGTTCAATCAATAATATTTTTTTTAGTTGACCTTTTCTACGTGATGTTGTTTACTACAAGAAATATTTATTTAAATTATCAACCGTCAAAATTTGTCAGTTTATGAGATTAAGATAAATGTCATTAACAGGATTCAAACCCAAGATCTTAAAGTCGAGACTGATACTCCAACCACTAAGTCTATTAGATTTTCTTGATAACAATTCACACATAAATAATTTATATATTTATATATTTATATATTTATATATTTATATATTTATATATTTTTATATTTTTATATTTATATATTTATATATTTTTATATTTTTATATTTTTATATTTATATATTTATATATTTATATATTTATATATTTATATATTTATATATTTATATATTTATATATTTTTATATTTTTATATATTTATATATTTATATATATATATTTATATATATTTATATATATATATATATATATTTATATAATTAAATATTTATTTTTTAAAATTATTTAATTTAATAAATTATTATAAATTAATCTAATTATGATTAAATTAAATTATTAAATAAAAAATATTTTATTTTTTAATTAGGTGAATAATTAAATTATATTATATAATTTTACCGATGGATATATCCATCGATAAATAATTGTTAATTTACCGACTGAAATATCTCGTTGGTAATTAATTGTTAATTTATCGATGGATTTATCGACGGATATATCCGTCGGTAAATTCATCTATAAATTACCGACTGATTTATCGATGGATATATCCGTCGGTAACTAATTATTATTTTATCAACATATATATCTGTTGGTAACATCAAATTCCACAAATATTTTATATTTGTAATTTCCGTCGATAATTATTATTTTCTGACAGCTACAAATCCGTTAGTAAATATTCGTCGGTAATACACAATTTTTTTTTAGTGATTTGATGACTTGTTGAGTTTTTTAACATTTTTCACCTATAGCACTGCCATGATGAAATTTCATCGACATGGTCTATATTCATTTATGGTTAACAAGTTAAAGATACGGTTATTATGAAATCATTGGAAAAGGAAAAGGAAAAAGTTTAATAGAGAAAAAAATTAACGAAGTGATGAAACATGCTTAGAATGTATATTTTTTTATTATTACAAATAATACGTAGATAAGTGGATGCAAACATCTTTAAATTACACAAGATAATTTTGATTCATTGTGTTTATCCTAATCAAAGGATAAAAATAAGAAAAAAAAAAAGAGTAAGAAAATATTGAGGTACTAAAAATCATTCTTATCATTTTGTAACAAAAAGAGTGTAAAAGGAAACTCTTTAAATAAATTAACTTTTATTTATTAGTTTATGTTTTTTCTTATTTATTTTTTGTCATTTTTATACTGAATTTTAAATTTATTTTCTTATTTATGTATGTTAGTTTGGTACCATGATATTATTACTTTATAATAATTATTTGGTTACTAAAAATAAGAGATTGTATCAAATATTGTCTGTATTATTTTAAAAATAAACTCATCTTATTATAGTAATGTGTTTTGATTCACCTAAATTTACAATAATACGTAATGCATATTACAATAGAAATTGGATAAAGATGTACGGAGCATTTTATATATTTTTTAAATACATTTAATTCTTTATATTTTTGTAACCCTTTCAAATATAATTTTTTGTATATATTTTATAAATCCTTTAAATCTAAATTACAAAATCTTAATCTTAAATGACTTTTAAAACATATTATTTATGTTATAATGTCTTGAATGCTTAAAAGTCAGGTTAAGACATTAAGTGAAATGAAAATGATTATATTATTATCGTAGATGGTTTCATATGAACTTGAATTTTTTTATTTAGATTAGTAAATAATAAACTTTTTAATCTTAGATCATCCTCTATTTATCATACTAAATATCTTAGTTTTCTATTATTTTCAATGTTTAATACTTTCAATCCTCATTTATATTTAATAATCCGATTTTTTAATTTTTTCTTTCAATATTTCACAAATTCATACTTTCAATTTATAAGTTTGTATATTCTCTAATTTATACTTTCAATTTATAAGTTTATATATATATATATATATATATATATTATTATTTTTTATTTTATTTTATTATTTATTTATCTTTCTATTTTTTAATATATCTCACTTAATCTTTTCACCGTTTAGATGAATCTCACGTCATCGACTAATTATATATTATATTTTTTCTTTTTTTCTAATCGTATCAATCATATATTATATTTTTTTTCTAATTACATCAAAATGATTATCTCCCCCATTATATATATCCAATGCAACATCATGTTTATATTTATTTTATAATTATTATTTTTTAAATATTATTTTAAAGTTCATTTTATTTTTTATTCCCATTATTTAAATATATCTATTTTTTAATTTTTTAAAATATATAATTTATAATAATTGTTTTTTTTTCTTTAAATTATATTGCTTATTTTTTCTCTATGGTGATTCTAAGCTTGTGTTTGAATATAAAGTTGAATTTAAGGAAATGAAAATAAGTAGACTTAAGAGGATAAAGAGATAAAAATGATATTGTTTGGATTAAGAAAAAAATGATAAGAAAGGAAGGAAAACGAAAGCAAAATTTATAAAAATATATAATTGAAATGATTAATTTAATAAAATAATAAATAAATAAATAAATATTTATTTATTTTAATTAATTAATTAATTAATTTATTAATTTATAATTATTTATTATAATTATATATTTTTATAAAAGAAAAATTATTATATATCTAATATTTGATTTAAATTATTTATTAAACAGTACTTTCTCTGACTTTCTCTTGAAGACATGATTTTTTTTTAAATACCAAAATTTACGCATCATTTTTCCAACTTTCTCTTTATTTTTTTCTTAATTAACTTTCCCTCGTAGAATCAAAGAGAACGCAAACGAGTTGGTCCAACTCTCATTAAAAACATGTTAATAATAACCACGATTAAAAAAGTATATAAATGATAATAAATGAAATAATTTTTAAAATAAATTAAAAAAATTTATATAATATAAATGGTAAAATAGGAAGAAAATATGATTATACACAGATTAATTTTTTATATTAAAAAACATTTAAAAACGATTATAGATAAAATTATTTTAAATAATAAAAAAATCAGTTACATAACATAAAGAAAGAGAAATAGATATATACATTAAAAAAAATGACAAATACAAATCTTTTTATGAATAATATAAATTATTATTACTTTAAATATATCCCATAACATATAGTTATATGGTCGAAAATTAATTGCAGAAAAACTCTGGTCAAAACCTGCGTAGACACTTCTCCATCTTCTCTGGTACACACCTCATGACGTTTTCTGTTTGGGCACGCATAATCCGAAGGTGGATTTATGTTACGTCGCAAGCAGGCAACTTCAGAAAGGGACTAACAATGGTATGTTTTAAATACATTTGTTAGAAATAGTTCTATTTCTGATAATGCGTTTAAAAAGGATTTTGTTAGAAGAAGCACAATTTATTATTTTTATATTTAAAACTAAATTTGTTTCCAATCATTATTAGTTGAGAAATATTTTAGACAAAATAAAAAGTATTGTAAGAGGGAAAAATGAATTTTATTTATGAACAAATAACAAGTGTGACATAAAGAATAAACCAAAATCCTCTACCTCCAACGGAATGAGAGAATACAGTAGTCAACATAGATACATGCAATGAAAAGTATACATGAGGCTATAAATAATAATAATAATAGCTCAGAACTCAAGGACAACAAGTACGACGACTATGTCCAAAACAAACCAATAAACAAATATGAAAGCCACGGACGAATCAAAAACGGGTCGGATCGGGTAGGCGAAATGGATCCGAATTCATCAGCGACTCCAGTCGCACTTGGTGGTTTCAAAGACGGTGGCGCTTCCTTTCAGAGGCACGAGCAAGTCGCAGCTAACTTTAGGCTTGACCGTCTTGGTCTTGAACACGCCCAACTTGAACCTCACCCTCAGGTACATCTTCACAT
This sequence comes from Sphenostylis stenocarpa, assembly GCA_963425845.1. Classification (NCBI taxonomy): domain Eukaryota; kingdom Viridiplantae; phylum Streptophyta; class Magnoliopsida; order Fabales; family Fabaceae; genus Sphenostylis; species Sphenostylis stenocarpa. The sequence goes on along the minus strand of OY731398.1, from coordinate 35,230,286 downwards.
CGATCTGGTACAACCCAGTGGCGTTCTCCTTGTTCCATTCGGCGCTCTGGTCAGCGTCGAGAGCCAGCACATGCGTCCCCTTGAACACGGGGTTCAGCACGTTCGTGGTCTTGTGCCCCTGGTAGAAGGGATCCGGGTACTGGGAATCGAACCTGGCGTCGTGGAACAATGCGCGCGCCTCAATGTTGTCGTAGTAGATGCCCAGCCTCTTGTTGGGGTTGCGCACGGTGATGTTGAGGGCGAGGTCGTAGCGGAGGGTGTTGTTGCTGTAGCTGAACTGCGTCAGCGTGGCGTCAGTGACGTGGACCTTCACCACGTTGGGACGAACTATGAGCCAGAAGAGGAACGCGGCGATACCCACGATGATGATTACCGTGAGGATGAGCTTGAAGATGAGGCTGAAGAGGCAGCCACAGCAGCAGCCGCAGACACCGCCCCTCCCTGGGCGGTTGTAGGACTTCTGCGCCGGAATAGCGGGGCCGTAGTAGGCTCCGTTCAACTGCGACATGGTAGCAACGAAAGAATAGTGAGAAAAGAATATGATTATAGTGAAGCAAAAACAAGAGTGGAAAATGATCAAAGAGATGGAATGGAAGACTAGAAGTTCCTTGTGTGTGGTTTTATAACCACTGTGCGTCGTGTGGGGTAGGGGAATTCCAAAAGCGCGTGATCATCTACAAACTTAACAGGCCACCAAATATTAATTATTTATTAATCTAATACATTACTTTTTCTATATTTATTTTTTTCATTTTATTTTGTGTGTATTTTAGTCGCTATAAGAAGATTATAATAATTTAATTTGTTTGACCATTGTAATCACATACATACTCGTGGAGGTGAGAACTCGGGTGCCGCTGCTGCGTGGTTTTTGTTAGTTTCAACGCGGTTGCTTTTCGCATATATGAATGAGTTTGTGCGATTTTGGCGTGTGCGTTTCAAATTGAAAATTGTGTGTTCACTGTGTCGTTCGTGGAAACTTCCAAGACGCTGCTTCCAAAGTCATCCACTCTTTCTCCATTTTCTTCTTCTCCAAACTCTACATTGTAACATTTTGACTATTTGAATAGTAACATTTTCTATCTAGCTATAAAGATTCTTTTCAAATCCAACATTTTAAAGTGAAAACAAATGAGAGCAAATTTGAGAGAGGAGTGAGTGAGAAAGTGCATATGTAGATATATAAAACAAATAAATTTTAGATAATATTTTCTAAATCGATTCTATCAATAACCAATTTAAAAACTTTTTAGATCATTTCAAAAGCTGTTTTCTAATCTATTTTTTGGTCATGAAAAAACCATATTCAACTGAAACAACACATTCCCCCCCAAATGATGTTAATACAAGAACTAGTTAAATTGACTTTGTTTCAATAGTTTCCATGTACTTTGTATTATACAAGTGTATACTTCATGTCAGTCTTTGTCAACGCGTCATGCGGAAATTTTAATTTCAGTAGCAGCAATTTTTTTAGTAATAATATAATGTATATATGTTTAATATTACTTTTCATCAAACATCACTAATCTTTCATCAATCAATGCTTTAACTTTTCAAATTGTAGGTGTTACTTTTGATTAAATATTAAAAATTCCAATAATTAAATATGAATTCTAAACTATTTTTATGACAATTGATTTTTTTTTCTAATTTGTGATCGATGGATAATTTATCTTTGTCATTTATTATATTAATAGAGTAAGCTTTTTTTTTGATAAATAAATAAATAAATAAACACCCTTAAATATAATTTGTTAATAAATTATAATAGGTGTGACCAAAAATAGGACATGTATCATGAATGTCATCATTATTTTAAAATGTAATTCTTTGAACCGAGGATTCTAACTATTATTTTTCCTCCTCGTTATAAGAGGGTTTTGTTCTTTTAAAGCTGTTCTATAAGAGATTTTTTTCAATATTTTTTGTTGTTGTTATTTTTTTTTTATATAAATATTTGTAGGTTTTTTAAAGCTCTTCAATAAATTTATATCAATGATAATAAATAATGAGTTAGAAGTCTTTCAATGTTGTTTAAGTAATGACTTTCTCTCATGAAAAATCTATTCATCTCCTTAAATTGAAACACATTAATCAAAGTATCAGGGTAGATTGAAAGATATTTTCTTTCTAACTTGACTTTTTTTTCTTTTCTTTTAGGTATGTCGACTTTTGATGAAGATCAAATGATAAAATGGAAAGTAACTCTTGTGTTTCCATTAGTCAAAATAAATATATTTGTGCATAGTTTGTAGTCCCAAATATCTTAACATTTCTTGGATAATCTTCAATGACTCAATTCATAATAAGTGTATTTTACTCGGTTTTACACTTTATCTAAATTTTTTAAAAATTATCTTTAAAATTTTAACGAAAAAAATATATTTAAAAATGAGTTTCTGATGCCTAATTATTAGTTATATACTCACCCTTTACCAAAAAAAATACAAATTATCATCATTGTTTAAAGGAGTAAAACGAGTTAAACTCAACAAACTGGATTTATAATTTTAATCCACTAACTTATTTTGTTTATTAAATTTTAATCGTTCTAAAAAAAATAACGAGTAACACACTAAGCATGACCGTCCTATCTAAAAAGATTAATTTTATTTTTTAATCAATTAAATATTATAAAATAGATAATTTTTGAAAAATAAAATGAGTCATTTTTTTTATTTTTTGTTTTAGATAAAATAAATAGAAGACATTTAAGGAGTCAAGAATAGATAAACAAATTGACTCGTTAGTTTATTATAAAAAATATTTATATATTAAAATTAAAATAAATAAATTATAATTAAAAATATTAATTTTTATGGCATATTTTAATATATAAATAAATTATAGTATTATAATTTAAATTATAAATATTAATCAATTAAATTTAAGTTAATAATTAAAATTAATTATTTTAACATATAAATATAATATTTTTTAATAAAAATATTAATTAATCAATAAAAACTTAAAATTTATTTATACGATTAAAAGTATATTTAAAAAAAATATATAAAAAATATTTACAGAGTAACTCACTAATCTGGCGATTTATCTTTTAATACGACGAATTAAAATCTGTAACGATGATAACTATAAGGACCAAACCTATCCGCCTATTTTTATCACAATGCGACGGATGGGGCAGGTTTTCCCGTTCTAAACAAATTAAATTGTTTGAAGGACATAAGTGAGTAAGTAACATTGCTCGTTTCAGTTTAAAGTACTTTTCCCCATCAAGAAAACTATTCATCAGTTTGAGTCATTATTGGTTCAGCCTTCTGATTATATCGTTTTTATTTGTGTCATTTCATTGCTGAGTGATATTTGATTTTTTATTTTTATTTTTGTTATTATAACGTATTCCTTTGAAATTGATGACGGGGTATCGTTATTTGCGCGCGCACACACATCTATCTATCTATATATATATATATATATATACCAAATAATGGATGCATCACTGCTTAATCTTTCTTTACAGTTGAAATTACTTTTACTTTTTATCACTTCCAAGCAGTTAAATCTAATATTAAAGTGGTCAGATAATAATCACGTCATCTAGTCTCAATTTAATTTAAGGTATTACTAACACAACATTAATATAAATATATAAACTAATGGTAGGTTTACATGAGAGGAAATAAAATAAAGAGAAAAAATATATATAAATAAGAATTCTATTTTTTATTTAACATAAAATTAAAAACAGACGATTCAAATTAATTTCTACAAACAAAAAATGAAAATTTTTATAATTTTCCCTTATTGTTTTTCTTTCATCCTATTACACGTAACCTAAGCAGAGAAAAATCTTCACTTTGACTTACTCTTTAAAGATATTTCTTAAGCCTGTTATAAGTAGTTCTAGAATGTTACAAAAAAGTCATAAAAAAAACGTATGAGGTGTGCAACATATGTGGAATAGGGTTTAGACACAGGAGACAATTTTAAAGCACTAAAAATATAAATAAATATAAATTTCAAGAAACCGTATACATTCTAGCATAGAGTGGAAGAATGGACAAAAGTCACTGGAATGATTATTAAAAATAAAAAATAATGATAAAGAAAGAAAAATCCAGGATCAATAAAAGAAATGAAATAGGTGGTATCTAGTAATCGACATCGCACTTGGTGGCCTGAAACAAAGTTACGGTGCCATTGTTACCGAAGGGAACTTTGAGGTCACATTTAACCTTGGGCTTCAAGTCACCGGATATGACGTCTCCGAGCCTGTATCTAATCCTGAAGTAGAGCTTCACATAGATGTCGTAAACCCCATCATTCTTGTCTTGGTTCAACTGATTAACTTGATCGTTGTCTAGTGTCAGCACTCGATACCCTGAGAAAACAGCGCTCATGGGGCTGCTGCTCTTCTTGTACTGGCGGAAGGAGTTCATGTGCGTTATCACATCGTAATTCGAGAACCTGGCATCCTCGTAGAATGCTAATGCCTCTACTTTATCGTAGTAGATGCTGAGCTTCTTGTTGGGGTTGCGTGCAGTGAAGTTGAGAACCATGTTGTAGTGGAGGGTGTTGTTGTTGGAGTTGAACTCGAATTGGGTTAGCTCAGCTTCCGTGACATGGAACTTGAAGGAGCGGGGTTGAACCACCAGCCAGAATATGAGGATTGCGAGGCCAACAATCACGATGAGTGCAACCAGAATCTTCCACAAGATTCCGAAGAGGCAGCAACAGCAGCTTCTCTCGCGGTGAGGGCGGTAGCGTGGTGGCTCCGCCGGGGGAATGGCGGGACCGTAATACGCACCGTTCAATTGGGGTTGCTTATCGGCCATGGTTGTTGAATGCAGATTAAAAAAAGAATGAACAGAATATGTAATAGGGTATGGAGAAGGGGGTGAATTGTGAGACAGAGAGAAGGGAATGACTGGTTATATAGAAAGGAAAGGCATTGAAGATTCTACAGGAAGAACGCGGTTGTGAGTAATTGTCCGTGTTGGGCATTTCCGCATTTGGCTTTTCAATTTCTTTTAACGAAAGGAATCGAAGAACAGCTGATTGTATTGACCGGAACTTTGATTAAGATTGACCGCGACAACCACGAAAAACATTCGCACGGAAGAAACACATCATGAAGATGTTGCCCCCTATTAGTTATTGGTTGTTAGGATTATACATATCCAAAACCACCACACTTGCGTAACCAATTTGTACCCCTCAGAGATCAAATACACTCACAGATGAAGGTATATATTGAAATAACTAAATAACAATGGAATAAAGTTTTCTCCATTTCATAAAAATAATAGATTCCTATTCTTAATAAAATGTATAAAGTAAATATTCAATAATTTTTAGATGGAAAAATAATACACAAAATTAGCACATTATAAAGAGATGCATTTTCCATTAGAATAAAAACACAAACATAACAGTTAAAGAGTATGAATAAAAAAAATCAATTAACTTGTAAACTTTTTTGTTGATGGATCCAAATTCAAGACGAAAATACATTCACGAATCACGAGTAAGAGAGTAAAGTATTACTGTTAAAGAACAAATTGTTTCAGGAATTGTATCGCCTTGCTATATAATCTATTTTCAAAGACAATGCTTTCGCTCTAGAGAGGTTTTTAATGCTTGTGATTAATAAAAGATTGATAATTTATCTGTTTTAAGTTTATACTAGGCTATTGCAAAAAATTAAATTGATGCTTATTTTAAATGAAGCGAACTCCAATTACTTATTACGAATCACTTTACTTTTCATTTGTAATCTGCCTCTGTAAAATAATAATATCGTATATATTACAAGTTTTATTGAAAAAATTATATATGTTAATTTTGTTTAATACTAGTGAATATTCTTCTTCTTCTTAAAAAAAAAAATACTAGGTGATTAAATTTCTTAATTAGTAGCTATAAATTAAATCTTCTTCATCTTTTCTTCTTTTGAAACTGATTATTTACTTTTCTTAAAAACAGAAAACACTCCTTAAAGATGAAAGTTATTTTTTACAGCAGAAAGTTCTTTAAAACTAAAAAAGTTAAAAAAAAGAAATAATAAAATAAAGAGGTTTTCGAAAAGTTTTTAGAAAGAAATTTTTAGAAGCTTTTTTTGAAAGTTTGACATTGACAACCTTTCAAATATTGTCTACGAGTATTTATATTACTTTTTATTATATTATTGTGTTCTTATATTTAGATGCATATCTACATTATATATATATATATATATATATATATATATATATAAAATTGAAAATCAACTAACATATATAGTTAATTATTAAAATATTTTCTGACTTTTTTAAAACTGTTAAAATTTTAACAATATAAATTTAGTATTTGTACATAAATGAAATATTATTAATGTTTTTATTATTCTAGATTATTCTTTTATTGGACAAGATATTAATTACTTTTAAACAAAATAACATTTTTTAAAAAGTTAATTTTTATTTTAACTTAAAAGTAAGTTTAAAATTGGGTCCAACATACTTGTAATTGAAAGTGACATTGGTTTAATAATTATTCAATTCTAAATAGTTTGAACTGGATCAGTTAAATCATGAAGTAAAAACAAAATTCATGGACTTTTCTCCAAATTTTGTAAGCTGATTTAAGGGCTCGTTTACGCTGATATATATTTATGTTTGTATTTTCTCATTGTGATTTATGCATAATATTAAACATTGACATCGTTCAGAACATACTCCTTATTTGGAATATTACGGTGAGAGTTTCAAATTATACAATAACTTTAATATATTTATCACTCCTTATTACAAAAGAAAGAGACTCAAGCGAAAGAAGAAAAGATAAAAAACAAAATCAAAATAATATTATTGTTAGTATACACATGCAACGTAAATGAAAACGACTACAAATATAGAGAAAGATGGACCTAAAAAGTTAACGAATCCAAAAATAGAAAAATGGAAAAGGGTATATCGTAGAATGCCCTCATCATGCTGGAGTGTGGATAGAAAGAACTGTGGATAGAAAGAACTTCAATGTTGTGTGCTATATGTTTTGCAGATCAAAAATCACAATAGAGGTTGGTCATGCTGCTAAATTCAACGTGTAAATCTTCAAGGAAGAATGTGATCCATTGAACTTCACAACAAGTGGAGGGTATCCAGTGGTAGAATGATGCGTGATTGAACAAGAGGCCCAATCTGAGTCAATAAATGTTTGTATATGCATATTTGAATTTTTCAGGTAGAAAATACCTTGCGCCGGAGATGATTTGATGTATCTTAACACTCTTTGAACTACAAATTTGCATTCTTCTCGATATAGGAGTTGAGACGGGCTTAACATTGAGCATCATTGCATCTGTAAGAATATCAGGAGCATATTTTCTTTGGCAAATATATGTATTCCAATTGTCCAGGATCTTTGATCTTGAAGGCAATGTTCAAAGCTTCTTTTACGTTTATAATATCTCTCATATTGTTCCCTGCTAATATAATGTCGTCTACATATACTAGCAAGATAGTTATAGATGTTGCAATGTGTTTAATAAACAAATAATTATAGTCTTTTGTTTGGCTAAAATTAAGCGTATGTAAATAAGAGGTGAATTTCTCATACCACTATTTACTCACCTACTTTAAACCATATAGGGATTTTATCAGGCAACAAACTTTGTTATATTTTCCATAAGGAGAGTAACATTAATACCTTGAGGAAGTGTCATGTAAACCTCCTCATTTAGGTCACCATGCAGAAAGACGTTGTCTACATCTAATTGCTCCATGAACCAGTTTCGAATGACAACTACAGCAATGATGATATGAATAGTGGTAAGTCTCCCAACTGGAGAATAAGTATCAAGATAGTCTATGCCCTCGTGTTATGTATAACCCTTGGCGACGAGCCTAACTTTGTATCTTTTGATCTTTCCATCCGACTTTCTCTTCTTGTATACCCATTTACAACCTATCAGTGTTTTTCCAGGGGGAAGGTCAACGATTTCCCACATGTTATTGACTTCGAGAGCTTTAATTTTAGGTGCCATGGCTTTTGTCCATTCTGGATCTTTAGTAGCCTCTTCATACGTTTGCAAATCATTTTAACATGAAAGAGAAAGAGTCTAACTGAGTTGTTTGTTAGATGAGTTTTGGTATGAGAACACGGATTCAATGGAATGACGTACCTTGTTTCGTTGGTGACTTTTATTGCCAAGAGACATTTGAAGTTGTCAATGATAGTTTTTGAGAAACTTTGGAGCTTTACAGGCTCGGGTAGATTGTCTTAGATTCTCATCTAGAGTTTCTTTCTTAGTGTTGTTGTATGGAGCTTCTTTCTTGGTGTTGTTGTCTTGTACATCATTCTAGCTTTCTTCAAATTGATAATCATCAACCATGGGTTCTAAAAAGCTATCATAATGTTCAATATTTTCTTTGATAATATCATTAGAGATTTGACAAAAAATATTTTCATGGAAAACAACGTTTCTTAAAACAAATCTCTCTATTATTTAAATCAATGACAATATAGCCTTTGGTTCCAGTTTTTAATCCAGGATGTATACACTTCCTAGCACTTGGATCAAGTTTATTTTTATTATGTTCAAGAGTGGAAGCAAAACACAAACAATTAAAGACTCTTAAATGTCGCAATCAGAATCGCGATTGGACAACAAAATTAAGTTTGTAAATGAAAGAAAAATAATGAAGTCGCCACCAATATTTATTTTAAGGAAGAATATCAGAAAAAACCTTCAAAAAGAAAAAAAAAGTGGCCTACAAAATAAAGATTGATTTCGACAGTCGATTATGTGTAAGAAATGTATTAGCACCTTACAACATCTATTCTAAAAATGGTTACCTTTAATTAGACATAAAAAATTTAAATATCTTAAAATTATCTATTTTATCCCCCAAACATATATTGATTAAATATTGTTACTAAAAATAAAAGATTATATATTTTTATATTTTTAGCTCGACAAATATTACCTCTATGCTCCTACGTATCCCCAGGTGCAATGCAAAATCAGAGTAACGTAGTTCTTTACGTTATAAAAATGTATTTGTGAATAATTTATTTAAATTTATTTATTAGTGTTGATAAATTAAAAGTATACTTAGGATAATTATGAAATAAATAAACTAGAAGTGCAATTATTTTTTTATATAATTTAAGTAATAATTAAATTGGAAGTGCATCCAAAATAATTATTAATATTCAAATATTTTTAATTATTAAATTTATCATCTCTCTACGTGGATTTAAGATACTTTAAAAAACAGTATTTATTATAATCAAATCAAAAGTACATTTGAAGTGATTATTATAAATTTATGATAATCAAATTAAAAGTACATCCAAAGTAATTAATTAATTTTTTTATATAATTTTAAGTAATAATTAGTTTAAAATGTGTCCTAAACAGTTATTACCATAATTAAACCCTTTTGAAATTCATTGTACTAAAATTTTAACATTTTAAAATAATTTTTATAATTATCAAATTAAAATAAAAGTAACCATAAAATTTTAATCTTACAATAATTAAATCAAAATTGTAATTATATTTGGATAAATAACTTTATAAATTTATTAGTTTTAATTACAAAAAGAGGTTGTAACACAAAAAAGTTTAATTGTGACTAATGAAAAATATTATTCATCTACTTATTTATTGATTTTAAATAAAGAAGAAAGGAAATAATAATGATAATAATAGTAATAATAATAAGATAATAATAATAATAATAAGATAATAATAATAATAAGATAACAATAATAATAATTTTTTTTGTTTTTTTTAACTTATTTTATTATGTTGTTCAGTTTAAAATAAAAAAGAAAAAAAAAATATAAACCCAATAACTCAAAAAATTTTCAGATTGCTATTTGAAACATTTTATGTTATTTTCACCCCTTCCAATTTGGGTCACACATTTTTTTTAGCCCACTTTTCCGTCTTTGCCCATTTTTTGCTTGAGCCTCTTAACCTAAACCTAATGGGAGTCGCAAGAGATGAGATCGCAGAGGGGCTAGGGCTGCTGGGTGAGGCGCACACGACTAGGGTTCAATTGAGGGAGATGAGAGTGCTACAGTGATTTTCGATGAGGGGAGGCAGCCCACGGTGGAACTAGTTGCACTGCACGGATCCAGGGTCGTGCGATGATGGTAACGAGTGGGTGCGACGAGTGAGGATGAGGGTAGTGTGCCACACAGATGAGATGGTCACACTGTGGCTAGGGTCTGGGTCAGGATGAGACCGTAGAGGCTAGGATCGGCTCGCGGTGGCTTGGGGCACGATAGAGGTGGTGCAATGCGCAGCGATTTTAGCTGGGGTGATGGGGGTTTCTTCGCTGCAACTAGGTTCGAAGAGTAAGGGTCATGAGGATGGGTGGTCTAATACCTGTGGTGGAGGTGAGCTTGTGGTGGCTAATGATGGGGTGACCGTAGTGGTCGGAAGTGGCTGTCGGAGGGGGAGTGAGGGCTGGAAAGTGGAGATCGTGAGAGTGGAGTGTGTGGTGGTGGCCACCAGTGGTATAGTTTTTTTTTTTATATATAATTTTTATTAATCTTTGTGCTATATATTTAGGTATATAACAACTACTTCATGCTACAATTGAGAATCAGGAATACAAATATTACAAATTGGGAACCTGTTAATTGTTGCCTCTGTTGTTATTTATTGATTGCCTTTGTTAATTGTTGCTTGCCTCTTGTCTCTGTTAATTGTTGATTGCCTCTAATTGTGGTCTTTATTGATTGTTTTGAGTTACTGGATTGCTATAGGGTGGAGTAGGGAGGGCTGGCTGTCTGGTGACTGTAGGGTGGCTGGCTGTCTGGTGGCTATAGGGTGGCTGACTGGTGGTTGCTTTTTTAATTTTTTATTATTTGGTGTTTACAGTTGCCCCTAAGTTTTATTGGATAATTTGAATGTGAATTTATATTATCATAATAAAACATAATTAAAGATGTGAACACCAAAATAATGTAAATAAAATTGTGATTTGGAAAGTTGAATACTTGAGAATAGACTCGGGGATCCAATGTTGCGATTGAAATATGAAAATAAAATTTTGATTTGAAAAGTTGAAAACTTGAGAATGGATTCGGGGATCCAATATTGCGATTGAAATATGCAAATATAAATAAAATTGTGATTTGAAAAATTGAAAACTTAGAATTGGACTCGGAGATCCAATATTGCGATTGAAATAAAATTTTGATTTGAAAAAAAGTTGAAAACTTAGAAATGGATGCATGGATCCAATATTGCGATTGGAAATTTAGAAGTGGTTTCGGAGACATAGGGCTCGGGGACCAAATACAAAGCTATGATTTGAGCTGTTGAGAGTCTGAAAAGTAATGCATATAATTTAAACCTTATAAGAGGCATGAGAAACCTTGTAAGGGGCATGAGAGGCTAACATGAATATTTTTCACACCTTCCAACTATTGGTACGAATCTGATTAGTTTGGGCACTGGGACCTGATATTAAAATAGTCTAGATAGATGTATATTGAATGGAACAAAGGTTAAATAGTTATTTATTCTTAATTTAAACAAGTAATTCATGATACTTAATTCACAAATAAAGTGCATGATATGTAATTTACAAATAAAGTGTATGACATGTAATTCACAACTAAAGTATGATATGTAATGCATAATGTGTGGTGTATGATATGCAAATTCTTGATGGGTGTATGATGCATGTACTTTTGATGCAAGTAATTTTGGCTAATGATTATTTGTTTTTTTATTATTATTATTATGCACATTTTCCTACGCCTTGACCCCTTAAGATTTCGAGTGTATCAAGATTCATGGAGGGAAGATCTTTGAAATGTATTTTTGTTCTGAAACATGTTGAATTTGTCTTCTTCAATTGGATCATGGTTATGCTTTGCTATTTAAGATTCTGAATTGTCAACAACTGGTCATTCTTGCCCACATCACTTCATCATTTTTTCATTATAATGCATTATTAACATTATGACATGTTCCTTTATTGGTATATTCATGATGAAATGACACAAAGAGGTGGTGGTTGATACAATTTATTTTTATTGCTAAGAATGGAAAGAGTGCATACAAGAACAATTTTGTTTAAGGAATACATAATAATACAAACCTAAGTGACAATTTGAGGGGTTTTTTTTGGGTAACAAAGTTAATCCTCATGTTTACAATTTTGAAGAGCTCATCCGTCAACCTTTGCAAACGTACGACAATTTGTGGTTTCATCCCTTGAGTAGCTTTGTGTATATAAATCTTTTAACTGGTCCCCTCATTTTTGAACTTTTGCCATTGTAGGTTGCTCTAACTTTTATATAGACCAGTCAAGTAATTCTATTTGCCCCTATCTTGCCTAAGCTGCTTTCGAGTTTTCAGCTTATCGGGTTGCTCAATTTTGGCTAGACCATTTTTCATATTTTCAGTCTAACGATTTCTTTTTTTTTTTTTATACATAGTATTTCTTAACTACATCAGAATTGATCGATAGTGATAAATCATTACCATCCATGTTTGAAAGAATAAGGACACCTCCAGAAAAAAACTTTCTTTACCACATATGGTCCTTCATAATTCGGTGTCCACTTTCCTTTTTTATCTTTCTGAGTTGGTAGGATCTTCTTGAAGACCAAATCTCCTTCATGAAATTGTCGAGGACGAACCTTTTTATCATAGGATCTTTTCAACCTTTTTTGATATAACTGTCCATGACATAGGACGATCAACCTTTTTTCTTTAATAAGATTCAATTGGCTGATACGAGTCTGGATCCATTCAGCCTCTTCAAGTTTTGTTTCGGCCAACACCCTTAGAGAGGAAATTTCTACTTCAACTAGAAGCACTGCCTCCATCCCATACATCAAAGAATATGGAGTTGCTCCTGTAGAAGTTCAAATAGAGGTGTGATATCCGTATAATGCGAAAGACAACATTTCGTGTCAATCCTTGTATGTAACTACCATCTTTTGGACAATCTTCTTTATATTTTTATTTACTGCTTCTACTGCTCCATTCATCTTTGGACGATATTGTGATGAATTATGATGTTGAATCTTAAAATTATCACACAACTCTTTCATCATCTTGTTATTCAAATTAGTCTCATTGTTCGTAATGATTTTGTTTGGTAAACTGTAGCGACAAATTAAGTCCTTCTTGATGAACTTAATCACTACATTCTGTTGAACATTCAAGGACTTGATGTTGAACTTACATGGACATGAAACTTGTTGATTTTGATGATGATTCAAGAATAAAGAACTTAGAGAGTTGAAGACTTATTTTATTGTGTAATAACTTTGTTTTGATTAGTTTGAGTCTGTAATATTAGAGTCTAAGATAGCTGGTACATAGTCTACACTTTAGAAGCTTCAAAAACTCACATTTATCAGTTTGTCTCGGGTTTAATCGATTAAATGGTCAAATAATCGATTATTATAGTGAGAAAAACCATTTTTTGTCACTGTTCACTGTAATAATCGATTAACACATCTGTTAATCGATTAACAGGGCTTTTAATCGATTAAAACAGAGAGTTTTGAGGTTCTGTTGATTTTGGCTCTGTAATAATCGATTAACACTTCATTTAATCGATTGTTTCAGTCAGATTTTGATTTTCAACTTCAAATTAAACCTATTTTCGAAAACCCTAATCCCAATACTCTCTAGTTCCGAAAATCCTAATTCCCAAACCCTAATTTCTCTACTTAAGGTTCTCTAAGGCTCTCAGAAAATAGAACAACCTTTTTCAAACAAAAGTTAAGTGTTGTGAGTGCCAGAAAACTGTTTGTTGGAGGAAAAAAGGGGCTTTTGGAACCTGGTGTGGGCTAGAAGCGATAAGAATCACTAAGTGGAGTTCTTAGTGGATTGTGTGTTGTGCCATCTCTGGGCAAACCTGTTCTTCATCTCTTGTGGGTTTCAAGAGAGGTGTTTTCTTTACTTTGTATTTTCAATTGTTATATGTTTGTAGCAACTTTGATTATAGTGACAGCGTTAATCCTCTGTTTGAGTGATTAGCAACTGGACGTAGGGTCTTTTGATCCGAACCAGTATAAATCTCCTGTGTAAGACTCTATCTCTATTCTATTTACGTTTACACAGTATTTTAATCGGTAAAATTTGGGGAAAATTTTTAAAACCTAATTTTTGTTAAGAAACCAATTCACCCCCCCCCCCCTTCTTGGTTTTTGTCCGACAACGCAATCATTCCGCTGCGCAATTCCAACAAGTGGTATCAGAGCTTGCTTTGATAGTCATTCAAACTTTTCGAAAATGGCCGGACAAAATCAAACTTTTGCCAAAGGTGCGTCTATCAACAGACCCCCACTTTTTGCGGGTCAAAATTATCCTTTCTGGAAAGTAAGAATGCAAATCTTTTTAGAGTCTGTTGACAGAGGCGTTTGGGACGCTATTTTAAACGGTCCTTATTTTCCTAAAGTTACTGAGAACGGTGTTGACATTCCTAAACCTTTTTCTAGATGGACAACAGAGGAAAATAGAAAAACACAATTTGACGTTAGAGCTAGAAATATTATTTCATCTGCTTTAACCCTTGATGAGCTTTACAGAATATCCATTTGTAAGAGTGCTCAAGAGATGTGGGAAAAACTAAGAGTAACCTATGAAGGAACCGATGATAGTGACTCAAGTTTGGGGTCAAGCAATGTGGAAGTTGAAGCAAATATTTGCTTATTGGCAAATGACATCATTTCTTCTGACTTTGAGGTAAGTGATTCCGACTCATCTTCTAGTGATGATGAAAATAACCTTGATGAACTGCAAAATGCATACAATGAATTGTTTAGTGCCTTTAAGGACTTGAAAAATGAATATAAAGTTGTGAAAAAGAGTTTAAGTAGATCCGAAAAGGAGGTTGACTTATTAAAAACGAAAATCACATGCTTAGAGGAAAAGGAAACCTTAAAAACGAAAATTGTATGTTTAGATGAGAATGATGATAAGAACTTAGCATGTGCATCTTGTAAAGAGTATGAATATGACATAGATATACTTAACCATTTGCTAGATAAAGTCGAAAAGGAGATAAGTGATTTTAAGAAGGATAAAACTGTTTTAGCTCAAAATAGTGTAAATTATCAAGTTCCTTTGAAAAAGCCTAAAAGGAAAAATAAAAGAGTATGGGTAGAAAAAGGAACTTGAACATCTATGGTTAAAAATTCATCATATTCAAAAGTTACATCTAAAGCATGTTTTTATTGTATGAAACAAGGTCACACTTCAAATAGATGTAAAATAAAACATTTTGGTGTTCCTTACATTTGGGTTCCTATTGTTAAATAATTTGTTTGTCTCTAACCCCAATGACCCAAAAGTTATGGGGACCTAAGTTTACTATGTTCTTGTTTTGTAGGAAACTCCCAAATCAAAGAAGTCTATGTGGTATCTTGATAGCGGATGCTCAAAGCATATGACCGGTGATAAAACGAAATTTTTGAGTTTCAAAGCTAAAGAACAAGGATATGTAACTTATGGGGACAACAACAAAGGGAAAATTCTTGGAATTGGAAATATAGGTGGTGCAAACACTTTGGAGATTAAGGATGTGTTTCTTGTTGATGGACTAAAGCATAATCTCCTTAGTATAAGTCAACTATGTGACAAAGGATTTAAGGTAATATTTGAAAGTAAATTTTGCACCATACACTTGATAGATTCCGAAAATGTAACTTTAAAGGACATTAGGCATAATAACATATACTTGATTGATTTGGATTGTTTACATGATTCTAGTATAACATGTTTAATTGCTAAGGAAGAGAACCCTTGGTTATGACATAAGAGAGCAGCTCATATAAATATGTATCATTTGAATAAATTGATATCAAAAGACTTAGTTAGTGGTTTGCCTAAGTTAAAGTTTGAAAAAGATAGGTTATGTGATGCATGTCAAAAAGGAAAACAAGTAAAATCATCATTTAAATCAAAGAATGTTATTTCCACTTCAAAACCTCTAGAATTATTACATTTAGACTTATTTGGACCTTCTAGGATAAAAAGCTTTGGTGGAAATTATTATGGTCTTGTGATTGTTGATGATTATTCTAGATATACTTGGACATTTTTCCTAACAATGAAAAGTGAAGCTTTTAAGGTTTTTAGAAAGTTTGCAAAGCAAATTCAAAATGAGAAAGACTTAAGAATTAAAGTTTTAAGAAGTGACCATGGTGGTGAGTTTCAAAATGAAAAGTTTGAAAATTATTGTGAGGAAAATGAAATATTGCATAACTTTTCTGCTTCTAGGACTCCCCAACAAAATGGTGTAGTTGAAAGGAAAAATAGGTCACTAGAGGAACTTGCTAGAACTATGTTAAATGAATCAAATGTTCCTAAATATTTTTGGGCTGATGCGGTTAGTACTGCTTGTTATGTTTTAAATAGAATGCTCATTAGGTCAATTATAAAATCAACTCCCTATGAATTGTTAAATGGTAGAAAGCCTAATGTTGCTCATTTAAAAATATTTAGATGTAAGTGCTTTGTGTTAAATAATGGAAAGGACAACTTAGGAAAATTTGACTCAAAAGCCGATGAGGGCATTTTCTTAGGTTATTCATTAACTAGCAAGACTTACAGGGTGTTTAATAGAAGAACCTTAAATATTGAAGAATCTATTCATGTTACTTTTGATGAAATTGTAGACCTTGGGGGAAATCCTCTTGAATCAAATAAAGAACTTGCAGGTGATGATGAGTATATAAGAGAGGCTCTTGATGAATTGTATTTGGAAGAAAATGAGTCTTCTCAAACACCTGAATTATTAAAAGAATGGCAATCACCAAGAGGACTCTCAATGGACAATATCTTAAAAGGGGTAAGAACTAGAAATATGACTAATTTCTGCATGTCTGTAGCTTTTGTGTCACAGATAGAACCCAAAAGTGTTGAGGAAGCACTTAAAGATGACCAATGGTGCATAGCTATGCAAGAGGAACTTAACCAATTTGAAAGGAATCAAGTTTGGGAATTAATCCCAAGAGAAAAATCACATCAAGTAATTGGAACTAAATGGGTATTTAGAAATAAACTTGATGAAGATGGAAACATAACAAAGAATAAAGTCAGACTTGTTGCCAAAGGCTATTGTCAGGAGGAAGATATTGATTATGATGAAACTTATGCTCCTATTGCCAGGTTAGAGGCTATACGCCTACTTCTTGCTTATGCATCTTTGATGAAATTTAAATTATATCAAATGGATGTTAAGAGTGCATTTTTGAATGGTTTTATTAAAGAAGAAGTTTATGTGGAGCAACCCCCTGGATTTGAAGATTTTAGTTATCCTAATCACATTTTTAAATTAAAGAAAGCATTATATGGGTTGAAACAAGCTCCTAGGTCTTGGTATGAAAGGCTAAGTAGTTTCCTAACTTCAAATGATTTTTCTAGAGGAAAAATTGATTCTATGTTGTTTATAAAGAAAGTAAAAAAACATATCTTATTGGTCCAGGTATATGTTGATGATATTATTTTTGGATCAACTGATAATTCTTTATGTGTAGAATTTGCTAAGATAATGCAGGGAGAGTTTGAAATGTCTATGATGGGGGAATTAACATTCTTCCTTGGACTTCAAATAAAGCAACTTAAAGATGGTATCTTTGTCTCTCAAACAAAATACTGCAAAGAGATACTCAAAAAGTTTGGAATGGACATTTCAAAGGAAGCTAACACACCTATGGGAACTTCATGCTATTTAGACAAGGATGAATCAGGTTTGGAAATTAATCAATCTATGTATAGAGGTATAATAGGTTCCCTGTTATACTTAACTGCAAGTAGACCTAATATTATGCATTCTGTCTGTATGTGTGCTAGATTTCAGGCTTGTCCAAAAGAATCTCACCTAACTGCAGTAAAACGTATTTTAAAATATTTAAAAGGAACTACTAGTTTTGGTTTATGGTATCCATCTGATGCTTGTACTAGTTTAATAGGATATTCTGATGCTGATTATGATGGATGCAAAATTGATAGAAAGAGTACTAGTGGGACATGTCATTTGTTAGGTTCATCTTTAGTATCTTGGCATTCTAAGAAACAAGCATGTGTTGTTTTATCTACCACTGAAGCTGAATATATTGCAGCTGGTAATTATTGTGCTCAAATTTTGTGGATGAAACAACAACTAGAAGATTATAGTATATTTGTAAATGACATACCTTTGATGTGTGATAATACGAGTGCAATCAATCTTACTAAGAATCCAGTAATGCACTCTAGGACTAAGCATATAGAAATTAGACATCACTTCTTAAGAGATCATATAAACAAAGGAAACTGTAAAGTTGAGTATATTGATACAAAGCATCAATTAGCAGACATTTTTACTAAGCCACTACCCAAGGATAGATTCTATGATCTTAGAAGAGACTTAGGGATATTAGAAATAACTTAAATTATGCTTAATTAGACAGTTTTTGGATGATTGTAAGGATATAATTCATTATGCAGGATGTTAATAGATTATCATGTGTATAAAACTCAAAAATTTGATGTACTCTCTGGAATAATCGATTATTTGGAGTTATAATCGATTATTTGGACCCAAAACACCCAAAACATGACATTTCTCTCTGGATTAATCGATTAACTACCCAGATAATCGATTAAACCCAGTGTTAATCGATTAAATGGTTCTGGTTTAATCGATTAATTCAAGATTTAATCGATTAAACCTGGCAAGTTTTGGTTCCTAGCCATTGTCAACGCCTCTCTTGACCCTTATTCAATCCCATATGACCGTTGGAGATGCTTGGTTATAAATGTTGAACATTCAAGGACTTGATGTTGCAAATAATGATCATGAAGAATGTTGATTTTGATGATGATCCAAGAGCTTAAAGACTTAGAGTATTGAAGATTGATGATTTCTGTATTGTAATAACTCTGTTTTAGTTTGATTGAGTCTGTAATTATAGAATCTAAGATAGCCGGTACATAGTCTGTAACTTAGAAGCTTCAAAAAGCTCAAATTTATCATTCAGGCTCGGCTTTAATCGATTAAATAGGTAAATAATCGAATAAAACAGTGAGAAAACCATTTTACTGTACAAACTCATTGCTTTAATCGATTAAACGACAAAATAATTGATTATTCCGTATGCAGTTCCATACGGATAATCGATTATTTCACCAAATAATCGATTAAACCGGAGAGTATTGGGTTACGGCGTATTTGGCTTCGTTTTAATCGATTATTACTCCAAATAATCGATTATTCCAGTCTGTTTCTGATTTTAAACTTCAAACAAACCCTATTTTCGAAAACCCAATTACCAAGAACCCTAGTTTCGAAATCCCCAAATGCTAAACCCTAATTTCCGTACTTAAACTCTCCTTTGGCACTCAGAAAAATAAGAACAACTCTTTCCATACAAAAGTTAAGTGCTGTGAGTGCCAGAGAACTATTTGTTGCAAGGAAAGGGGGCTTTTGGAACCTGGTGTGGGCTAGAAGCGATAAGAATCACTAAGTGGAGTTCTTAGTGGATTGTGTGTTGTGCCGTCTCTGGGGAAAGCTGTTCTTCATCTCTTGTGGGTTTCAAGAGAGGTGTTATCTTTAACTTTATATTTTCCATTGTAATTTGTAATAACTTTGTTTATAGTGACAACGTTAATCCTCTGTTTGAGTGATTAGCAACTGGACGTAGGGTCTTTTGATCCGAACCAGTATAAATTTCCTGTGTAAGACTCTATCCCTTTCTCTATTTACATTTACACAGTTTTTAATCGGTAAAATTTGGGAAAAATTTTGAAAACCTAATTTTTATTAAGAAACCAATTCACCCCCCCTCTTGGTTTTTGTCCGACCATGCGAACATTCCGCTGCACGATTCTAACAAGTGGTATCAGAGCTTGCTTTGATAGTCATTCAAATTTTCGAAAATGGCCGGACAAAATCAAACTTTTGTCGAAGGTGCGTCTATCAACAGACCCCCACTTTTTGCGGGTCAAAATTATCCTTTTTGGAAGGTACGTATGCAAATATTTTTAGAGTCTGTTGATAGAGGCGTTTGGGACGCTATTTTAAATGGTCCTTTTATTCCTAAAGTTTTTGAAAATGGAGTAGAAGTACCAAAACAATTTTCTAGATGGTCGGATGAAGAAAATAGGAAAGCTCAATATGATGTTAGGGCTAGAAATATAATTTCATCTGCTTTAACCCTTGACGAGTTTTACAGGATCTCCGTTTGTAAGAGTGCTCAAGAAATGTGGGATAAACTAAGAGTAACTTATGAAGGAACCGATGATCGTGACTCGATTTCGGAGTCAAGTGATTTGGAAATAGAAGCTAACATTTGCTTGTTGGCAAAAGACAATATTTCTTCCGACTTTGAGGTTAGTAATTCCGACTCATCTTCAAGTGATGATGAAAATGATCATGATGAACTGCAAAATGCTTACAATGAATTGTTTAGTGCTTTTAAGAATTTGAAAAACGAATATATAGTTGTAAAGAAGAATCTAAGAAGATCGGAAAAGGAAAATGAGTCCTTAAAATTGAAAATTGCATGTTTAGAAGAAAAGGAGGTAGCTAATACGAAAATTGTATGCTTAGATGAAGATAAGGACTTAGCATGTGCAAATTGTAAAGAGCATGAATATGACATAGATATTCTTAACCATTTGCTTGACAAAGCCGAAAAAGAAATTGATGATCTTAAGAAGCATGAAATGGGAATTGCTCAAAATAATGTAAATCAAAGAGTTCCTTTGAAAAAGAGTAAAACTAAAAAGAAAAGAGTATGGGTAGAAAAAGGAACTAGAGC
Source organism: Sphenostylis stenocarpa (assembly GCA_963425845.1). Classification (NCBI taxonomy): domain Eukaryota; kingdom Viridiplantae; phylum Streptophyta; class Magnoliopsida; order Fabales; family Fabaceae; genus Sphenostylis; species Sphenostylis stenocarpa. The sequence goes on along the minus strand of OY731398.1, from coordinate 35,209,538 downwards.
ATGTCATGTTAATAATGTATCTTGTTCTAAAACTACTTCAAATGCATGCTTCTATTGTATGAAACAAGGTCACACTTCAAATAGGTGTAAAATTAAACATTTTGGTGTTCCTAAAGGCAAATATATTTGGGTTCCAATTGTTAAATAAATTTGTTTGTCTCTAACCCCAAGGACCCAAAAGTTATGGGGACCTAAGTTTACTATGTTCTTGTTTTGTAGGAAACTTCCAAATCAAAGAAGTCTATGTGGTATCTTGATAGTGGATGCTCAAAACATATGACTGGAGATAAATCGAAATTTGTGAGTTTCAAAACCAAAGAACAAGGATATGTGACTTATGGGGATAATAACAAAGGGAAGATCCTTGGAATTGGAAACATTGGTGGTGCAAACACTTTGGAGATTAAGGATGTGCTACTTGTTGATGGACTTAAGCATAATCTCCTTAGTATAAGTCAATTATGTGACAAAGGCTTCAAGGTGATGATGAGTATATAAGAGAAGCCCTTGATGAACTATACTTGGAAAATAATGAGCCTTCTCAAACTCCTCAATTAGCAAAAGAATGGCAATCACCTAGAGGACTCTCAATGGACAACATCATAGGTGACATCTCAAAAGGGGTAAGAACTAGAAATATGACAAATTTTTGTATGTCTGTTGCTTTTGTGTCACAGATTGAACCTAAAAACATTGAGGAAGCACTTAAAGATGATCAATGGTGCATAGCCATGCAAGAAGAACTTAACCAATTTGAAAGGAATCAAGTCTGGGAATTAATCCCAAGAGAAGAGTCACATCAAGTTATTGGAACTAAATGGGTATTCAGAAATAAGCTTGATGAAGATGGAAACATAACAAAGAATAAAGCTAGACTTGTTGCAAAAGGCTATTGTCGGGAGGAAGGTATAGATTATGATGAAACTTATGCTCCTGTTGCCAGGTTAGAGGCTATACGCCTACTTCTTGCTTATGCATCTATGATGAAATTTAAACTATATCAAATGGATGTAAAGAGTGCATTTTTAAATGGTTTTATTAAAGAAGAAGTGTATGTAGAGCAACCCCCTGGATTTGAAGATTTTAATTATTTTAATCATATTTTCAAATTAAAGAAAGCTTTATATGGGTTGAAACAAGCTCCTAGATCTTGGTATGAAAGATTAAGTAGTTTCCTAACTGCAAATGATTTTTCAAGAGGAAAAATTGATTCTACACTGTTTATTAAGAAAGTAAAAGAACATATCTTATTGGTCCAGGTATATGTTGATGATATAATTTTTGGATCAACTGATAATTTGTTATGTGTAGAATTTGCTAAGATTATGCAGGGAGAGTTTGAAATGTCTATGATGAGAGAATTGACATTCTTCCTTGGACTACAAATCAAGCAACTTAAAGATGACAATTTCATCTCTCAAACTAAATACTGCAAGGAGATTCTCAAAAAGTTTGGTATGGACACCTCAAAAGAAGCCAACACACCCATGGGAACTTCATGCTATTTAGACAAGAATGAATCAGGTTTGGAAGTTAATCAAACTATGTATAGAGGTATGATAGGATCACTATTATACTTAACTGCTAGTAGACCTGATATTATGCATTCTGTCTGTGTGTGTGCTAGATTTCAAGCTTGTCCTAAAGAATCTCACCTAATTGCAGTAAAACATATTTTAAAATACTTAAAAGGAACTACTGGGTTTGGCTTGTGGTATCCGTCTGATGCTTGTATTAGTTTATTAGGATATTCTGATGCTCGATTATGGTGGATGTAAAATTGATAGGAAAAGCACTAGTGGGACATGTCATTTGTTAGGTTCATCCTTAATATCTTGGCATTCCAAGAAACAGGCATGTGTTGCTTTATCTACCACTGAAGTCGAATATATTGCAATTGGTAGTTGTTGTGCTCAAATTCTCGTGGAAGAAACAACAATTAGAGGATTATAGCATATATTTAAATGACATTCCATTAATGTGTGATAATACGAGTGCAATCAATCTAACTAAGAATCCAGTAATGCACTCTAGGACTAAACATATTGAGATTAGACATCACTTTTTAAGAGATCATATCAACGAAAGGAAACTGCAAAATAGAGTATGTAGACACTAAACGTCAATTAGCAGATATATTTACTAAGCCTCTACCCAAGGATAGATTCTATGATCTTAGAAGAGACTTAGGGATATTAGAAATAGCTTAAAATCTGTTTAATTTGACTGTTTCTGGATGATTGTTATGTTAAAATTCGTGGTGTAGCATGTTCATAGGTTATTATGCATATAAATCTCAAAAACTTGATATAGCCTCCGGAATAATCGATTACTGGAAGTGATAATCGATTATTTTCCCTCAAAACGTCCAAAACAGGGTATTCTCCTTCGGAATAATCGATTATTTCGTGAAATAATCGATTAAATGCCTCGAATAATCGATTATTTGCTAGAAATAATCGATTAAAGTCTGTCTGATATAGAGATAATCGATTATTTTGAGATATAATCGATTAAATGCGACCAGTCTTGCCTCCTAGCCATTGCCAACGGATATTTTGCCATGGAATCTCTTCTATATGACCGTTGGAAATATTTTCCCTATATATAGAGACCTCTAGTTCAATTATACTCACTTCTAACTCTTGCAATCAAGTTTTTCTTGCAATCTATACTCTCTTTGCCTCATTATTACCTCACTTGTCTCCAAATCTTCTTCATACTTCATCTATTCTTTCAAATGGCCTCATCCTCTCGCCCTAAGATTCCTACAAGAAGAAGATCTGCACCTTCTTCTCACTCCCGTCCTAATTCTGTTGAAGGATGGATTTCTGATATGGAAGGTCAACAGGAATTTCTGATGTACTGGAAGGAACGTGCCGTCATTTCTCCTAAATTCCTAATTGGTGAGCAATTCATTCATAGAGGATTTAACTTTCCTAATCTTCTTGAATTTCAAGGAGTTCTCCCATTTATCCAAATGCAAGGTACATACTATCCTGACTTAGTTAGGGTATTCTATTCTAGATTTAAGTTTAGGGATCAAATTGCTACATCCCGTGTAAAAGGGGTTACCATAATTCTAGATGATGATATTTGGGAAAACGTTGCCCACTTCTCCATTAGAGAAGATGCTATTAACGTTTATGGTGAGCTAGATGACTTTGATAGGTTCTTAGCTTATCGATCTTTTCTGCGGAATCCCTCTATGGAGATTGGGCGTATTCTTCATGCTGGACCTTTGAAGAAGGAAGAACGCATGATTCTTCATTTGCTTGTCTGGATTTTATGTCCCTGGGCCACAAATCATGCCCAATGCTCTTCTATTGATCTTCGCATTATTCATGTCATAATGAATAATGAACCTTTAGATTGGGGTGTTCTTGTCACAATGACAATGTTAAAGGCCAAACGTCATCCAACATTCAAAATTCCATATGCTCTTCTTGTATCCCGAATTCTTGAATATAAAGGAGTCAATGTCGAAGGTGAAAAAGTTGTCCGAACTAATAACTTGAACCGCATGCTAGACAGCACATTGATTCATCTCCAAATGGTGCGGGTAAATGACATCTATGTTCACAAAGATGACGTACAAAATCAAGGTGATGCAATTGAAGACTCGATGAAGATATGCCTCCAGCAACTGAAGTTTCCCTCTACCCAAATCCAAAGTGTTGGAACATCCTCTTCGCATCAAGAAACAAGACAATCCATGGAAGGTATGTTATCCGACATGAATCAAAGGATGCAATCGTTCTTCACTCTTTTCGGTGTACGGCATGAGGAGTTAATTCGCCGTATATCGGATGTAGATGATAAAGTGTGTCATTTAGAGAATAGATTTGATGCACACTTTAATGATCATGATAATGAAGAATTTTAAATTCTGTTATGTATTTTCTTTTGTTATTGTCTTGATGTTGTAATGGATGAATGATTATGAAATAAAATATGATGCTTCTTTCATGCTATGATTAAGGGGGAACTTTTTCTAAATTATGCATATTTTGAGGGGGAGATCTAATGTTTGTTCTTTCAGAGTTCTTTTTGATTATAATCAAAATAGGGGGAGAAAAATTTAAAGCCTATATTCAATTTTAAATTTTATCTGGTATGTTTAATGTGTTTGTTAGTATGACAGATAAAACAGGTTATTAGAAGGGCTAAAAAAAGATAATTTTGATCATCATCAAAAAGGGGAGATTGTTGAACATTCAAGGACTTGATGTTGCAAATAATGATCATGAAGAATGTTGATTTTGATGATGATCCAAGAGCTTAAAGACTTAGAGTATTGAAGATTGAAGATTGATGATTTCGTATTGTAATAAATCTGTTTTAGTTTGATTGAGTCTCGTAATTATAGAATCTAAGATAGCCGGTACATAGTCTCGTAACTTAGAAGCTTCAAAAAGCTCAAATTTATCATTCGAGCTCAGCTTTAATCGATTAAATAGGTAAATAATCGATTAAAACAGATGAGAAAACCATTTTCCGTACAAACTCACCGCTTTAATCGATTAAACGACAAAATAATCGATTATTCCGTACTGATTCAGTATAGATAATCGATTATTTCACCAAATAATCGATTAAACCAGAGAGTATTGGGTTCTGACGTATTTGGCTCTGTTTTAATCGATTATTACTCCAAATAATCGATTATTCTAGTCTGTTTCTGATTTTAAACTTCAAACAAACCCTATTTTCAAAAACCCAATTACCAAGAACCCTAGTTTCGAAATCCCCAAATGCTAAACCCTAATTTCCGTACTTAAACTCTCCTTTGGCACTCAGAAAAATAAGAACAACTCTTTCCATACAAAAGTTAAGTGCTGTGAGTGCCAGAGAACTATTTGTTGCAAGGAAAGGGGGCTTTTGGAACCTGGTGTGGGCTAGAAGCGATAAGAATCACTAAGTGGAGTTCTTAGTGGATTGTGTGTTGTGCCGTCTCTGGGGAAAGCTGTTCTTCATCTCTTGTGGGTTTCAAGAGAGGTGTTATCTTTAACTTTATATTTTCCATTGTAATTTGTAATAACTTTGTTTATAGTGACAGCGTTAATCCTCTGTTTGAGTGATTAGCAACTGGACGTAGGGTCTTTTGATCCGAACCAGTATAAATTTCCTGTGTAAGACTCTATCCCTTTCTCTATTTACATTTACACAGTTTTTAATCGGTAAAATTTGGGGAAAATTTTGAAAACCTAATTTTTATTAAGAAACCAATTCACCCCCCCTCTTGGTTTTTGTCCGACCACGCAAACATTCCGCTGCGCGATTCTAACAATAAATAAGGACCTCCATTTCACTTCTATTCACTTCTATCTCTTGCATTCAAGCTTTCTTGCCTCATTCTACTCTCTTTGCCTCCTTTAACATCACTTGTCCTCCTAAATCTTTCTTGTTACTCTTCTAATCCTACAATGGTCTCATCTTCTCGTGCTAAAATTCCCACCAGAAGAAGATTTGCACCCTCATCTCATCCCCGTCCTAATTCTGTAGAAGGATGGATCTCTGATGCGGAAGGCCGACAAGAATTTCTGTCTTATTGGAAGGAACGTGGTAATATTTCTCCTAAGTTCCTTATTGGTGATCAGTTCATCAATAGGGGATTCAATTTTCCTAATCTCCTTGAAATTCAAGGAGTTCTCCCTTTCATCCAAATGCAAGGTATGTATTATCCTGACTTAGTTAGGGTATTTTACTCTAGGTTCAAATTTAGAGATCAAATAGCTACCTCTCGTGTAAAGGGGGTAACAATTATTCTTGATGATGATATTTGGGAAAATGTTGCCCATTTTCCTATAAGAGAAGATGTTATTAACGTGTTTGGTGAGTTAGATGATTTTGACAGGATCATGGCTTACCGTTCTTTTCTGCGAAACCCTTCCATGGAGATTGGACGTCTCCTTCTTGCTAGACCTTTGAAGAAGGAGGAACGCATGATTTTTCATTTACTTGTCTAGATCCTATGTCCCCAGGCTACGAATCATGCTCAATGTTCTTCAATCGATCTTCGTATTATTCATGCCATAATGAATAATGAGCCTTTAGATTGGGGCATTCTTGTCACCATGACTATGTTAAAAGCCAAACGCCATCCCACCTTCAAAATTTCATATGCCCTCCTTGTTTCTCGCATTCTTGAATACAAAGTAGTAAATGTCGAAGGTGAACAAACAGTACGAACGAATAACTTAAATCGCATGCTGGACAACACATTAACCCAACTCCAAATGGTGCGTGTCAACAATATTTACGTTCACAAGGATGACGTTCCAAATGAAGATGATGATAATGAAGATTCTGACGATGATATGCCCCCTGCTGCTGAGTTTCCTCTCTGATCAAATCCAAAATGTTGGAACTTCCTCTCGCTCATCCTGAAACCCGACAATCTATGGAAGATATGTTATCTGATATGAACCAGAGGATGCAAGCATTCTTCACTCTTTCTGGAGTACGACATGAGGAAATAATTCGTCGTATCTCTGATGTAGATGATAAAGTGTGCCATTTAGAAAATAAATTTGATGCACACTTTCATAGTGATAGTGAAGAATTTTAAAGTTTGTTTTTGTGATTGTAATATACTTTCATTGCTGAAATAAAATGTGTGTTCTTTTAATGCTTTGTTTGAGGGGGAGTTATCTCCAAGTTATGCATGTTTTGAGGGGGAGCTCTTATGATTGTTTTAGAAGGAGTTCTTAATTTTTGATTATAATGAAAATAAGGGGGAGAAATATTTAAAGACTCTTATGATTGAATTTAAATATTATTTGGTATGTTTAATGTGTTTGTTAGTATGACAGATAAAACAGGTTATTACATGGCTTTAAAAGAAAATTTTGATCATCATCAAAAAGGGGGAAATTGTTGAACATTCAAGGACTTGATGTTGAACTTACATGGACATGAAACTTGTTGATTTTGATGATGATTCAAGAACAAAGAACTTAGAGAGTTAAAGACTTGTTTTATTGTGTAATAACTCTGTTTTGATTAGTTTGAGTCTGTAATATTAGACTCTAAGATAGCTGGTACATAGTCTACACTTTAGAAGCTTCAAAAACTCACATTTATTAGTTTGCCTCGGGTTTAATCGATTAAATGGTCAAATAATCGATTATTATAGTGAGAAAAACCATTTTCTGTCACTGTTCATTGTAATAATCGATTAACACATCTATTAACCGATTAACAGGTCTGTTAATCGATTAACAGAGCTTTTAATCGATTAAAACAGAGAGTTTTGGGGTTCTATTGATTTTGGCTCTGTAATAATCGATTAACACTTCATTTAATCGATTATTTCAGTCAGATTTTGATTTTCAACTTCAAATTAAACCTATTTTCGAAAACCCTAATCCCAATATTCTCTAGTTCCGAAAATCCCAATTCCCAAACCCTAATTTCTCTACTTAAGGTTCTCTAAGACTCTCAGAAAATAGAACAACATTTTTCAAACAAAAGTTAAGTGTTGTGAGTGCCAGAGAACTGTTTGTTGGAGGAAAAAGGGGCTTTTGGAACCTGGTGTGGGCTAGAAGCGATAAGAATCACTAAGTGAAGTTCTTAGTGGATTGTGTGTTGTGCCGTCTCTAGGGAAAGCTGTTCTTCATCTCTTGTGGGTTTCAAGAGAGGTGTTTTCTTTACTTTGTATTTTCAATTGTTATCTGTTTGTAACAACTTTGATTATAGTGATAACGTTAATCCTCTGTTTGAGTGATTAGCAACTGGACGTAGGGTCTTTTGATCCGAACCAGTATAAATCTCCTGTGTAAGACTCTATCTCTATTATATTTACGTTTACACAGTATTTTAATCGGAAAAATTTGGGAAAAAATTTTACAACCTAATTTTTGTTAAGAAACCAATTCACCCCCCTCTTGGTTTTTGTCCGACAACGCGATCATTCCGCTGCGCGATTCCAACACATTCCTTGTCACACTAGCATATGACGCTGCTTCAACTCATTTAGTGAAGTAATCGATTGCCACTAAAATGAAGCAATTTCCATTTTGTGCTCTGGTTCGATTGACCCGATTACATCCATACCCCACATTGCAAATGACCATGGTGCAGCCAAAACATTTAAAGATGACGCTGGTGCATGGATATTATTCGCATATGTTTGACATTTATGACATTTTCTTACATAGTTACAACAATCACTTTCCATGGTTGACCAATAATAACCAGCTCTTAGGATTTTCTTTGTCATTGCATGTCCATTTGCATGTGTTCCAAATGAACCCTCATGAACTTCTTCCATTATTTTCTTAGCTTCGACTATGTCAACACACCTAAGCAACATCATGTCATGATTTCTTTTATATAGCACATCACCATTAAAAAAAAATCTCATTGCCAAGTTTCTCAATGTTTTCTTATCATTTTCTGAAATATTAGGAGGATATTTTCTATATTTCAAGTAGCCTTTGATGTCATAGAACCATGGTTTTCCATCTGACTCTTCCTGTATGGTTAGACAATATGCTGGTTGCTCTTGATGATGTATTTTTATCAAAGGAATATCCTCTTCTTGACTTATTTTGAACATTGAAGATAAAGTAGCTAAAGCATTCGCTATCTGATTTTTCTCACGAGGGATATGATGAAAGGTTACTTCATTAAACTGTTACAACAATCCCTTAATATAAGAATGATATGGGATTAACTTTGAATCTCAAGTTTCCCATTCTCCTTTAAGCTGGTGAATGACTAAAGCTGAATCTCTAAAGACTTCCAGTAATTTGATCTTGAATTCAAGAGCTACTAGTACCCCCATCGCACATGCTTCATATTCTGCCATATTATTTGTGCAATCAAAATCAAGTATTGTAGTAAACAAGAAAATTTGACTTTCAGGAGAAATCAATACTGCACCAATTCCATATCCTAATGCATTAGATGCTCCATCAAACAACAAAGTTCATTTTTCTTCATTTACTATTCATTTTTCTTCAAACAATGACAATATGTTCTCGTCTAGGAATTCATGTTGTATTGACTGATAATGTTTTATGGTATTATGGGCCAAAAGCTCTGCTATAACGCTACCTTTAATAACCTTTTGTGTTACATAAGTAATATCATACTCTGATAGTAACACTTGTCATCGAGAATTCGACCTGTGAGGGCGGGTTTCTCAAAGACATATTTGATTGGATCCATTTTGGAAACTAGCCACGTAGTGTGGCACAACATGTATTGTCTCAGTCTACGAGTAGCCTATGCCAAAGCACAACATGTTTGCTCCAATAAAGAATATCTCATTTCACAACATGTTCGCTCCAATAAAAACCACGGGACATTCGATGATCTTCCAATTGCAAAGCTCATCAGGTGAGTCACAAAGATAGACCAAATTTGCAAAATTATGAACATTTTGATCTTCACCAGTCATGACCACTTCATCTGTATGTTCTAGCCCTCCATGTTGAAAACTCTGATAAAGGTTGCAAATGGAAAATCTCTCAGTTTTTGGCTCTCGATTGTCCAACCGAGCTAACATTTTCTCCATCTTCTCTTTTACAAACCTTCTTTTGTCAGCCACGATGGGTTTATAGCCCAAACCACACCTATTCTTGTTTTCTGGTAATTCTAACGGTTTTGTAATTCCAGTTAAGTGTTTTCCTAGTCCCCTTCCTGGTGTACATCCTTCTTTCATCATCATTTTGGCTATCATCATCTCTGTCCGTGACAAGTATGGGTTTCTAACTAATGATTCCATATAAGCATTACCAATTACTTCTAGGGACTGAAAAGAGGTTTCAAGAACTTCCTCTGCTGCTTCAATATAACGAGTCGATGTAGGACAACTCATTAACACGTCTTCCTCACCAGAAATTATCACAAGTTTGTTATCTACCACAAACTTCAAATTTTGGTATAAAGTTGAAGGCACCACTCCAGTTGAGTGGATCCATGGTCTTCCTAACAAACAACTATATGATGGCTTGATATTCATAACTTGAAATGTTATCTCAAAAGTGAAAGGACCAATTTGAATGAGAATATCAATTTCTCCCATAACCTCCCTGCGGGAACCATCAAAATCTCTCACAATCATAGAGCTCAGTTTCATGAGTTCCATCATAAGGCAATCGGTCTAATGAAGACTTGGGCATCACATTCAACGAAGATCCATTGTCAATCAAAGCTTTGGCTATAATGTGATCCATACATTTTACTGGGATGTGCAAAGCTTTATTATGTCTTCTCCCGTCCATAGGAATTTCATCATCAGTAAAGATAAGGTAATTATAAGCAGCGATATTACCAATAATACCTCCAAACTTTTCCAGTGTGATGTCATGGGCCACATGTGCTTCATTCAAGATCTTCATTAATAATTTTCTATGACTTTCAGAATTCATTAACAGAGTTAGAAGAGATATCCTTGCTGGAGTATGATTCAATTGGTCAATAAGTTTGTACTCGCTTTGTCGAATAAAATTAAGAAACTCAGTGGCTTCATCGTTTAATTTTGCCTCTTCTTTCCCATGAGAAACCTTATAGTCAGTAAACTCCTTTTCCTTTTCAAACTCCTTCTTCTCAGTTTTTTTCTCCTTTGTTGACGAATTTTTTGTTACTTCTTCTTTCCTTAAGTCCTCAGGAGTATATATTCTTCCACTGCGTGTTATCCCACCTATTCCTGCAATATTTTCGACGTGAGAGTCTTCTTCCCCTCCCGCAGTAGTATGAATCTTCACATCATACTTCCATGATACTGCTTTGCTATCTATATAAGGGAAAGGAGTCAGAACTTGTACAACAATAGGCTTGGGTGCTAGAGATGGAGAATTTGACACATTCTTAGAAAAATGAATTATCAATGGTTTAAGGGGAGTAACACCTCATCTTTCTTCTGGATGAGTCATCAACACAACATCTTCTCTGGAGTAGCAACTTATTTGCACCAAGTTTGAGTCTATTAATTCTTGTAACAACTATTTGAACTCGTGAACTGAATATTTGCCCTCGAGATAAGAACTACATGTTTCTTCTTAAAGGTTTGACTTTCAATCAACTTCAAATTGCATAATTATGAAAAGATGACCTTTAAGGGAGTTTTGACTTCTTCCACCTTCCTGATAAGTTGATTAGGTTCTTCATCAATGAGATTTACTGTTGCACCTCTATGATCTGGAAGCGGATTATTAGCAACATTTGGACTGTCCTCCTTAAAAATTAACAATCTTTCGTCGATGAAGTCTTGTACTTTATGTTTCAAACCCCAACATCTCTCTGTTGAGTGTCCAATACTCCCAGTGTGGTAATCACATTTGACATTTGGATCATAACATTTTGGATACGGTGGCTCAACCGGTTTCAAAGGAAAAGGAAAAAGGAATTGTTGACCAAATGTGGAAGGAGTTCAGTATAAGTCATAGGGATGACAACGAGTGTTCTTCGATGATTATTTGCCTGATTTTGGGCATTACTTGTATTCTGGTAAGGGAAGGTTAGTTGGCTTGTTTGAGGGATTGAAGGTGGCAGAATTTGTGGTGGGGGTGGTCGATATGTCATTCTAGGTTGGAAATTGCTGATAGGGTGGGTGAGAGATTGTTGATACTCGAGGATTGTACATGTAATGAGATCGATAATTTGACATGAAATGAGCGATATTAAGCATGAATAGTGCTGACATTATGACATTGGTTTCTCCTCCATTTTTCTTGTCGGTAAGAGTTAAGGGTTTCTTCACACTTGTTGATCTAGATGTTGTGTGAGTAATTTTTCCGCTTCTTACTCCCATTTCAACACTTTCTCCAATGACGACCAAGTTAGAGAAATTTGATGATACGTTTCCGATCATCCTATCATAGAAGGGTGATTGTAGCATATCAATAAACATCGTGACCATTTCCTTTTCAGACGAAGCAAGTTGAACCTGAGCAGCCATCCCTCTCCAACATTGTGCATACTCTTTAAATATTTCACCTTCTGAGTTTTGTGAGGTGTCATATCCATATTATACTTGTATTGTTTCAAAAACACTTCTGCCAAGTCTTTTCATGTATGTATCCGTCCTCGCTCTAGATTCATGTACCAGTTTAAGGCGGCTCCCATAAGGTTCTCTTGAAAGAAATGAATCAAGAGTTTGTCATCATGTGCACATGAAGCCATCTTCCTACAATACATTGTGAGATGACTCTTCAGACAAGTGTTTTCTTTATACTTATCAAACTCAGGAATTTTGAATTTGGGCAGAATCATAACGTCTGAAACCAAACACAACTCAACGACATCAAATCCATAACAATCAAATCCTTCAATAGCCCTTAATTTTTCTTCTAGGAACTACAACTTGTCTTTGGATTGGTTGTCATCAGGTTGTTTGGGATAAATCACAATGGTTGGTGTTGTGTCAGGGTTTTGGTGATTTGAACAACCTTCAAAGTGAGGTACAAGAATGAAATGCTAATGTGGGGTTTGTGTGTCATGAGCGACAAGGTTAGGATCTTGAGTTTGTGCTTGGGCCGATGCAAAACTATTGTTGATCGCAAGAGGGGTATGACATTTAGTAGGACCATAGGAAGGGTTTGAATCAGAAGCAGGATTGTTAACTTCTTGAATATTAGTGGCCATGGGTGGTGTATAGCCTGGTGGAAGACCATATGGAGGAGATGAGATATTGATATTGGCTTGAGTTGGTGGAGTAAATCTAGGAGGATGAGGAGGGGTATTTTGAGGTCTTTCTGAGGAATTCCCATTATCCTCCTTTATTGATCGCTACATCTCCAATATCTGATTCATTTCCTCCTTCATTTGCACAACTTCTCCTTTTAGTTCTTCATGTTGTTGTTCTAAGTCATCCACACCTCCCTCCATGATCTTAGTTTTAGCACGTGTACCGGAGGGGTGTCGTAGGAGTGCTTTTTTTGCTTGATTAATTATTTTTCTGTTAATTGTTAAAAGAATGATGTGAGCATCAGTGACGGATCTTCTTGGGAGCTGAGGGGGGCCGTGACCCCCTCAAAGTTTTGTAACTCCCATGTAATTTATGATTTTGGCCCCCCCCCCCAAAATTAATAAACATTTAATATATTTATCTGTATATTTACAATTCTATCCTCTCAGCCCTCCCTCAGTTTTGTAACTCTCATATAATTTATGATTTTGTCCCCTCAAACTTAATGATTATTTAATATATTTAAGTATATATCTATAATTTTATCATTTCACTCTTTCATTTTCTTTCTCCCTTTTATATTTATTTATTATTTATTAATAATATATTATTTGGCCCCCTCAAGATCAATGGTCAAGATCCACCACTCGGTGAGCATTGCATGAAATGAGAATGTTCAAATGTAGTTGTTTATTATTATTATTTTTATTTTAGTGATGATATTATTGGAGGATCATAAATATTTAAAATTGATCATGAGTATTGAAAATTCATGATTTAGGATCAAGAAGTAGACAAGACAATTTTATTACTATTCAATGAGAAGTACATTGTATCCAAATTTTCACATCTTCATTGAATACAGTCATATGTTTCAACCTTTCTAACAACTCCTTACAATATTCAAGAAAATTACAGACTTCAACAGGAGTAGAGAGCGAATTTGTCACTCAATCAGCTTCCCTAAGATTTCTTGGGATCTCAAGGATTGCTTGGTTGGTCATCCATGCTAACTTTAGATAACGATCTTTCCAAAACATACTGTCATTCTCTAGCTTTTTGATATGATCCTTGTTTGTAGATTTGGTACGTTCATCTTTCCAAAATGAAATTTCTTCCATGAGTTCTTCGATGATGATTTCCTTTCCTTCAATGCATTCGACCAATTCTTGTATCTTTTGCTTTTCCTCTCTCTATTCATTCTCATGAGCTATTGTTGTACGCTCTGCTTGTTGTCTATGTCGTCTTTTGAATCTCTAACCGTTTTTCATATTCAGTTTGTTGTTGAAGATCTTCAAATAACTTCCTCATCTTCTTTTTGGAAATCTTAACATTCTTCAGTTCTTCTTTTAGTTACTTTTTATCTGCTAATGCTTCATTCCTTTCTTGCCTTCTTAAGTTTAACTCTTTGTTTGCTGCTCTGAAACAATCTTGGATTTTTAGCTTGTGTTTTTCTTCAGTTTTGACTTTATCATTTTCCTCTTCTAATGATATTTTCCTTCGAGAATTTTCATCTTGCGCTATCTTCAACTTGTGGTGAGACTCTATCAGTTCTTTTTCCAATCTTTTTCTTTCTTCTTCGGACTTTTGTGAATGCTTCTTTTAACTCTTCAAACTTTTTTATGTCTATTTGAGTTTGCATTTAGGTTTCCTCAATGATTGGAGTAGAATTACGAAAGGACAATTTGACTTGTTGAACTCTCTCTTTAAGCCAAAGACGGTAACTCTCACTAGAACCACAATTCCTTTTGCCAAATTCTTTTCCCTTCCTGACGATTTTTCATTTGTTCCACTTGCATTTTTGGACTCAATTGATTCATCTCACATACAAATGATGTAATTTATTCTTCTGTTGGAAGTTTCAATATAGGATAACCTAGTTGTCTCAAAAATAAGGACGAATTATAATTGATGCACCTTTTAGTCCGCATAAGTGACACATTAGGAAAACTTCCACACTAGTAAATGATTTCATCCACTTTGCTACAACTTCGATACCAATGGATGGACTTTTCACTGAAACTTGCTAAAAATTGTACCCACTTTTTACCGGTTTTATCTTTTACACAACTCTATTTGACATCTGCAATAAGGGACGGTGAATTGCATTGGTTGGAGAATACATGGATAGTGAGCCACACATAGAGTAGTGGTAAGCAACAAACTAACTTCTTTCTATCCTTTTCATAACAAAATTGAGAGCACAATATGTATCTGCTAGGATAGCAAGGATTTTCTCCTCTATTTTGGAGAGCCAAAAACACATCTATAGCAGAAAAATCTATGTATTCTTCAAGATGTGGAAAGAGAACAATTCCATAGATAGTGAGGGTAAAAACTCCAGTAAAACCAATCCAATCATTCTCTTTGAATAAGATTTTCATCATTTCCACTAAATAACTTCTTGGAAACCCATATATGCCATTTATGTTTAATTTTCTCTTTTCCAACTCTTGCTCTTGAATTCTTAACAAACATGCCATTGTTTTCATAGAAGGATGATGCCCCTAATAATTGTAAGGTTTGCTATCTTTCAACGATATCCCTAAAATTCGGTGCCAATTGAAAGTCACGAAATGTAAAGCACCTCAAGGGATGATCATAAAATTGTGCTAATGCTAATATAGCCTCCACTTGCACATTGAGCTCTAATAAATCCAAGATATTTCCATATTTCTTCATGAAAGCTACACGCTTAATCCCTTTCACCAAATTACTATAAGGTTGTAAAAATTGAACATCAGACATCTTAACTTTCACAGAAATTGTCCCTTTTGTTTCACAACCTAATCCCATGTCTTGTTTTTTCAAGTACCCTAAATCAATATTTAATGTTTACTATTCTCCAATAAACCTATTTAATGCAAAATAAGAATGAATGAGTATAAAATGATGCATGCAAATATGATATTGAAAAGAATTGTTGAGAAATTATTATGTTCTTAATGTAAAAAAAATATAACATGGTAAAGTAATGAGAAAGAAAGAGTGATGGATATGGATAAAGATGCCCCATAGTGTTTTAAGAGGTAATAGTTTGTATTTTACAAGTCTAATGATTTTCTCTAACAAGTGAATCTTATCAAAGGTAATCAAACATCTAAAACTCTCTTAGTCTCTAGATCTTAGTACTCATCTTGGTTTGTGACTACAAATTGGAAGTACATCCAAGGTGTAGGAACTTACGAAAGAATCACACTCTAGATAAGATTTTCTTGATTATCAGATTAGAAGTACATCCAAAATGACACCACTAATTATCTTTCACTCCCTAAGATACACTCAGGTATGGGTATAGGACCTCACTCATAAGTGTGAACAGATGTGAGTGTAGTGTGTGAAGGGGCTAGTCCTAAAATAGCTTGCAAAACAAACAAGAAGTCTACAATAGAAACATGTCTTATATCCTAAGATTTTATTGAAGCATATATATTTTACAATGAATTAATGATGATAAAATAAATATGTACATATAAAGCTAAAGAAAGAGGATGCAACAAATAATAAAAGATTTTTAGCCCTTTTTTTTTACATCTAATTATGATAGGCTTGACTCGATATTCTTTAGTGCAGTCGCCATTTGTTGCAATCAGAATCGCGACTGAACAATAACATTAAGTTTCTAAATGAAAGAAAAACAATGAAGTCGCCGCCAATATATATTTTAAGGAAAAATATCGGAAAAAACCTTCAAAAAGGAAAAAATGTGGTCTACGAAATAAAGATTGAGTTTGAGAGTCGATTATGTGTAAGGAAGGTATTACCACCTTAGATCATCCATTCTAAAAATTGTTACCTTTAATTAGACATAAAAAATTTAAATATCTTAAAATTATCTTTTATTCCTCAAACTTATTTTGATTAAATATTGTTACTAAAAATAAAAGATTATATATTTTTAGCTCGACAAAGATCATCTCCCTACTCCTACGTATCCCTAGGTACAATAGAGAATAAGAATAACGTAGTTCTTTCTATTATAAAAATGTATTTGTGAGTAATTTATTTAAATTTATTTATTAGTGTTGATCAATTAAAAATATACTTAGAATAATTATGAAATAAACAAATTAGAAGTGCATCTAAATTGATTATTGTTTTTTTATAATTTAAGTAATAATTAGATTGGAAGTGCATCCAAATTCATTATTAATATTCAAATATTTTTAATTATTAAATTTATCATCTCTCTACGTGGATTTAAGATACTTTAAAAATCAGTATTTATTATAATCAAATCAAAAGTACATTTGAAGTTATTATTATAAATTCATGAGAATCAAATTAAAAGTACATCCAAAGTGAATAATTATTTTTTTATATAATTTTAAGTAATAATTAGTTTAAAATATGTCCTAAACAATTATTACCATAATTAAACCATTTTGAAATTCATTGTACTAAAAATTTAACATTTTAAAATAATTTTTATAATAATCAAATTAAACTACGTTCGAAGTAACCATAAAATTTTAATCTTACAATAATTAAATCAAAATTGTAATTATATTTGGATAAATAACTTTGTAAATTTATTAGTTTTAATTACAAAAAGAGGTTGTAACACAAAAAAGTTTAATTGTGACTAATGTAAAATATTATTCATCTACTTATTTGTTGATTTTAAATAAAGGAGAAAGGAAATAATAATAATAATAATAATAATAATAATAATAATAATAATAATAATAATAGTAATAATAATAAGATAATAATAATATTTTTTTTTTGTTTTTTTAACTTATTTTATTATGTTGTTCAATTTAAAATATAAAATAAAAAAATATATTAGACCTAATCACTCATAAAAAAAAATTCAAATTGCTATTCGAAACATTTTATGTTATTTTCACTCCCTTCCAATTTGTGCCACACTTTTCCGTCTCTGCCCATGTTTTACTTGAGCCTCTTAAACTAAACCTAATGAGAGTCGTAGGAGATGGGATTCCCATAAGGGCTAGGGTTGATGGGTGAGGTGCGCACGGCTAGGGTTCAACTGAGGGAGATGTGAGTGCTACGGTGGTTTCCGATGAGGGAAGGCAGCCCACGGTGGAGTTGGCTGCATTGCACGGATCCAAGGCTATGAGATGGTGGTAACGGGCGGGTGCGACGAGTGAGGATGAGGGTAGTGTGCCACACAAATGAGATGGTAACATGGTGGCTAGGGTCTGGGTCAGGATGAGACCATAGAGGCTAGGGTCGGCTCGCGGTGGCTCGGGGAACGACGGAGGTGGTGCGAAGCGCAGCGATTTTAGCTGGGGTGATGGGGGTTGCTTCGCTGCAACTAGGTTCAAAGACTAAGGATCATGAGGATGGGTGGTCTAATACCCGTGGTGTGGAGGTGAGCCTGTGGTGGCTAATGATGGGTTGATCGCGGTGGTCAGAAGTGGCTGTCAGAGGGGGGGGGAGTGAGGGCTGGAAAGTGGAGATCGTGAGAGTGGAGTGAGAGGTGATGGTGGGGAAGGGTGAAGGAGGTGCGAGTATGGTTAGAGGTGGCGGATTGCAGTGGTGTGGTGGTGGCCACCGGAGGTATAGTTTTTTTTTTTTTATAATTTGTATTAATCGTTGTGCCATGTATTTAGGTATATAACAACTACTTCATGCTACAATTGAGAATCAGGAATACAAATATTACAAATTGGGAACCTGTTAATTGTTGCCTCTGTGGTTAATTGTTGCCTCTGTGGTTAATTGTTGCCTCTGTGGTTAATTGTTGCTTGCCTCTTGTCTCTGTTAATTGTTGATTGCCTCTGATTGTGGTCTCTATTGATTGTTTTGAGTTACTGGATTGTTGTGGCTGATGGTTCTCTGATGGTGGGTGACTGAGGGTTGTGGGTGTTTCTTTTCTTTTTATTGTTTTCTTCTGTCTTTCTAATTTTGTGGTAACTTCTTCTCCCCTTTTCCAATTTTCATGGAGCTTAATTTATATATACGTAGAATTTGTGGTACTATAGGGTAGGGAGAGCTGGATGGCTGGAGTAGGGAGGGTTGGCTGTCTGGTGGCTGACTGGTGGTTGCTTTTTTAATTTTTAATTTTTATTATTTGGTGTTTACATTAAATATGAAAGATTAGGTATGTAATCATGCAACAGTTGGAAATGACTTTTATAACGGGTGAAGGTAAACGATTAATAAGGTAAACATAATGACTGACAACACAGGACCAAAAAACCTTAAATAAATAAGATTGAAACATAAGACAACGTGTTATGTTGAGAACATGCTGATGTTTACAGAGTTTTGTTGAGGTGTCTCTACACAAGTGGTATAATGTATTATGCCATTTTTACTATAAAAATCTTTCCAACAAAACTCCTGGCCATTATTAGTCATAATTATTTTAATATCATTGTTAAAATTGTTCTTCTCGAGCATAACAAAACTACTTAACAAGCCGCTTGTTTCACTCTTGCTTTTCATCAAATAAACCTAAGTGTATCGCGTGAAATCATTTACAATAGTGAGGAAAAACTTATGGCCATGTATGAAAGGCATTCCAAAGGGGGCCCAAAATATCTATATGAACAATATCAAAAGCATAGTTGGTATTGGTTTTGCTAAGTTGAAATGGGAGCCTACATTGTTTAGCTAAATGACAAGGGGTGTATACATCTATTTTATTAAAACATACACAATCATATATTTTTTATAAATGTTCCATAACTTTGTTTGAAGGGTGACCAAATCAACAATGTCAAATATCAATTTAGTTATCATAATTGAAACTATCATTACCATGAATAAAGGAAACCATGCATTTATTAACAGAGAAGTGGTATAGCCCATTTTGCATCTCAGTTTGACCAATCATCTTGAAGGTATTCTTCTCTTGAACCTAACATTCATCATGAGATAAAACAAGTTGACAATTTAAGGCATTACCAATTTATGTGCAGATATTAAGAGTAAATCAGGTATAAACAAAACATTATGAAGAATGATATGCTCAAACAAACTAACAATCCCTGCATATCTTATAACAACTTGATTGTTATTGGGAAGCTTGACATTTATAGGTTTGATTTTATGATAACTTACGAATAAAGAAATGCAAGAAGCCACATGATTTGTGGCTCCTGTATCAAGAATCTAAAAACTCTTACCATTATTACCTTTTTGTACCTTTTTGTAGATGTCACTACTACAGAATGAGCATTCAACGTCGGGTGTAGAAGGCTTTCAACGTCGGTTCCAATGACGTCGTTGAATCAGGCGTCGTTGAATGTCAAAGGATTCTACGTCGGTTCAGAATACCCGACGTTGAAAGTGTTAGACATCTACGTCGGTTAAGCAAATGTCCGACGTAGAAATGAGTAAATTCTACGTCGGTTATTGAACTAACCGACGTTGAAAGTCCTTTCTCGCTCAAGCGACCGGTGTACTCGCTTGAGCGACGAAGCCTTCAAACAAAGGGGACTCTCGGGTGCTGTTTCGCTCAAGCGAGTACACCGATCACTTGAGCGAGAAAGGACTTTCAACGTCGGTTAGTTCAATAACCGACGTAGAATTTACTCATTTCTACGTCGGACATTGAACTAACTGATGTTGAAAGTCATTTCTCGCTCAAGCGACCGATGTACTCGCTTGAGCGACGAAGCCTTCAAACAAAGGAGACTCTCGGGTGCTGTTTCGCTCAAGCGACCGACGTTTCGCTCAAGCGACTGACGTTACAACGTCGGTTAATGCAATAACCGACGTAGAATATCCTTTTTTTAAAAAAAAAATT
The DNA here is from genome assembly GCA_963425845.1 of Sphenostylis stenocarpa. NCBI lineage: Eukaryota > Viridiplantae > Streptophyta > Magnoliopsida > Fabales > Fabaceae > Sphenostylis > Sphenostylis stenocarpa. The sequence goes on along the minus strand of OY731398.1, from coordinate 35,189,172 downwards.
TTGTTCTGTTTTTGTGCTACCATACACGACCTGCTATAAATCTCAGTCCAGAAATCTCAGTCCAGCCAGATTTACACAATATATACACAATATACAAAAATCTCAACCAAGTCTTTTCACCTAATCACTATATATTTACACAATACACAAAAATCTCAGTCCAGCCACATTATGTACATAATACACAAAAATTATCAATCAATCCTATTTTTCCTAACTACTTGTACAAACTTTTCTGCCCATTTGTTTCTAACCATGTCTATAGTATCCATAGGCAAATGTTCTATATCTTTAAATGCACGTAAGAAGTTCACAATAATAGAATGGTAAACCCTAAGCAATAAAAATAAAGGAATTGAATATAATAGCAAATGTCAACTTACCTCGTCCCAACTATCCTGAATGCTACCAAAAATGATGAGCCACATCCAATACATTACATAGTAGCCGCACTCGTAGCCTCCATTTTGTTTGTTACACTAAAAATGAGTAAATATGTTAAAAATAACTATTAAATTTGAACGTAAATTAATAGATAGTATAATATATATAAAGGTTACTTACTTTGATAAAATTCCAATTTGGAGTTGTGCTTTTACTTGTGTGTTTTCCATCTAATGTACTACAAACCTTTAAAGCACTATATATTGAAAAGAAGGGGCTTAGAAATAGAATAATCAAGATGTTTAGACATAATATAATAAATACTTACTCGTTTACAATATTTTTTAGCTCCATGTCAGGTTTTCTTCCCAATGAGCGAGAACCAACACACAAGATTACTGCTTTGGACAAATAACTAATAGCTACCAGTGGTTTACGTATATACACATGATTAGAATCTATTAAAAAACTTGTGTAAAACCAGGAAGAGGCTGGGATAACTTACGAATGATGGTATGCTCCAAGGTAAATATCTCTTTTAGAAACAGTCATCCAATTCTGCATGTAGCGAGAATTTGATCACGCTTATTCCCGAGACTTTTGTATGGATTGAGGCTCGAAGAATCCATACACATGACCAATGCCCTGCTCCACTATCATTTCGTGCATCATCCTAAAATATGTCAATTTAAGTGAACTTATAGCTTATATATTTACTAAAATGAAAAGAGTCATGAAAGATATGAACTTACAATGTCCAAAATTGTAAAACGACTATATTTAGACATTGATTGCCCATCCCAATCTCCAGGGCATCGAGTGTGGGAAATGTATAGGGGGATATTGCTAGAAGCCATCCCAAATAATGTACAATCCCATGGAACTTGGAATGACTGCAGATACAATTGTGGGGAAAGAGACAAGAGATCAAAAATTGGATTTGGAGAAGTCTCCACAGCTGGTGTCTTCTCCTTAGATGCGGAAGGAGTGGCAATAGCTTTACCAAAGTCTTTTGGCTGCAGAACATCCTACATATTTTATAAAATATAATCATAAACAATAAATCAATTTATTTATGTGTTAGATGTATTATAACCATACATATACATACCTTTGCCATTATTGACCTAACTAAATGTCGGGGCCAAGTAATGAAGGTCCGAAGGGCTTGGCCCACTGTCCGCACCTCTTCGGTGGGGATAGGGACACTAGCCGCGGCGTCAACCACCTTTTCAACCACTACTTTGACCAAGTTAGGATCCAAAGGCACATTGTGGATGGTTGAAGCCCCTTCATGAACTGATCCATGGGCCACTAGCCTTAGACCTTCATCTACCTCAACCCACAAGCCATATCGATCATCCTTTGTGGATTCGGGATGAATAGATGCCACCTCGGGTGTGACCTCGATAGTGGCTTCAGCACAACTGCCCTTTGTGCTAACTCTTGGACCTACAAATACGGTAAATTCCAATAAGGACTAAGATTTTAGAAACACAAGTCAAGTACCAATTTGTGGTTGAAAATGCACTCGATGGAGGATGAGCATCGGCAAATGAAGTACCCATGGAGGTCATACGCAGAGGCTGCTCCCGCACACGTGCGGTGATGGTCTCCTCAAGTCGTGCGCCGATGGCGGGAGTCAACTCTTCCTCCAATTTTGCCACGATGGGCTGGTGTCAATTTCTCCGTGAGAGTCATCTCCAAGGAAGCAATATCTTCTTGGCTCGGGGATGTGGAGGTGCGGATATCCTGTGATGGTGGTCCAAAATACCGTCGGACACCCACACCTTGGCCAACAGCTCGAACACGACCTGGATGTTACGGTCGTCCAATAGCGATGGTCAAGATATCCTGACGACCAGAAGGGATGAAAGTTCCCTATGTACACTTTGCTCCTCTAAGGCATCCTACATTATAAAAGTTAATTTTATTAATGAACATGTTACATATAACTAATTCAAAGTAAATTAACTTCTTTTACTTACAATCCGAGCAGCAATTTCTCGGGCTTCCAGCGACGTCATGTCACCGAGAAGGCTTTGTACGCGCCCTCTTCCACTTCGGTGACGTTTTGGAGGAGATGGTGGAGGAATCTGCTCTTCGCTTAAACCGAGAAGAGGCTAACTCCGACTGTCGAAGTCTACTCTTCTCCTCCATCATCTTCTTAGTCAATAAGTCGTACCCCCACGAGACAGAAGGTGGGGGCGACATTCTTCCTTTGAATGTCTTTTGCTTTTTGTCTTCTTTCCTGCAACATAATTGAACAAAATATTAGATACACTGACTCATTATGAAATATTGAAGTCAATTAAGCCATAAGCTATTACCTCCCACTCGAACCAGTCCTACTATGTACAAACTTCTTCCAAGTGTCCTCATCTATGCCATATCTTTGGCAAGGGGTTAATCCCTTGCTAACTTTGTCCTCGGCATACACCCATTTAGTGGTCAATGTGGACTTGAAGCTGTCTCCACATTTTTGCTATGGCTGTCATTATCTTCCTCCTCACATCCTCGGAATTAACTAAATCAAAGTGTTCCTACAGTAGCAAACAAGTTTTAGTTAACCAATTGATAATAATGTATAAACAATATAAACAACTAAATACACATACTTACAAGAAGATCTTGCCATAACAAGTTCTTCACGAGTTTCCTCCACATGATCCCAAGTAGGATGGAGAATAGATATCTACACAACATAAACAACATAAGTATCAACAATATATTTGAAATGAAATTAATTTTGAAATAGAATAAATACCTTCTCTCTAGCTAGTGTACCCAAGTAGCTACTAAATTGGGTGCTGAAGGGACTCGACACCTTGCCATTCCTAGGATCAACGAAACGAGATAACTTCGGCCGGATATGTGTCTAACGGTCAAGCCTTTCAGCCGTGTAGATTGTCGACTCCTCTTACTGGAAAATGTCTTTCCGGATGCTCGAGGAGATGGTGGAGGAGATGGTGGAGGAGATGCCATTTACATGTAATGAAAAAAACATAGAATTATATCAATACACATGCAAAGTCTCCTCAATTACATGTTAAAAAAATAAATAAATAGAAACATAACTTAGATTGTATTAATATTTTCCCATATGCCTTCATCATGGTCATTGCGAGTAGCATGAACAAAGTCCTCTTCCAATTGGGATATAGCAATAGGCAACCAGTGGTGAATTTTGAATGTTAATAAAATCATCTAATTCTTCTCTATTCTCATTTGTGACATCAATCATTTTTCCTTTGAGGACAACTGACCACCTATCATTTGATGGATCAGTGACATAAAACACTTGTTTTGCCTGGTATGCCATTATGAAGGGTTCTTCCTTATGACCAATCTTGTTTATATCAATCAAAGTAAATCCCATTTGGTCTCTTTGGACACCGAGTATTGCTATCAACCCATTTACATTTAAATAAAGGCACTTTGAATTTAGTATAGTCGACCTCCCAAATCTCCTCAATCACTCCAAAGTAACTAATTGATGCCATGATGGGGTTTTTGTCCTTTGCACTAGAAAAGTGCATAGATGTTGCCTCAATAGATACTCCACTATTCTGGACCGTACTTTTGTCATCTTGTGCCTTCGTATAGAATGAGTATTTGTTAATGTCATACCCTTGCCAAGTTATAACATTATATCTAGGCCCATGTGCTAGCCATTTCGAGTGTATCGGAGGCATTGTCACTTGAAAATATTTTGCTTTGAAACCAATTGATAAAGTTGTTGTTATGCTCTTTCATCAACCACCTTTCACCCATTTTGGGGTTTAGGTCCTTTAACATTGCTTTATGCGCATCTATGTAAGGAATAACCTCTTACGTATTGTTCAAAATATACAAGTGGGCGGTGGTCAACTCTACATGATCTTTTGTTTGAATTCTAATACCACGAGTTCCCTTACCATTTAGCTCTATCATCATGACGATTTCTAGGTACACCCACAGGTACGACTCTTGCCAAGTAATATGAACAAAATTCTATGGCTTCTTACGCAATATACCGCTCAACAATTGAAGTTTCGAGTCTATATGGACTTTTAGAATACCCTTTGAAGATCTTCATGTATCGCTCAATTGGGTACATCCACCTCAAATAAACCGGCCCACAAATTCGTATCTCCCTCACAACATGAACGATTAAGTGAATCATTATATCAAAGAATGATGGAGGAAAATACATCTCCAATTGACATAGCACAACCGTAGCCTCATTTTCCAACTCATCTAGTGATTTTTCATCGATAACCTTGGCACGAAATAGAATTGAAGAAAAAACATAGTCGCATAATGGCATGTCTAACATTCTTAGGCAATATGTTACGTATAGCCACGGGTAACAACTATTGCATCAAAACGTGACAATCATGGGACTTTAATCCAATTAACTTCAGATCTTTCATGGATACAAGACTCTTAATATTTGAAGAGTATCCTTGTGGCACTTTAATACTTGCAAGACAATGACATAAACTACGTTTCTCCTTCTTTGACAAGGTGTGACATCTTTGGTGGTAGATATGTTCTATTGCCTTCGGGCCTTGGATGTAATTCAGGACGTATTCCCATCTCACAAAGGTCTTGACGTGCTTTGATCCCATCCTTTGACTTTCCTTGAATGTTTAACAATGTGCCAATGAGACTATCACATACATTCTTCTCCACATGCATAACATCAATACAATGTCGTACTTCTAAATGGCTCCAATATGGAAGATCAAAGAAAATTGATCTCTTCTTCCACATGTTCTTGTCGAGAAGACCTTTTTTGGGTCTTTCCAAATGTAATGCTTATGTTCTTCACTCGATCGTAAACTTCTAAACCGAGTCAATGGTTCTCCGGCAATTTCATCCTCCTGTATGCCATTAAAAGCTTTCTTCGGTCTACGGTATGGATGGTCATGCGGGAGAAATTTTACGTGCTCTGTTATAAAGCTGTCTTCTTTCCATGTTTCAATTGTATATAAGCTGGTCTCTTCTTCACAAATAGGACAAGCATAATGCCCCTTCACACTATACCCATTCAAGTTTCCATAGGCAGGGAAGTCATTAATGGTGCAAAATAACATTGCATGCAACTTGAACTTCGCTGCTGATACCCATCAAATGCATCTACTCCTTCCTCCCATAATAGTGTTAAGTCTTCTATCAAAGGACTCAAATACACATCTATGTCATTTCCTGGTTGTCTTGGACCTGAAATCATCATACACAACATGACTTATTTGCGCTTCATGCATAACCATGGTGGAAGATTGTAAATCATCAATAAAACGGGCCATGAACTATGGTTACTACTTAAATTTCCAAAAGGATTCATCCCATCTGTTGCTAATCCAAGTCTAAGGTTTCTTGCATCACTACCAAAACTTGGAAATAGACGGTCAAAATTCTTCCATTGGGGAGAGTCGGATGGATGTCGCATTTGCCCATCACATGTTTTTCTCTTTGAATGCCAAATTAAATTTTTAGCATCTTCGTGAGCGTACAACTGCCTAAATCTTGGAATAATTGGAAGATACCATAAAACTTTTGCGGGAGGACGTTTTTTACCACTCTCCCGACTACAATCATCACCATCCTTCGTTTTGTAACGTGATACACCACATGTTGGACATTGGTCTAAAGATGAGAATTCTTTCCTGTATAACACACAATCATTAGGGCAAGCATGTATCTTCCTATATTCTAAACCCATCGGACATAGTATCTTCTTCGCTTCATACATACGATCAGGCAAGGTGTTATTGTCCGGGAGCATCTCCTTCAAAAGTTGGAGTAATTCATTAAAACTTGTATCACTCCAACCAAATTTTGCTTTTAGATTGACCAATCTTAACACGGATGACAACCGTGTGAAAGTTGTACATCCGGGATACAAAGATGTCTCCGAATCGGTCCTCAATGTATCATATATAGATGCATGTGCTTCAAGAAAGCTCTCTTGACCCACATCACAAAGCATGTCCTCTATTCGATCTTCGCAGGTTACATCATCCTCAATAGTTTGTGATACTGTTGGAATATCAACCACTTCACCATGTCATGTCCATATGGTGTAATTCTTCATCATCCCATCGCAAATAAGATGCTCCCGCGTTGTGTCCATCTCTTGTACTCTGCCATTTACACAATTAACGCATGGGCAGTAGATTTTTCCATTCATTTTGGGAGCATTTTGTTCGGCAAATTTCAAAAAGGAGTCAACTCCATTCTCATACTCTTCTGACATACGACTTGCATTTACCCAAGTTCGATCCATCTAACTACACAAAAAGGCTTGCCTAGATATTCAAGGTTTATTAGAAAAGTTTTAACAAAACAATACAAAAAAACGTGTACATTGCCTAACAATGCTCTAATGTTCCATACATGCTCTAATGTTCCATATACCACTTCGAAACCTAAACCTAAACCTAAACGAAACCTAATGTTCCATATACCACTTCGAAACCTAAACGAACCTAGATCAAATCAAACCATATATACAAAATCATCCATCATCTTTCTAATGTTCTTACGCAGGAAATGCTCTAAATAATCCATATTTATGTTAAATGCATGCTGTAAATCATCCATACAACTTAATCTAACCTGATGAGAGCGCGGCATGTGGGCGGCGAAGGGGCGGCGAGGGGGCAGAGCACGGCAGTGAGGACTGAGGCAGCAGACCACAGCGAATGAGGTAGCAGCGGCGAGTGGGCGGCGAAGGGGCGGCGAGGGGGCAGAGCGAGGGGGCGGCGAAGGGGCGGCGAGGGGGCAGCAGTGAGGACTGAGGCACAGCGAAGAAGAAGCAGAAGGAGGGAGTATGTGGGACGAAGAAGACGCAGACAAGGGGGCAGCGCGCCTAGGAGGAGAGGTATAAAGGACATTCAACGTCGGTTATTAAAAACCCCGACGTGGATAACGCTTTCGACGTCGGGTAAATCATGTAACCGACGTTGATTTTGGGAATTCAACGTCGGTTATACATAACCGACGTTAAATTTAAACATTTAACGTCGTCTGTCATATAACCGACATTGAATTGCAGTTACTACGTCGGTTATTATATAACCGACGTTAAATTTTGTTTCATAATTACAAGTTTGTCATCGCGTCTTGTACAACGTCGGTCTTCGTGATAACCGACGTTGGGTGCTGTCGTAGAAAGTGTTTTCTGTAGTAGTGTGTTGTATAGAATTCTCACCAAAGTTGCTACTAATAGTCTTTTCGGGTTTAAGGAGTTTTTCAATTGGATGATACTTGTAATTTGTTCAAGTTGCTTAGGACTCAACTCCTTCAAAATTTATTCATTTGCATTATATTTCTCAAGAGAATTTTCTTCTTTCTTTTTTATGGTGTTTGTGGTGTGGTTATACTTTTGCTTCATCTATGGTGGATAACCATGTTTGGAATAACACTCGTTTGCCGTATAATTCATCTTGTCGCTGTTGGTGGGGAAAAAATCGAGAATCTGAATCGAAAATCGAAAGAAGAAATTCGATGATTATTGCTGAGGAAAATCGAGAATCTGAATCGAAAGAAGAACAAAGGAAATTCGATGAACATGATTGAGGAGGTAAAAAATCAATTATAGGTATTGAGTGTGAGGCTAAGTGGGAAGTCAGAAGCAGTTTAAAATACTCGATGGTTGAGGTCGAGATCGAGGGAACGGTTAAAGTGCACATGAAATATGGGAAGCGGTTTTCTAAATCTTGGCTAAGTTGGAAATCGAGGAATGGTTAACGCGCACATGGAACATGGGAAGCGATTTTCTAAAACGTGGCTAAGGTGGAAATCGAGGGACAGTTAACGTGCACATGGAACGTCGTAGCGGTTTTTAAACCACTCGTAGGAGGTTACCTTAAAGAACATCTATAAATAGAGCGAAATAAATAGAGCGAAGCATGAAGACAGTAAGGGAAATTGGCAGAGAGAACAGAAACACAAATGAACAAGTCTACCGGAGAACGACGAATCATGAAGTTTCTGGCGATCTGGATTTCCATTTTCATTTACTGTTGTTACCGCTTTCTTTATTTTCCCTGGTACTTTATCTTTAATGCAATCTAATTTTATGTGTCTTTACTTTCATGTTATTTCAATTCATTGTCATTTACACTTATGCAATTTTAAGATTCTGTATTTACGCTTAACGCAATACATCTTTGTCTCGATATTTTGATTTTATCTCATTTACTCTTAGTGTAATTTAATTTTACATATTACTTTTTGTTTCGACAACCTTTTTACTGCTTACGTTACTTCTGTTGTTAATCTTTATATTCTCGAGTTTCTTAAATAAAAATACAAAAAAAAAAGGGAGAACTTTTCGATTTCAGTATGTATGCTATGTTGCGTTTTCCGCGTTTCTAATATGCATGCTTTATTTTCCATTTGGCTCGATATTGTGACATTTTCGATTTACATACATTTTTTTATTGAAAAACAGTTTGCTAACCTAAATAAAAAGAATTTATGTGGTTAAAATTTGGTTAGAACCTAAGTCTTTAGGAAATCGAAACAACCAAAATTTTCACCAGAAACTGTCGCAAAAAGAACATTGCTTTCCATAGTTCTTTCCTCTTCCTCTCCCATAATATTTCAATTCTTGAGATCCATTTTCGTTCTTGGTGTCATTCTTTGAATTCTGTTGTCCAGTACTATTGCTAAGAACTTTCTCATGGTTGATGTTTTCGCTCAACTGCCTCTCTTGCTAAAGAACCATAGAGAAGTATATCAAATACTAAAAAATGATTACTCTTTGAAAATATTTCTTGAAGCTCATCTCACAAGTCTTTGACATTATCAATGCTTTGAACTATCTAAGATGTCAACATTTACGTTATCCAAGACACAGTCATAATGTTGTAGCATTCTCAAGCTTCATAATTGATTGCTACATGTTGTTTTAGTGATTTACCACTAAGGAACCTAAACTTATTTTTAGACATTAATATCCGCTCCATTGATTAACTCCATATATGTATGATTGTTTAAACTATCAAGTTGAGGTGTAACCAAAACTGTCCCTAGATTTTCTCTTAATGTAAAAAATATGGGCTAGAGGGATTCTGCGATACACCCATTGAACAAGAGAAGAAATAAACGCAAAAGAAGGAACAAACAAAAACAAAAACCACAAAACTAGAACGAAATAAAGAGGAAAAACACTACTAGAAAAATGTCAAATAGTAACCGAAATCAATGACCGGAAAATTTAGTTACTAACAGTGACCGAATTAGTAACCAAATTATAATTTTTTAGTTTAGTAACTGAAATAGTAACCGAATTTTTGGTCACATAAAATCGGTTACTATTTCAGTCACTTTATTATTTAATTTATTTACATTTAATTTATGTAATTATTTTTGTTTTTCAATTATCCCAAATTTTCTTCATCTTCTTCTTCGCGTATCAACCACACTTGTTCAAGCTTAACCTAGATCCTTCATCTCTGCATCTCCAAGCGAATTCGAACCTCAACCCCAGCCTCAACCTCGACGAACTCGAGACCCAAACCCAACTCCGACGGTGTCGAACCCCAATCCGAGGCGAAACCCAGTTGACCTCGAACCCTAGCCCAAACCTCAACGCCCTTGAATCCAAGCGACCCGCAACCGTGGCGACATCAAACCCTAACCTAAGCCTCGGTGAACCTACCTTGACGACCTCGGTTCCAACCAAAACCCATGAAACCTCGTGTTAGAACCCTAACCTTGACGAACTTGAATCCTAACTCGATTACCTCAAATCCCATCCCAAAACTTGACGACCTTTAACCCAAGCATAGGACATCACGAACACGGCCTCTATAAACACGGTAATGCTTCTTCAATCCATTTGAATTTCCTTATTCAATCTAGTTTTACATGGTATGTTTTTTATATGTGTTAATGGATGCATGGGTGGTGCTACAAAAGCAAATTTCTTATCTTGATTTACTTGGATTGCAAATTGAAAACTTCAGTAATAGCTCCTTTAGGTTGGTATTACTCGAATCTTTAAATATAATTAAGGCCACAATGTTAAATTTACTTGGATTACAAATTGGAAACTTGAGTAATAACTCCTTTAGTACATGTTTCCCTATTTGCTCTGTTACGTTTGCTTGATGAGTTTTTGTTATCTTCTTTGATTTATGATTGGAATTATGATGAAAATGTGAAAATAGATATATTGGTTGGGCTAAGAGTTTGTAAGTAATCTGGTTTAGTGAAGTGTGTAAGAGGGTTTTCTCTAATACGGTTAAGACCATCATGGCAATACATACTAAATTACTAATGAATAGAACAATTAAAAAACACTTAAAGGTTACGTTGCTTTCATGGTTTTGTAATACTTGAAATAAATGCCTAACTTATAAAAATCATAGAAAATAATTCACTGATCCAATTGTATCCTTTTTTATGTTTTTATCCAATTCACTACTATTCTATTTTAATGTTTATAGGCAGAGTTTAGTCGTGCACGGGAAGAAGCCTCTCAATCGGGATCTATTGCGGGAGGTACTCCGCTTTGATGAATTAGAGGTTTGGTGTAAAGTTGCTTGGAATAAACAAAGGCAAAGTATATGGGCTTGGATCCGAGTCAAGCAAAGCAATTGGGAGAAATCTTTGTCACGACTCTAGTTCATCATCTCGTCCAGACTTATGAGGGAGGAGATTGAACAATTAAAAAACAAGTTACTTGGAAGTTCGGACTGAAAGGGATGATCTCCGTGAAAGAATGTTAACTAATGAGAGAAAAATTCAGAAAAATGATAAAATGTTGCTCCTCTTGATGGAGAAGATGGATGTTCTACCTCCTGAATTGTGAACTGATTCTACTATGTATATTGTATTTGTTTTGTTAGAAGTCGACATTTTTAGAATTATGACTCTTACTTTAGTTTATCCTAGTTACTTTTTTATATTGAATTTTCAATATGTAAGAAAGTATTTAATTCATGAATGATGACTTTATTTAGAACAAAATTTGTGGTATTATTTTGATGGTTATCTTATGTAGTAAAATTTTCATATATTTAATATAATATATAATGTATCATAGGTTTATCGTTATTTTAATAATTCATTAATACGTTTTTGATTCTTTAACGAGAATCTACGATAACGTTTATATCAATTAAAACACTTTACAAAAAATTTTCTAAGTTGATTTAATCGATTGTTTTGTGATTCAATCGACTTAAATACTGCAAAACTTTCTTGTACAACTTTTCAAGTTATTTTAACTGATAAAAATAAGTTTTAATGGATTAAAACGTTGTGCAGAAACTGTTTTAATCGATTGAAAGGAGAATTAATCGATTAAAAGAGTTCTGATCGGTCATAATTGCATTATGACCGATCATAATAGAAAGGATATCATAGCGGTTCTAGGAGAACCGCTATCTAAGTGAAGTTTTAAAAGCGGTTCATGTGTAACCGCTTTCTAAAACATATTTCGCTTGAGCTAGAATCTTCTCGCTCGAGCGAAACACCCTACACAGAATTGGCAATCTCGGGGTGTGTTTCGCTTGAGCGACATGTTTCTCGCTCGAGCGAAAAGCTATGCTAGAACTGTTTTAATCGATTGAAACGAGATTTAATCGATTAAAAGAGTTCGATCGGTCATAATTGCATTCGACCGATCATAATTGAAACGATTAGATAGCGGTTCCAGGTGAACCGCTATCTAAGTGAATTTTTATAAGCGGTTCCGTGTAACCGCTTTCTTAAACATATTTCGCTTGAGCGAGAATATTCTCGCTCGAGCGCAAACACCCTCGAACAACATTGGCATTCTCGGGTTGTATTTCGCTTGAGCGACTATAATCTCGCTCGAGCGATGGTGCAACCGCTATTAGAAGTAAATATAAACATTTAAATATATAAATATATATAAATATGTAAAGATATAAACATATATCTTTAATATTTTGTAAATGTAAATATAATTTATATATTTTTTTAAATCTTTTTCTAATATTTATTTTTAAAAATATAATATTATTTTTAAAATATAATATTTTTTTTCAAATATATAAATATATAAAGATATAAATGTATAAGGATATAAATAAATGTATAAATATATAAATATATTAATATATAAATATATCAATATATAAATATATCAATATATATATATATATATATATATACAAATATATCAACCTCCTGAATGATAAAATGTTGCTCCTCTTGATGGAGAAGATGGATGTTCAACCTCCTGAATTGTGAACTGATTCTACTATGTATATTGTATTTGTTTTGTTAGTAAGCTGACATTTTTAGAATTATGACTCTTACTTTTAGTTTATCCTAGTTACTTTTTTATATTGAATTTTCAATATGTAAGAAAGTATTTAATTCATGAATGATGACTTTATTTAGAACAAAATTTGTGGTATTATTTTGATGGTTATCTTATGTAGTGAAATTTTCATATATTTAATATAATATATAAATGTATCATAGGTTTATCGTTATTTTAATAATTCATTAATATGTTTTTGATTCTTTAACGAATCTACGATAACGTTTACATCAATTAAAACACTTTACAAAAAATTTTCTAAGTTGATTTAATCGATTGTTTTGTGATTCAATCGACTTAAATACTGCAAAACTTTCTTGTACAACTTTTCAAGTTATTTTAACTGATAAAAATAAGTTTTAATGGATAAAAGGGTTTCTAATAATTCATAAAGGAGATTTTCTATTTTTATAATTCAATTAGATGATAAATATAGAAATATACTTTTTGTGGTTGTTGAAGATATTATTTTCTATTTTCTTCTCCATTAATTCAAAGTTAAATAAAATGAAATAAAAAAGTTATTATTCTTTGTTTTAATATTCATTATTTTTCTTTTTATTTCTAATATAAATTCTATTGGATATTTATAGAATAATACTAAAGATTTTCATTAGATTAGTTTACTTAATTCATGAGTTGATTAAGAAGTATGTTGATTTGGAATCACAGGATGGGTAAAACGCTGTGCAGAAACTGTTTTAATCGATTGAAAGGAGATTTAATCGATTAAAAGAATTCTGATCGGTCATAATTGCATTATGACCGATCATAATAGAAAGGATATCATAGCGGTTCTAACTGAACCACTATTTAAGTGAAGTTTTAAAAGCGGTTCATGTGTAACCGCTTTCTAAAACATATTTCGCTTGAGCGAGAATCTTCTCGCTCGAGCGAAACACCCCTGCACAGAATTGGCACTCTCGGGGTGTGTTTCGCTTAAGCGACATTTTTCTCGCTCGAGCGAAAAGCTGTGCAGAAACTGTTTTAATCGATTGAAACGAGGTTTAATCGATTAAAAGAGTTCTGATCAGTCATAATTGCATTCTGACCGATCATAATAGAAAGGATATCATAGCGGTTCTAGGTGAACCGCTATCTAAGTGAAGTTTGAAAAGCGGTTCCTGTGTAACCGCTTTCTAAAACATTTTTCGCTTGAGCGATAATAGTCTCGCTCGAGCGAAAACACCCCTGCACAAAATTGGCTTTCTCGGGTTGTATTTCGCTTGAGCGACTATAATTTCGCTCGAGCGATGGTGCAATCGCTATTAGAAGTAAATATAAACATATAAATATATCAATATATATATATATACAAATATATCAATATTATCCCCTCATATATTAATATACATTATTAGCATAATTTTAATTTAAGTAAAAATTAGAATACAAATATACTATACTATACTAATATACCATTATATTATTTTCATTGTATATAAATTACAAAATTAATAATTTGTATACTATACTAATATATTATTTGTATACTATACTAATAGTATAATATACTATATTATAATATTATTTGTATAGAAAACTAATATCTTTATATATAAATATGAAAAGATATAAATATATGTAAAAATATGAAGATATAAATATATGTAAAAATATAAAGATATAAATATATCAATATTTAAATATATCAATATATTGATTAGATTTTCGAAATGATACAAATATATAAAGATATAAATGTATAAGGATATAAATAAATATATAAATATATCAATATATAAATATAAGTTTCTTGTAAAACTTTTCAAGTTATTTTAAGCTGATAAAAATAAGTTTTAATCGATTAAAACGCATTGTGCGAAATTGTTTTAATCGATTGAAACGAGATTTAATCGATTAAAAGAGTTCGATCGGTCATAATTGCATGCTTGAACGATCATAATTGAAACCATATAATAACGGTTTCAGGTTAACCGCTATCTAAGTGAGCTTTTAAGAGCGGTTCTCGTGTAACCGCTATCTAAAATGTATTTCGCTTGAGCGATACTCTTCTCGCTCGAGCGAAACGTCCCTGCACAAAATTGGCATTCTCGGATTGTATTTCGCTTCGAGCGATGGTGCAACCGCTATTAGAAGTAAATATAAACATATAAATATATACTATACTATACTATACTAATATACCATTATATTATTTTCATTGTATATAAATTACAAAATTAATAATTTGTATACTATACTAATAGTATAATATACTATATTATAATATTATTTGTATAGAAAACTAATATCTTTATATATAAATATGAAAAGATATAAATATATGTAAAAATATGAAGATATAAATATATCAATATTTAAATATATCAATATTTAAATATATATTAAAATATATAAATATATTTTTATTTATAGATTTTATATTTATATATTTATACGGATATACATTTATTTGTATATAAATATAATTTATTTGTAAGTTATTATTAAAAGATCATAGTAGCTCGAGTGGTTGGAGTTTCACCTTCAACTCGAGTGCTGGGTTGAATCACTGATAATGATAATAAACCACCTAATAATAAGTTAAGCTTCTAAAAAATATAATATAATTAAGAGATAGGGGAAATAAATATAAATAAAAACTTAAATAAGCAAAAATATAATATAATTAAAAGAGATCAAGAACGGAGCACATGCAGGACATACTTGCTCTAATATCATATATTCATTACGAAAGAAAGAAAAGATTCAAACAAAAGAAGAAAAGGTAAAAGAATAAAATGAAAATATTATTACTATATATGCAAGATAAGTGAAAGTGATTATAAATATAAAAGAAGATGGACTTAAAAGGTAAAGAGCCCAAACCACAACAATGTGCAAATATTAGAGCTCGATAATTCATATTAAATCTACACAATCTTGAGCAGGGTTATGAAGAAAAATTGTGACGTAGAAAGTCCAAAACGTAAAACCAAAAGACACTGCACGCTTGCATGAAAAGCAAAATAATTAATTCTAGATGAGTGTAAGCAGCATCCTGGGAAAGATTCCGAATATGTAGCGAAAATAACTTCTGCTGCAGTAACGGTAACGTGGTTTTTCTGGCGGAGGAATGGTGTCATCGTCACGGGCATCGTTCAAGAGGGGTTGTTCCTTGGCCATGCTTTCACAAGATGAAGAGAATTAGATGTGAGTTGAAGGATTGAAGCAAGAAATTATGAAGAGAAAAATAAAGAGAATTAGATTAGATGGGTATATATTATACAGATAGAAAGGGAAAGACTTTTGGAAACGAAGATGGTATAATGAATTTGAATGGTAACATTAACGCGCTTCTGACCGAGTAGTGCCTGTGCTTTTTTTATCTTCTAAGTAATTATCCTACCTCCAAAGGAATCATCGAGCGGATCGCAATTTTTAAAATTAAACAATGAAAATATCTGTTATATGTTCATATATATGGGAATAAATCAAGTATAATATGATATATAAAATAATATATTATGATGTATTTAATATATATATATATATATATATAGAAACTTAATTTGTTTTACTCCCTATAGTAAATATTTATACCATTTATATAAAAATAGATTTTTAAAAATAGATTTTTTTCTAATAAAGATTTACAATAAAATAAATTAATAAATAAATAAAAATATTTAAAATTTCATCTTGTCAAAGTCTATCTCCTCTTAGACTTAACTGCTTCTTCGTTGTATAAATTCATAATCATCATAGTTTAAAATAATATATAATCATTATAATTTAAAATAAACATAATACACGTATAATAAACTAGTCATTCAAAATAAATATATTTAAAATTTTAATTCACATGCATATATTTTTTAAATATTAGAACATAGATACATCACATCATATTTATACATAGACTTGAGACAAATTTTAAAATATTAGATATTGAGTTACATGTTATGGCTTTTATACTTATCATATTAATTTCTCAAGTACTTAGCACAAGGATACTTTTTGACATATACATTTATGTGTGACCAAAATAAATTTCTAAATAATTTATTAAGACGTATTTTTTTTCACATAATAAGCTAAATCATTAGAAACTTCTTTTAATTATTATCATTTGATCATTTCATTTATGTGATTTTATAGATGAATAATGTAAAGATATCTCCTCAAGTCTCAAATTACTATCTATACATATTACACCAAACATATGAAAATGTCTTTAGTAATTCTTATATCACAACACAATCTTTTTCTGAAACATAATAACATTTAAACATGCATCATCTTATGTTCATAATATGTATTCTAACATCTTTAAGTCATGTACATATCATTTCTCACGTTTATAAACAAAATATTTTTTTTTTAATTTGACATATACCTATTTTTTTTACCATAACTTTTTTCGTAAATGTTATTTTTTTACTAATCCTCATTTTATTGGATTCTTCAGGTTTCGCATCTATGGAACGCTTAATTTAGAGTTCACATTTAGTTTTTATGATTTTTTGAACATGGCCAAGTCAAATTTGAATGGTTAAATGAATTATACACATACTCCCGTGTTAGTTTCTATCAAAATTTTGTTGAGTGACAACACATTTCGTTAAGGAAAATTTTCATAGAATTAAGTCTTTAATATTGACTCAAATTCGTTGGGAGAATTTAAAATATTGAACGGAATTTAAGCAGTTTTAACATTGTCTTAGATCCGTTGGGTGGATTCATGGTAGTACTAAACTAAATTATTTATCCAACACACTATTCTCATTGTTCAAAATCAAATTAAATCTAAAGACTACTATCAAAATTCTAAATCAATTCCCTAAATTCAATCTAAGTACAATATATCATACAAAAGACTAATATTATCAATCTCATAAATATCAATTTACATTCACATTCTATATTCAATTTCAATCATCACAAATCAATACACATTAAGTACACAATTCAATTTTTTGCAAATCAAACAATTTGACAAAATCATTTCCAAAGTCTAGATCTTCTAGTCTAGAGTATAATGAAAAAAATTAAAAAATAACTAATTTTTCTTATCTTAAGTTCATAGGTTCAATTTCAAAAGATTCTAAAGTCAAAAGTTAGACCTTACTCATAAGAAAAACTCAATTAACTAATAAAATCTATTACAATATTTTTCAACAAGTGAATATTCATCTTTATTCAATAAAACTTACATGTATATATCTTGGACCCATGTAAGATCCTCAAAATTACATATAAATATTTTAAAATAAACAAAAAAAAAATTACACTATTTAAAATTCTAATAAGGTACAAATACTCTCCTCTACTCGGACAAAGAATGAGAGTAACAAGGATAATAGTAGTTTTTTTTTCTTTCAATCTATCTCCCTCTTTTCTTTACTCACTCTCGTAGGCACACATATTGCACTCAGATACTAGTCTATAACTTGACCTGTATAGACTAAAGTCATGTTAAACATTTAAAAAAAAAAGATTAATCCTATAAAACTTTTTTAGTTAAATAGATTAAGTATCAGACACTTTTGAACGTATTTGTACTACCACATTAACTTCAATCACAACCACTATATTTTTGACAGATGCACAATTTAACCAACTCACTAAAAATATACTTAATCACATTAGTTTAGGAATTTAAAATTTTAAAAATATTTACAATCAATAGGATTAGATATCAACAATAACACACCACAAATCATAAAAAGTTTGCACCACAATACATACATTAGAGAGGATCTCGATCCCTTAAGTTAAGAAATACTGAGAAAATTATGTTAAAGTTTTATCACGTGAATAATATACCAGATATGCTATGTACGTAGACCTGAATATAAAAGCAAACACAATTCTAGAGGAGTACATCAAAATAAATTTATTGCAACAAAACATATACATTAATTACAACATATAGTCAAAGAATGAATAAAATAATGGCAAAACTCATTTAATTAATTATTAGAATTTAAACAATGGTAATAATACAAAGAAATCAATGGCAGACAGAGTCTAGAAATCGACATCGCACTTGGTGGCCTGAAACAAAGTTACGGCGCCATTGTTACCGAAGGGAACCTTGAGGTCACATTTAACCTTGGGCTTCAAGTCACCGGATATGATGTCTCCGAGCCTGTATCTAATCCTGAAGTAGAGCTTCACATAGATGTCGTAAACCCCATCGTTCTTGTCTTGGTTCAACTGATTAACTTGATCATTGTCTAGTGTCAGCACTCGATACCCTGAGAAAACAGCGCTCATGGGGCTGCTGCTCTTCTTGTACTGGCGGAAGGAGTTCATGTGCGTTATCACATCGTAATTCGAGAACCTGGCATCCTCGTAGAATGCTAATGCCTCTACTTTATCGTAGTAGATGCTAAGCTTCTTGTTGGGGTTACGTGCAGTGAAGTTGAGAACCATGTTGTAGTGGAGGGTGTTGTTGTTGGAGTTGAACTCGAATTGGGTTAGCTCAGCTTCCGTGACATGGAACTTGAAGGAGCGGGGTTGAACCACCAGCCAGAATATGAGGATTGCGAGGCCAACAATCACGATGAGTGCAACCAGTATCTTCCACAAGATTCCGAAGAGGCAGCAACAGCAACTTCTTTCACGTTGAGGGCGGTAGCGTGGTGGCTCCCCGGCGGGAATGGCGGGACCGTAATAAGCACCGTTCAAGTGGGGTTGCTTATCGGCCATGGTTGTTGAATGCAGATTAATAAATGAATGAACAGAAAATATGTAGGTTGATGCAACTAAAACTAAATACAAAGGGTGAAGAGAATGGGGAATTGTAGAAGAGGAGTTGATGATGGAGAGAAGGTGGTGAATTGTGAGAAGGGAGTGGTGCTTGTAAGTATATATAGATAGGAAAGAGATTGAGGTTTGTATGGGTACGCGGTTGTCACTATACGTGTCCGCGATCTTTATTTTGTAGTCATGAAAGGAAAGGAATCAATCAACAGCGGATTTGTATTGACTGGGGCAAAGTTTGATCTTGATTGCCCGCAACAACAAACAGGAAGGAACATTCTGCAGAAGAAACAAGTGCAAAGGAACTATCCTATAACTTTTTTTTTTTTAATAATAAAATAATAATAAACATAAAATTATTATAAATTTAATAAAAAATTGTTGTCTGATTGTGGATCTAATATTTATTTAAAAAAATATGATGTAATGATAAAAAATTTCTAACAATAACCTTTTCATTAATTTCATATAAGTAAATTTATATTTTTATGTTCATTATTATTTTTTTATTATTAGAAAGATGGTTAGAGAAGAGTGAGGTGTTTATACGCAGTGTAATTTTGTTGACTTGGGCCAAGTTTGACGTAGATTGACGGCAGCAACAACGACGAAGAAACATTGGTACGGAAGAAATGCGTGTTTAGTTGTAGCCCCCTCCTAGTTACTCATAGTGATGATATGATCTAGTCAATATATGAGCATAAACTGTCCACCAAAAAAGAGCACGTGAGTGTGAAATTTTCATGGACGCATTAGTAAGAAATTTGAACTGTTCAAAATCGTTGCTACAATCCGAATGCCTTTTATTTTATATACTCTATATAAAATTTTGTTAAATGATGTGCCCTATCGCATCCCATTAATTGTTACCATTTAGTCTACATCTGAAAAGCTGTGCGATGAGCTTCATCAATGATTGATTTGTTTTGGTGGAGTGCAATTTAAAGGGATAATAGATTTAACTTTTAATCTAAATATATGAATTCGCCTATGGGCTAGGAGATTGGGCTTAATGGCAGAAACAAAGGGATCCTTTTAATCAACCAGTTGGGTCCAGATGATCCATATGAGCCCACGATAGAGAAGAGGACCAAAATGAAGCTGCAATAATGGCCGGCCAGAATTTTTTCACCTCACCCTTTTAGATGGTTTTAGTTGATTAGTTTAACTAGAATGTACAAACATTTTTTTATTAATAAAAATATTTTTTTATTTAATCAAAATAGCAAGATGTTATAAGTTTATTAAAATTTATATTATTATTTTAATTTTTAAACATTTCGTTATAGTATAATTAATAAAAATTATAGGAAAGAGAAAATATATGAACTGAACTTAATTTATTGTAAAGATATATTGAATTTTAAAAGTTATACGAAAAGGCTGTATATTTATTTAGATGAAATGACCTTAACTACATACTAATTTGAGTGAATTGAATTATTTAAAATATTACAAGCTAACAATATTCTATAATTTTGAAACAGTGTCACATCATATATGTACATAAATTTGTTCATAAAAAAATAGAAATTTGTATTTATCAATCAAATATTTTTAACTTTTTTTTTTTTTAAGAATTGGACATGGAATCATTAGAGTACAACACCATCGTGTAATTGAAAGTCATTTTCGAAAATATTTGGCACTTGTTTCTAGCCCCATAAAGCGGAAAAATATATCTGGTTGAAGGAAACAGTGAAATACTAATATAAGATAAAGAAAGAAGGAATTGAGATTTTAGTCAATTCAGCGATATACGAGTGTGTGACAGAGAGACCATGTGATTGATTATTGTGTCCTGTTAGCAGCAAGCAAAATACAATAATATACGACTAAAACGTTCCTCTGTATGGGGGTGCTGAATTCAGAGTTCTTGATGAGTATTGTATGGAACTTCGTGAGTCGTTATCAAATTAATTTTCCTCGCCAAAAAGAAAAAAAGTTACATCCAATCACATGCACATGGTGGTGACTGGTTTTGAATGTTGACGAATCAGAGAAGGTTCCTTTAATTTGCTCTACCTTGACGGTGCTGAATACCAAATCTGTTCAAACACTACTTGATGCTAAGCATGCATGTGTTCTGTTGGGCTGTCCAAGTCCAAGTTTCTTATTTTTCTATTACAATATGCTTTAAATTAACAGCATAATTAATTGGACTCCATTTTGAATTGCAGGCATGATGACATAAGGAAAACCTTCACCACATCAGTAGTAGGCAAGTTAGGTAAAGGGGACTGGGAAAAGACAATCACCACCATCATTCCATGTGGAAGGAACGTGAACATACCCTCCACTCCTACACCTCAATTAACAGATGGAGGTGGTATCTAATAGAATACACTTCTAACATTGAATCTGGGTTTAGGTAGATAAATCACTAAATTAAAAATAATAAATTTCCAAAATTATCATACTTAATTACTGATGATCCAATAATGCGTCATAATGCACATGCAAAACCGAGAAAAGAAAAGCCTGAGAGAATTCAAGCCAAATAAAACGAGAATCATGTATGAATATCCTTGAAAGAAGGAGACAGAACTTTTATTATCCAAATCGAAACAACATATTAATTCATCTCAATCAGCTTTGTTACAAACTGTGATTTGCTTCATCTCTCTTACATACTTATCTCCAACTGAAGTTTTATTCTGTAGCAAAATGTACAATTTCAATTACTGTAACAAAGACACGCACGTATACCTAAGGACAAAACGATCCATCTGAGAAGAAATACGTAGGTAGAAGAAGAGAATAATACGTATATAAAGAAATGAGAAAGACCGTATGTAGATAATAGATACTAAATATACGAAGGAGCAGAGCAGAGCATAGCATAGCAGAGGAAGACAGAATATATAAAAAGGTAGAAACGGCGTTGGCGTCAAACCCCGACGGTGCAGCGCTGAACCAGTTGATACTTAACGGCGTTATTGCTAAGAGCGATCCCGGTGCTTCGAGGGCCAAAGGTTATAAACGCAGGGCACCTTACGTAGAGGTTGTAGTGGCCGGAGACGAAGGCACCGACCTTCCATCGGACTTTACCGTCAATTTTAACGATGACGAGGACGTTGCCGTTAGACTGGTCTTGACTGAGGCCAAGGAAGTTGTAGGGTGCGACGGGGACGTCGTTGCCATAGACGAATGGGGACCACACGTCTTCTTCCTTGTGACCTTGGTAGGCGGGAGGGATTGAGGTCCGGTAGGTGACTTGCTGGTTCCTGTAGGTGACGTAGGTGCTGAGACGGTCGTAGTAGATGCCGATATTGTCGTTGGGGTTGCGCGAGGACAGCGTCACCTGAAAGCTTGAGGTTAGGAGGTTCGGGATGGTGGCGTTGAACCCGAATACGGTGACGTCTTGGAGGATGAAGGTTGGCTTTGAAGGCTTCAGAATCGCCCAGATTATGAGAACTGTCACCAACACGATGAACGCGAAGATCACTATGCCCCAGAATATGCGTTTCAAGACCTTGTGCTTCTTTCCCTTGTGGTGGTGGCACTCCTTCACCGACATCGTTGCTGCGGTACCCGGTGGAGCTAAGGTGAGAGTAGGTTTCGTGAGGATATTATGCGAAGATAGAAGCCAGAGGGGTTGGAAGTTTGTTACTTTAAGGTGTTTGTTTATGTATAAAAATAAATATTAATGTTTGGGTTGAAATGATATGGTAGTATCATGTTAGATGATAGAGGATTATTATATTGGGTGCAAGTTAATGGTTGAGGTTAATTAATTTGCTTACTAGACATCATGTACGTATGCTTAGTCAGCGCTTGAATGATTTTTTTTTTGGTTCGTGTTTCTTTCTTTATCTTTTCTATTATAAGTTGCCAAGTACTAAATTAATGTCACGTCATTTTAATACCGGTTCGATTGAAACCTAAATCAAATGATGTTACTCTCATTGGTTCCTTATTTCCGAACCGTTATTTTCCTATAAATTAATTTGTCCTTGGCTTGGTTCGGTATGGTGGAACGAACACATGCGGGTTAAGGAGGGGTTTTTCATGATTCTTCTGCAACTTTCCTTCGTGTCTTTGTGCATAACTTAAGGTTATGTTATGGACGGTCTTATAGACTGCTTAGAGTTATTATTTGTCATGGAATATTCTAGAACAGTTTTAAGGGCATTTTGAACGTTGATTCAATTTGTTGAAAATAAAATTTAACGAATACTAGGATGTGTTTAAAACACTCTTTTTAAGACAGTTTAGAAAGGGAAAATTAACAAATTTTGAATTGGAAGGGAGTCCCCGCATCCTTTGTCCTGTTAGCTGGTAAGGGGTGTTCTTTATCCACCCTTGAGATAACATTGTTCGGTCCATAGAAATGGTGTGCCAAAATAATTGGGAAATTATGATCATTCATGGCCTACAAGAGAGGAATCAGAATATTGCTGACTTGTAAACGAGTTATTTTCATACAATGCTTTAGAATTGGGACTTAATAAATGCATGTGGCTCCCTCTGTTTGCTACTTGGTTGTTGAAGCATTACAGATAAGCATATTTACTAAAATTATGTTTTTAACAATGTAATTTGTCTATGAAGGGTGAAGTGTTCTATTCATTACTGGCCAAAAATACAAGTCTATTTCCACAAAAGCGCTTGAGATTAGTGTGTGAATGATTCCTTGGCTCCCTTTCTATTCCTTGTTGGAATAAGGTCACGATAAATGGCATTAAAGAGATTAATTGCGTTAGCTGAAAGTTTGTTTTCTCATTTTGCGGACAAGGACCGAATTGTGAGTGGAAGAATCCATTCCTGGAAATCTGAAATTTCTTTGACGATGCATTATTCTATCTCCTTTCTAACGGAAATATTTGACTCAACATTTGTTACAACAACTGTTTAATTCAGTAAGTAGATAAACAGCTATTTCTAATTGAAGCCCTATTTTAAAAAAATGAGGAAAGTTGATGATTGGTCCTAGGTCCTTCATGACCTATATATATATATATATATATATATATATATATATATGGATGTTTCCAGCAAGACATTATAGTAGGACCCACTTGTGATGACCAAAAATGCTCCCAGCTCTGCCACACCGACCATCCTTTGGTTTTTCTGAACGAGTTTCCAGAATATACTTGGTAGCACCAGGGCCCGAGCAAAGGGATAAAGCCTTCATAGCAGAGCGTGGATCAATGAAAATGACGCCATGTCCTCTGGCTCAACTTCTCAACAGTGAAAAAAGGGCCATGACATAATCATGTATTCCAAAAGGTTTTGACATCAAATTTTATAATCATTTTTAATATTTTTACGTACTCCTATTTACTTTACGCAAAACTATATTTCACATTAATCTTGATATATGGAAAATTGATCCAAAAATGTAGAAATGCGGGTACAATAATACATTTATAATCGTGTCGCTTTCATTAGTTGCAATCTAACCACTCCTACTGTCTCCAATTGATGTATTTATTATTATTATTATTATTATGTAGAGTTATGAATAAAGAAGCAACCCCCAGTTCTTTCTTTACTCTCTCTTTTACTCTAAAATAATTGAGAAACTTACTGCTTCGTTGAAATTTCAAAGTATAGAAGTAAAACGTAAATAACCAGTCAAAGCTCCACAACTACAAAAGCAGCTTAATTAATGTTGTTCAATAAAAATGTGTTAAAATTAAATATAATTATTTTAATAAATTTTCATAAAACTTATTAAAATACAATTTTTCTGAAGTGCGGCTTAAACTAATTAAAAGATATTCTCAGTTTCTTCATAAAAAATTCAAAATGTTAAAGAAAACGTCCATGACATATGCATGTTAGTCAACTTCGTATCATTTTCATAGCATTACCAGAAATATGTGGTCGGAGTTCAAATAGATTGGTTTAAACTACTGTCATTTTGAAATTTACTGAATTCTACTTAATACTTAAAAAAAGTCCATTTAAAAAATATTCGGATAAGAAAAGGAAAATAAATATAATAAATAAATTTATGAAATAAAATAAAATATAAATAATAGAGTTATTTTCTTTATAGGTCTTATACTAAATTATTTTAAATAATAAATTATAGTATTTTTAACCTAAATAAATTAATTAGAAAAGTCAATGTATGAAAATTTGAGCCAAGTAGAGAAACTATTTGTTTGTGATGGACGTGTTTGAAATGAGATTTCAATAGATCGTTTGAAAATTGAAGCAGAATTTAGTGCATAATGGTAACTTGTGTTCTCTGATTGAGGATTCGAACCATAAAAGTATTAGTAGAGTTGAAATACATTAAATTTTGTTATTATTAAAATAAGGCCAAGAAAATTCATCTGGGTAATCCAATTGAGGGGACCTATATATGTAGTTTGATCTTACCTTCTGGCTTACCCTTTACACACAAAGCATCAGCAACCTGATACGGCACATCTTATTGCAAAACCACAATGAAGACCAAGAAATTTTTTTATTTTTTTTACATTTCACAATCACAATGCATTATTTTATATCTAGTTGGTTTGACGCCAGAAAATAAGATTGTTTATATGTATATAAAACTGTGCTTCTTTCCATTGCTTTTTGAGAATAACTTGTTCAATCCGTGGGGTGGGGTCGGTACGCACTGACAAACGAAAGTTCTTTTGTTCAAAAGAATTGCAGAACATGACTAGGGAAGTTCCATGATTTCTGAAAATTAAATAATAGTTTATAAACCAAAAATAGATATTTTATAGTTTAAAATATAAAATAATTGCCATATAAAATAAATATTAAGATTGTACGAAAAATAGAATAATTCTTTCAACCGAAGCCAAATAGATGTGAAAAGGTGTGCGTGGATGCACTTGCACTGACATAAAGGATGAATTCTGAGTTTTGACCTTAAAAACCGTCCACGAGATCTTCTTCGGAATTCTAACATTCCTCAACTTAGCTACCACCTTTACTTTTTACACTCTATATTTGCCAACGTCAAATACAATCGAAAATAAAATATTCATAATATTATAACACGCAAAATATTTAAAATGCAAAAACGACAACAAGAGAAGGTTTTGCTCTTAATTTGTGGATATCTTCTTATCTTGCTACACATTTTGGCTTTGTTTAAACTCGTTAACTTGGTCACCACATGATGCATGCATTTTCATGTGCAAGAAGACATTAAAAAGCGTTGGAGGCTTAGATGTGAAAATTCTAGAATGGTTGAAAAGGCCAAACTTAAAAAGGACAGAAAGAAAAAACTCTTCAACGGGCCAATTATTTTTATTTAGACAAATTATGCCCAGTAAGCAATCCCGTGACAGCATCTTTACCTACCAAATCCAGACAACAATTTTATGACTACACATTGATTTATATTTTCATAAGATAAATTTTAAAATACATGCACCCAAAATAATTCATTATTTTAGAGGAATTCATTTTTCTACATTTTTTTTTAGTTAATCCACATAGACCAAGAAAGAGTTCGTAAATATAGTAGTAATGTTAAATTTATTAATAATTTATATTATTTTCAAAATTATATTATCTCATTTTTTATTTTATTAAATATAATGTGTTATACATATAATCATAACTATGCTTTGTTTATTTTCCGAATATTGCACCATGTAGCAAGTATATTGCTTTTATGTTTCCACTATATAACCAAATTGTTTTTAGCAGTATGAAGGTCTTGTCTTAATCTCTTAAGTATTTTTCTGCAATAGCTTCACAAGTATGACTCTTAAGCTCAATCCTTTACAAATTTAGACAATTTAAAATTTCCTCTTTTGGTAAACAAGGGCTAAAATGTTTCTTCACTAATTTAGTATTTTGTAATATATAATAATCCATTAACCAATTTTCATAGCAAAAATGATGTAGTTAAAAATAAAGTAAAGTGTTTTTTAAAATAGTTGCTGATAGATGAACTTAAATATTGAAGAGAAAAAAATATATATATTAAAAAAATCATTAAGATTTTCTCACTATCGTTAATAAAACCATCAATGCTAAAATGAAAGAAAAGAAAAAAAGACATATATTGATGTTTAAATATATATATATATATATATATATATATATATATATATATATATATATATATATATATATATATATATAAATAGTTACCTTAGCAGTCACACGTCCAATTATGACAACTAAGTACGATGCACGCATGATCTGATGAGTGAACGTGGACACATTTAGTATGATTATATGCCTAAAAAGAGAAGCAAGATTTAATTTGGTAATTGAGAACTCGAAAAACTCAAACCTCGCCTAAAGAAAACAAAACCAATAGGCACCGTCCTAGCAAAGGGTCATGCATGTGCAGAATTCCACTCAAAGCAAAGTGCCAAACCATCACGTCACAAACATCCCCAGAACCTTAGCGTTAGCTAGACCTTTATTGTTCGGCCTTTCAAAGATTTAGTTTAGTTAAGCTTCCTCCCAAACCCAGTATTTTCAAACTGGGCCTCATCTCATGTTCAGCCCAAATTCAATATCTGTGAGCCTAGCCTAGTTGGCCCATCAAACAAGAGTAATCTGGAACTTTATTCTTCTGACAATTTCAGAAATATATCATTTACAAAAACATTTGTTATTAGGAGGTGTGACCATGTAAAACACATTTTTTTATCCATGTCTCATATAAGGCTTTTTTTTCATAAATAATATTATTTTAAAAAATATTTTCTAAAATAACACATCTAGAACATTATTTACCCAATTAGCATTATTTATTGTTCACAGTACTCTCACTCAAGCGAGAAATGCATCGCTTGAGTGAGGAAACTTGAAACGTAAGAGTTTTGTGAGGTTTAATTTCGCTCAAATGATAAAATTCTCGCTCAAGTGAGAAACTCTTCGCTTGAGCGATGAGACCTAAAACAAATGGGGTAATCTTGGATGTTTTTTCGTTCAAGTGACATGTAATTTCGTTCAAGCGAGAACTGATTTAAATATGTGGTGACCCAAGTTGCATTATGTGACTAACTGTGTTGGACCTTTAGCTCGTGGTCGAGCAAGAACCGATTTTCAATTAGTTCTCGCTTGAGCAAAATTACATATGACTTGAGCGAAAAACACCGAGATTACCCCAATAGTTTTAGGTCTCCTTGCTCAAGCGATGGATTTCTCGCTTGAGCGAGAGATAAATAATCGATCATAATTTTAAATATTCAATTATTTTTAAATTATGATCCATTAGTTTAAATTATAATCGATTATAAATTTCATCGCTCAAGCGATAGATTTGTCGCTTGAGCGAGAGTTGACCACATTGAAAGGTCTAACGTAGTTAGCCAATCACTTCTCGCTTGAGCGAAATTACTCATCGCTTGAGCGAGAATTGACCCGAAATTACCCCATTAGTTTCAAATCTCCTCGCTCAAGCGATGGATTTCTCGCTTGAGAGAGAAATAATCGATCATAATTTTATATATTCGATTATTTTAAAATTATAATAGATTAGTTTAAATTATAATCGATTATAAATTTTTTCGCTCAAGCAATGGATTTCTCGCTTGAGCGAGAATTGACCACAAGTGAAATGTACAACGCAGTTAGCCAATCACTTATCACTTGAACGAAATTACCCCATCACTTGAGCGAGAATTGACCACAGGCTAAAGGTCCAACCAGTTAGCCACATAATACAACTTGGATTACCACATATTTAAATCAGTTCTCGCTCGAGCAAAATTACCCGTCGCTTTAGCGAAAATTACCCAAGATTATCCCATTAGTTTCAGGTCTCATTGCTCAAGCGAAGAGTTTCTCGCTTGAGCGAGAAAACTTCTCGTTCGAGCAAGAATTTTGTCGCTTATGCAAAATTAAACCCCATAAAATCTTTAAGTTTCATGTCTCCTCACTTACATTTTCTCTTGAGCGAAAGTACTTGTAAACAATAAATAGTGGTAATTGAGTAAATAATATTTCGAGATATACTATTTTAAAAAATATTTTCTAAAATAATATTATTTATGTATAATCCTCAGTAGCATTTTTTTTTTCAAGGCATCTTTTACGTGTAAGAGCATTATTTCTTTTTTTTCATAATTTTTTAATTACTGAAATGAGTAATTTAAAAAATATAAATATTTAATTTACGAAATACAATATCAATATAAAAAAAGTTATCCTTTATAACACAATTTCACCTTAAAGTTGTACGAGAAAGTACGACTTGAACTTCTAATACGATTTTGACTGTTTTTTTTTATATATACATAATTATTATTTGTATTTATTATTATAATTAATAATAATAATAATAATTATTATTATTATTATTATTATTATTATAATATAAAAATAATATCATATGACTTTAAAAAGTGAAATCATTCATTTTTATTATTTAAATGTATAACTATCTTTTTAAATTACAAAATTGATAAAGTACGATATCATAGTTTTACGTGAAGAGTATACTACGCCAGTTATAAATAAAACGATTATAATATGTTATACACGACAATAATTGAATGAATCATTGTTATTTTATTTATTTTATTTTTGCGTTTTTTTTCTCTTCTCCTCTTCCGTTCCAAACTTGTAACTTTTTCTCTACTTCTTTTATATATCGTGATTAAATTTTTTTTTCTTCTCCTGCTTTTTTTTTTTTTTTTCATAAAATGTTTCTTTCCACGGTAAATATCTCCATCACATATGTCTCTAACAACCTTAAAGTTATCACAAGAAAAAATAATAATAAAATAGTAGAACATAATAAAATTAAGTTAAAAAAAAATAATAAAGAAATAAATAAAAGAGTAATGAAAACTTTCGGTTAGGAAGAAGTAACAATTAGAAAGTGACATTGTCTCGATAAATTTTAGATTTATTATGACAATTCTAAATTTGTTGTAACAGAATAAAATAAGGTTTTTTAACCTATAACAATAATTATAAATATAATCATCATAAAGATAATTTACGATTATAATTCAAAATTATTATTAATTTTTAATTATCCTTTATAATATCATCCGTAATACGATTATAATTCAAAATCATTATTAATTTTTAATTATCCTTAAAATACTATGATTCAAAATAATTTTTTTTATTCTGGTAAAAATATTTATTTTTAGTAGTGATATTTCAATATTTTTAAAAAAATTATATTAAGAGTACTTCATGCCTCTTTTATTTGTCAGGTATTGTAGCATTTTTTTCTCATTTCATGTTATATTTTGCTTTGATTTTATTTTTTCATTGTCCTTTTATTTTTACAAGGTGTGATTTTTTTTCAAAATCTGTTGAATAATCAATTAATTATTTAACCATAATCGATTAATCATGATACCTATACATAATTAATTTTTAAATACATAATATATCATATTTATTATTAAAAATAATTTATTTAATTGTATATTCATCTTTTTCTTATATATCTATATATAATGTTTAATTTAACTAATTTTATTATAATTTATATTTTATTTTACATAAAATTTATTTAACTTTCGATAAAAAATATTCATTATCAATTTAGATAACAAATTTCATTTAAATATATTTTATTTGTTCAATAAAGTTATATCATAAAATATTTTGATATAAAAATTAGTTTTATTTTTAAATAATTATTTAATTTTAATTTATATTTATTCTTATTCAAACTTATAATAAGGATATTTTAGTCATTTATAATTTACTTAATTATCTATTTTGTTTAAAACAATCAAATAAATTTTATCATCTATAATATTTTTACTTGGCAATGTTGTTAGCTTTTACTGTTCTTCTAAATTGCATTCAACCAGTCCTTTCAGGTAAGTAACAGACCTTTTGATATAAGCACTGAACTCGAATTTCACTTGGACATTATTGCTTTTGCTGGTATCTGTTGGTCTTCAGGGGTGGCGGTAGGGTCTGGTCGTCAAGCAGCAGTTACTACTTGGTTGGAATACCTCTTGGGGTTCTCTTAGGCAGATTGCTTCCTTCGGGTTGTAAGTGTATCTATATCCTATACTGCTGCAGACACAACTTAAATATTCCAATCCACTCGTACATAAGTTAGAATATAATGGTCCTGATAAACTTTTTATATAATGATGATAAAACAAAATAAGATGATAATATGAATTGAGGATATTTTTGTAAACTAAAATCATTTTAGGTTTAAATAAAGTTACACGTTACTCTCCTCATCTTTTGGTTCACGTTGCACGCAAAATCTTCCTAACTTGCTAAATCAATATTTGCTGCGTCTTCTATGCTATATACAGAGCATTTCCTGAGTGGCAATATCCACACAAAAATATACATTCTCTTGTAGTAGAAAATTGTCGCTTTCTTTAGAAAAAAATATTCTGGTAATTTTATAAATTATTGATGTTCATAAGGTTCGGATATCTCAATTCATCTTACAAAATAATTGTTATATTTTGGGAAAGAGGATTAAGTTGTTATGTCATAAGAATGTTTTCTCTATTTCCTTTATGAGAGTTTTCTTTGTTTTCTCTATAAGAATAGTTGCGTGTCTCGATTATTCATTTATTTCTAGTTTCTTCCTGATAGTTTTCATACCGTGTTAATAGTTTGACAATCTCTGTCTATTATTTATATTTTTTCCTTTTCTAACACAAAAATAGTGGAACAAATTTTAGGACGAAGGAAACTTATTTTTCTTCTAGTTATCCTAAAAAAATATCCACATGATTTGTATAGCACCATACACTTTTCATATATAAAGTTGGCAACTGATGGGCTTTCCTCCATTGTCCAACGCGCCGTTACCGGTGTTGTTCTGAAAGACAACCTTCAAGTCGTCGCAAAGTGCTAGAACCAACGCGCTTCTCGTGGACATTGTGCTAGACTTGAACGCCACCATGGAAGTAATCCTCAGAACGAACGTGATGGAGCCACTCTCTTTCTCCTTCGCCATGTTATCCAAGTCCCAACTCGGAAATAAGAACCCATTCGACGACGGCTTCACATCGAATCTCTTAACCTCGTTCTTGTCCATCGCAAAATCGGATACGTAACTCACCGCTATCATGTCGTCTTTGTGCAACAAATCCACCTTTAAGTCGGAGAAAAAACCGTTGAGCTTGTCGTTGATGTTTTGAATGGAGAAGGTAGTGTTCCAATCCGCGGTTAGCGTTGTGGAGATGTTGAAATTGGTTACAGAGAGGGAATTAACGGTGTAAACGGGTAGATGGGGATGCAACAGTAGCGCTAGGACAAGGGTGGCGAAGAAGAGGCCCGTGAATATTAGACAGGAACACAATATGAATCCACGAACAAAGGCTCTGGCTCCACCATCATTGTGATAGGTGGGTGGATTGCTGAAGTAGGGCCCTGCGGGATAATGGTATGCCTGTTGTGGAGGGTAGTCATTAGGGTATGGGGCATAGCCTGGAGGGTAACCCTGGTGTGGAGGAGGGGCATGGACTCCCGGTGGGTACCCCATTCCTGGTGAGTAATACATCGTGTTTGGCGGTGCCGCCATCGGTGGTGGACCATCATCATACATGTGGGAAGAAGACCCTTTGGAGAATGATTCTTTTTGAGATCCTTTTCCATCATGAGATGGATCCATCATGATATTGCTTCTCTGGTTCTCCCTCCCAATGCTGATTTTGAGAGAGAGAGAGAAGAAGAGACAGGACCAGAATGTGGTGGTGTTCTTTTAAGATAAAAGCTAGGAAAGAAGGACAAATATAGATCCACAAGAATGCGTGAAGATCGTGTGAGGTGTTTGTTTCTTATTCCATATTCTATGTGAGTTATATTATTATGAAGATATGTTGAATGTATAATTAACAAGGATTCATCTCTTACATTCTAATTTCGTAAATCTCACTTTTGTGGAGGTTGTTTGTCCATGAAATTAATTATCACGATTAGGGAATGACTAATGATGATTTGATCTTCACCATCTCTTTAACTTACGTAACTTCCTTATATCCTTTTGGAGTGTTTCTTTAAGATAAAAGCTCACATGAAGACTGTGGTATTTGTTCTCTGCCTAATGCAATTCCAATTTTTTCTTATTATGTTTACTTTTAGATGGTAACAAATATATTTTTATCTTTTATTTATAAAAATTTTGTGATAACTCCTATTTTCAAAAACGAGAAATTAAAAATAAATTATTTTATTAAGAGTATCGATCATACGTGACATGTTTTTAAAACAGAAACTTACGAAGAGATTATATATTTTTGGACTAAAACCAATAATTTCTGTATACAGCTCAATTAAAAATATATATAACTCTACTATATATATTTATTGTTGTTAGATATTGTTTATATATTATTTGATATTGTTAAGATATTGTTAGATATTGGTAACCACAATATCAAACAATATCTTCTGTTTATTCTGTTACTTTCAGTTACTCTTTTAGTTGTATTTCTCTACTATAAATAGACCACCCTATGTGTGATTTATACACAAGGGAAATTAATTCCAAACTATATTTTCTTTATATTCAACATGGTATCTAGAGCTTAAGGTTATCTTGAATTTTTTTTCCGCCTTTTGTCCACTGTTGGAGCCGCCCCACCGCTGCTAGAGCCGCCCCACCGCTGCTGGTAAACTGATCCTCCACATCAGAAAAGAATTATCTTTGTCATTGAATTTTATTTGGTAGTGTGAAAGTGCATGTTTAGGAAAGTTCTGGCAAGGAAAGACTTGGTATTTAAGTGTGTCCATTAGTGACCCACCTCTCTTTCCTGGGAACTTACCTAGTGTACTAGTTCACGTTACTGTCACCGCTGCCGCTGGAGCAGTCACTGGGTCTTTTAACCTGTTGTCCATCAGTCGTCTAACTCGTTCTCTTGATTGTGTTGTTACTTTTACCAACAATTCTGTGTGTTTACAGGACCGGAGTTCGAAACAGGTGATTGGCACAGGATGTGAGTCTCATGGTCTTTATTATCTCCGTCCCTCTACACATGTTAGTACAGTTATGGAGTCTCCCTCTCTTCTTCATGCTCAGTTAGGTCATCCAAGCCTTGTCAAGTTACAGAAACTTGTCCCTGCCTTGTCTAACTTATCTAGTTTGGCGTGTGAGTCATGTCAATTAGGCAAGCATAGTCGTACTTCCTTTCCTCGTAGTTTCACACGTGGTGCTTCGTCCCCTTTTGCCGTGGTTCACTCGACATTTGGGGACCTAGCCGCGTTAAGTCTACTTTAGGTTTTCAATACTTTGTTACTTTCATTGATGATTATTCCGGATGCACTTGGTTATTTTTGATGAAAAATCGTTCTGAATTATTTCATATCTTTCAAACTTTTTTTAATGAAATTCAAACTCGGTTCGGTGTTTCTATTAGAGTTTTGCGTAGTGATAATGGCCGTGAATATCTTTCTCATTCTTTTAAACAATTCATGGCTTCTCACGGTATTTTGCATCAAACTTCTTGTGCTTATACACCTCAACAAAATGGTGTAGGCTGAACGTAAAAATAGACATCTTATTGAAACAACTCGCACACTTTTAATTCATGGAGATGTTCCTCAACATTTTTGGGGTGATGCTCTTCTTACTCGCATGTTATCTCATTAATCGCATGCCTTCTTCGGTTTTAGATAATAAAATACCTCATTCCATTTTATTCCCTCATGAACCACTTCATCCTTTACCTCCGAAAGTTTTCGAGTCTACATGTTTTGTTCATAATTTCAATTCGGTCCGGACAAGCTTTCTCCTAGATCACATAAATGTGTTTTCTTAGGGTTTACAAGATCACAAAAAGGATACAAATGTTTTTCTCCTTCTCTTAACCGTTATTTTGTGTCAAAAGATGTCACCTTTGATGAGTTGTCTCTTTATTTTAAAAGTCAAACTTCACCTCTGTCTCCATCCAATCTTGTCAACACTCCTAATACATTTAATGTTCCTGTTGTTTGTGACCCTCTAATTGTGTCTTCTTCACCATTAGTTTCCGCTCCGCAGTTAGCTTCTTCTCCACTCGCCTCTTCGATTTATAGTTCTCGAAACCAATCACAACCACCACCATGTGACTCTACTCAAGTGCCAACTACTCTGTCTCCTCCGGATCCGACACATGAGTCCGACCTTCCCATTGCCCTCCGAAAAGGTATTCGTTCTACACGTAATCCCTCTCCCCATTATATTGCTTTGAGTTATCATCGATTGTCATTACCTTTTTATACATGTCTTTCCTCTATTTCTTCCGTGACCATTCCAAAAGCGTCACGTGAAGCTTTAGCCCATCCTGGTTGGCGTCAGGCCATGTTAGATGAACTAAGTGCTCTTCATAATAGTGGAACTTGGGAATTGGTCCCGTTACCGTCTGGGAAATCTGTTGTTGGTTGCAGGTGGGTGTTTGCTATCAAAGTTGGACCTGATGGTACTATTGATCGTCTCAAAGCTCGTCTTGTGGCCAAAGGTTATACTCAAATTTTTGGGTTGGATTATGGAGATACCTTTTCCCCTGTGGCAAAGATGGCTTACGTTCGTTTATTTATCGCCATGGTCTGCTCTTCAACAATGGCCTCTTTATCAACTCGGATGTTAAAAATGCTTTCCTCAATGGTGATTTGCAAGAAGAAATATATATGGAGCAACCTCCTGGGTTTGTTGCTCAGGGGAGTCTTCCGGGATGGTATGTCGTCTTCGCAAATCCCTATATGGCCTAAAACAGTCTCCTAGGGCTTGGTTTGGAAAGTTTAGCAAGGTTGTTCAACAATTTGGTATGACTCGGTGTGAATCGGATCATTCTCGTCTTTTATCGACACTCGAGTGCTTGGATGTGTTTACTTGATAGTATATGTTGATGATATTGTTCTTACAGGTAGTGACAACCATGGCATCTCTCGGTTGAAACAACATCTTTGTCACCATTTTCGAGACCAAAGATCTTGGCAAACTTAGATATTTCTTGGGTATTGAGGTAGCACAGTCCAATGATGGTATTGTTATATCTCGGAGGAAGTATGCCATAGATATTTTGGAAGAAACTGGGTTGATGAGTTCAAAGTCTCGTTGATACACCCATGGATCCCAATACTAAACTTCTACCAAATCGGGGGAGCCTATATCTGATCCTGAGCAGTATAGAAGATTGGTTGGAAAATTGAATTATCTTACGGTTACTCGTCCCGACATTTCCTTTGCGATCGAGTGTGGTAAGTCAATTTCTTAATTCACCATGTGAAGATCATTGGAATGCGAGTCATTCGTATCTTGAAGTATATTAAAGGATCTCCTGGAAAAGGATTGTTATATGCTTCTAATAACCATACAAGAGTTGTTTGCTACTCGAGATGCTTGATTAGGCGGGATCTCCTTCGGATAGAAGATCTACATCCGGATATTGTGTCTCCATTGGTGGTAACTTGATTTCATGGAAAAGTAAGAAACAAAGTGTTGTGGCAAGATCCAGGTGCGAAGCAGAATATAGAGCTATGGCCTCGACTTCCTGTGAACTTGTTTGGCTCAAGCAATTGCTTAGAGAGTTACAATTTGGAGATGTCACTCAAATGACACTTGTGTGTGACAATCAGGTCGCTTCTTCATATTAGTTCTAATCCTGTCTTTCATGAGAGGACCAAACACATTGAGATTGACTTGTCATTTTATTCGAGAAAAGATTATGTCCGGAGATATCAAGACTGAGTTTGTTAACTCAAGTGATCAGTTAGCAGATATTTTTACTAAATCTTTACGGGGTCCTAGAATTGATTATATTTGTAACAAGCTTGGCACATACGATTTGTATGCTCCAACTTGAGGGGAGTGTTAGATATTGTTTATATATTATTTGATATTGTTAAGATATTGTTAGATATTGGTAACCACAATATCAAACAATATCTTCTGTTTATTCTGTTACTTTCAGCTACTCTTTTAGTTGTATTTCTCTACTATAAATAGACCACCCTATGTGTGATTTATACACAAGGGAAATTAATTCCAAACTATATTTTCTTTATATTCAACAATTGTAAAGTAAAAAGTTTATAATAATTTTTAATGTACATATATATATATATATATATATATATATATATATATATAAATTATTCATTAATATAATTATATATAATATTTATATATAATTAATGTTTTTAAAATAAGATAAATGATTGAAGATAAAAATATAAATTTAGGATTTAAAAATTAAATTGAGTTATTTAATAAAATAATATTTTATAATATAAAAAAATATAATAGATTTATTAGTAATCATTTTTTTATACAAAAAAGTTTTTTATATACAAAATAAAGATTATATGATTATAATAAATATTATAAAAATAAAATATATTAGATAATATAAGAATAATTATTAAAATATAATTAAATAACTATTATTAAAAATTGATATAAATAATATAAAATAAAATAAAAAATAAAAAATATTATATTATATTATATTTTTTATAAAATAATTATATTAAAAAAATAATCTTTATTTTTTTATTAAAATTGATTTCACTAAAAAATTTAATTAATTTTTTCAATTTTATCCATTTTTTTATTTTATTCAAATTTAATTATATTTAAAACAACGTGTTAGAATAATTCCTACTTAAATCATTCAACTACGATTTTCAGTGCATGCGATCGATTATTTTTTTACTAGAAATATTATAAAACATCAATAGATTAATAGGTTTTTTACGGGTAAGATGCTTTTCAGTTTGAATCAATTTTATAAATAATACAATTAAAAAAAATTACTTAAATAGAATTTCTTTAAACTCAATGTAAAAATAAATTCATCTTATATAATATATTTATTTTTCTTTCCTTTCTTTTTATTGTCTTATTTTTCACTTTTCATTTATTTTTTGTTAATTTTTTTTATTTAGTATTTATCTTCCTTTTTATTTTCTTTTTTAAATATTATAAGACAAAATTTAGATATTACAAATATTATTATTATATTATAATTATTAAGAAAAAATTAAATATTTATTTAGAAATATTTTTTAACAAATATTTTTTAAAAATTAATTAATTTAACTAATTATCATAACTCAATTTAATTAAAACTATATTAAATTATCAAGTAAAAAATATATTTAACTCATAAATATTTAATATTTTTTAATTAGATGAGTAATTATTATTATGATAAAATAATTTTAAATTAATTATTTATGTGATAATAAATAAATTTATGTATTATCAAAATTAGTTATTGTAATTATAATTTTAAATAATTAGTTAATATTTATTTTTATATATTTTTATTAAATTTTAATAGAAAGGTTTAATTAAAAGAAAATGGAAAAGAAAAGAGAGAAATAAAATACCTATATTAAAAAAGAGAAAAATAAGGATTGAACGAAAAAAAGAGAAAAAATAAAATTACAAGAAGAAAAAAACTACATAAACAGAAATAATTGAGTAAATAAATTAATAAAAATTCTATTTGAATAACTTTTTTTTTAATATATATTGTTCATATAAGATTCATTCCCTTCCTTTCTCTCGTCCCCCTGTTATTAAGTATAATAGCAATTTTTTTTTTTCA
Organism: Sphenostylis stenocarpa; assembly: GCA_963425845.1. Classification (NCBI taxonomy): domain Eukaryota; kingdom Viridiplantae; phylum Streptophyta; class Magnoliopsida; order Fabales; family Fabaceae; genus Sphenostylis; species Sphenostylis stenocarpa. The sequence goes on along the minus strand of OY731398.1, from coordinate 35,150,346 downwards.
TTTCAAAATTTTGCACGCACCTTTTAACTAAGAAAATATCTCTCCTTATTTTTTTTTCTTTTTTATCGATCCGCTTATATATTTTGTCTTTCTTGCAATCTACTCAAATTACAAGACTAAAATAAAAAATTGTGTAATTATCGATACTTAATATTTAATTGCTCTTCCATTTTATCTAGTTCATCACATCACTTTTTATATTTATTATTATTCTTTATTTTTTTAATTTCTATCTTATTGCATCCCAAATTCACTTCAAAACGGGGGTGAAGGTTTATATTTTTCCAATAACTATGGCCAGCATTAAACAGAGAATAAAAGTGTAAAAATTGAAGGTTGTATATATGATTAGGAAAATGTTATTTTGACATCACTGTTATTATAAACATCCAATATACAATTTATTATAATATTATAATAATAATTTTAAATTATTTTTATTTTTATTAAATTATTTTTATTTTTATTAAATTATTTTTTCATTATTATATTAATAAATGTGAATTGTACGAGGAGACGTTTGTGTTCCCAGGGTCAAAGTATCACTTCTATATGATTTACTAGCATTTAGCCAGATTAATTAGCTACATAAATTTGGTACTCACGATCTGAAGTAATTGTTTTGAAGCACTCAACTTGTACAAAACCTTATACATCAGGGCGAACCTACATACCTAGCTAGTAGATCATAGCAAAAACTCGAGGAAGAAATTGCTCCAATGAAATCAAAAGAAAGAGAAAGGCTTCCACTTGATAGGAATGGTGAAGTTCCTATTAGGGTTAGCCAACCTTCCTGAATCATTATCACGAAGAAACGTAACCGTTAAGTCTTCACAATGAGGACTCATCACCACATCCGAGACCCATGTTTCCCCGTAGTAAATCGCCTCCACCCTCACTCGCATTCCAAAGCTGATAGACCCATCTTTCACCTTATCCTTTCCCATCTCCTCCGCCAACCAATTCTCCACGAAGGTTTCATTATTCTCCCCTCCAGTTGTGAACTTCAAATGCAACTTCACATACTGCCCCTTTTCCAAGTAAAAGGGTTTCGAAGAGGCCACCGAAAGAGCATGTTCTGGGTTCTTTTTATAGAATATTGTGAAATCAAGAATGCGGAAGTAGATGGTCGAAACGTTGGTGTTTGTGACCCTAAACTTGGCATCCCACGCGGCAGCGAGCCCTCCACTCCCTGTGGTGAAGTTGGAAAGGTACATCGAATTGAGAACCAAAACTGGGGGAATAGGATCTTCCTTTGGCGTCCCCAAACGCTTGTATACGGGTAACAATATTAGCATCATCAACAAAGTGAGGCCTAGCAAGTCTTGAATCATTTCGCAGGCACGTTCGCTGATGCTGAATATTTCCTGGGTATAACAATATTCGGACATGCCTGAACCTGACCTGTTGCCAATTGATTCGACGGAAACTGATAAGTGTTCATGGTTTCCTCGATCAGTTTCGGTTTCTGATCGGGGCAGAGGGGAAAACCTGAAAACATGGCCTCTCTCGTTTTGAGGTTCAACGTTAGTTATCGAGGAGGCCATGATGGGTCTTCCTACAGATGAAGAAGCGCGAGGTATGGAGGGAAGGGAATGGGTGGGTGGAGAAGAGACGTGTGAGAGGGTTATATGCCATTGCAGGTTGTGGAAAACGCCCAAACAAACACAAAATTCGTTGGTGATCTTTGCATGGAAAAAGAGGGTGGTGTTGAATTTTCTCCTTATCAAATATAGATTATAAAAGGTAGGGAAATTTTCCTTACCTATTGTCACATAAAACTAAAAAAAAAATGTTATAAAAATAGCATAACCCATCATTTCATTAAAATCTAGTAAACGAAATAAAATTAGTCTTTGTTAATTTAATAATTAAAGGTTGATATTTGTTTATATTGTATTCTTAAGGTGTTTTGGGTTGCTCTGGGGGAAAATAACTTCAGAAACAAAATACTAACAATTGTATTATATATGGAATCTATTGTTAGGAAAGTAGAGTGAGTATCTAACTCCTTTATCCAACGTTTGGTATCAAGTAATTAAACTGGATGAAGAAAGAATAATCCAAGTAAGAAAATATTGGTAATTTGAAACATGAGAAATGAAAGGAAACATGTTAAAAAACCATGAGATCCACGTGAAATAAGTTCTGCATTATGCAAAGAAAAATGAAGAAAAATATATTTTCTCGTTGTTATAGATTATGAATTTAAAGTGATATCACTGACCTACTTCTCTTTACATCTCTTGCCCCCTACCTACCTCTACCAATTCCATTTTCTTTTAGAGTATTAAACATATAATAAGATTATTATTAATAATGTTAAATAGATAATAATAAACAGTATTAGTATTAATAAAATAACAATAATTGTTATAAATATGAATATATAATCAATAATAAATATTCATTTTATTTTAAATTAAATTAATTTAAAAGTTTAAAAATCTTTCTATTTCTCTTCAAACTATTTTTATTTTCATCATATTTTCCTTTTTATTTTTCACTCTTTTCTTTTTCTTCAAAATCTTCCTCGTTACTAAACACTACCTTAACGTTACTTAAATATTTTTTATTTCAAAAAGATATTATAACGATTAAAGTTTTTAAACTAATTAAAGTGCCACAATGCTAATTATATAACCAAAATAGTTTGGTTCACTCTTAGCATGTGCTAATTATACTTTTTTTTCTCAAATAATGGAATAGAAGATTAGTCTATATTTTCTTTTATTGTATTTATTGTAAGCATTTTATTTTTATATTTTTAACGATTAATGACCATAGTTTTTTTCCTTAATCATACTTATTACTAATTTAAAATAACTTGTATCAACTATAGTTTCTTACTATTCATTTATATTTTTACCAGTTGTGGAGACCAAGGAATTCAAATCCATGTAGTCTAGGATGTGAATTGATATGACCAAACGCATTTTTTTTAACCTAACAACTAATTGGAAGTGTTTGACTATATGAGAAAGAAATAATTAACGAGTAATTAAAAGAAAGTAGTAATTATGAAGAAATGTGTCCAATTAATTAAAGAATACATGAGGAGCTATGCGTCTTCTATAGGCCCCCAGTGAATAAGACCTACACACTCTTTAGGCTTGTGATCAACCATTGTCATTGTCATACCCAGTTGATCTCCCTCTACAAACTTGACCTCCAAATTACTGCATTTAGGGGACATAGTAAAAGTTTCGACCCACCCATCACCGAACCCTGCCTCTCCTGTTACCATCATATGTAAACTAAACCTCATGAATCCTCGTTGCAAATCTTGGGCAATAGCCTGAACCACAGTGTCATCCACGATGGGTTGGTTCTCCTCCCACCCCGTCGTATTCAACTGCAAATGCACCTTTTTGCTCTCTTCCTTATCCAAAAAGAAAAGTTCCCTGGGTAACATATATTGGGGCAGAATAGGAGTGATCACGGCGAGCGATTCATTTTCCTCGTAATTTATCTTCGCTTCCAGCTTTAAGATGTTAATGTCGGAGTAGTTCATGACGTTGGAAATGGTTAGGGCAATGTCCCACGTGGATGACACCTCGCCGTCGGAGACTTTAATGTGAGGAACGTGAAACGAGTCGAGGAAGAACTTGGGTGGGATGGGATCAAATTTTGGTTCGTGTAATTTCGTTTGGTAAAGGGCAAATCCAATGAGCAACATTCCAACAATGGCCAAGCGTAGCAAAATCACAAGAGCCTCCCAATCGAAACTTTCTTCGGATGGCTCTATTACCATGCGACGATCATTGATCTCAATTTGATTTTCCTCAATGTCTTGGGCCAGAGGCGAGAATTGGGTCCTTGATTCAACTGGAGCTGTTGCAGAAGACATTGTTCGATTTTGATAAACTCAAATTTAAATTGGTGAAAAGTAGGGATCAATGATGATGATGGTGATGAGTGGAATTAAATGTGTCGCTATTAAATATATGAGACTTAAAATCCTAATCAGTTGATGTCGTCGTGTTACAACTACAATACGTCCCAAAAAGGTTAATTTTGGTGCACGAGGTTGCTGGGACTGGTAGATATGTTAATCGCAATGATAATGCATTTTGTAACTGATTTTTTGTTGCATGTTATCATTTGTTGTAGGTGTATATGACATTTTTGTTCTATTATAATCTCTTATATCAAAAGCATGACTAGTTAGTGGTTATTATGTAATTATTTCCAAAATAGTTAGGTGGCTTAAATACTTTGTTAATCCTTTGGATATTGAACTTAACATTTACTAATTATTTGTAAGTTGAAGACCATTTTTGTGACATTAAAGAGAAAAAGAGCATTTATTGGCATCTCGCGTCTTCAAAAAGGAATGTTTAAAAATCTATAATAATTAAATTTTAAAATGTAACAGAATTATAAAATAAAATCGTAATCTTAAATATTATAAAATTATTTTCAATTTAAAGAATTGGACCCTAAAGCAAATGATTTTTTTCATTCTAGTTATAAAGATGGCCCAATCCAGTAAATTCAGGCCTTAACTAATGAAAACTGGTGGTTGAAACAGGCTTCTGTACAAAACCTATTTATAGAGAGGGCACTCACAAGTGAAGGTGAGTACAATTCATTTTTATTTAATATAAAATTATAAATTAAATATAATGAAAAAAATTTAAGTAATTTAAGATATAAATTATGTTACTATTTTACAGAATTTTTTTTTAATTTGATAAAACATAAATTTTTAAATCATTTTAAAATAATTTTAATTTTAATTTTTACCAAATGTGAACCGCACCATTAAACTTACTGAATATTAACATTTTTTACAATTGATAATTAGGGGTATAGACCGATGAAATTGGGTTTGATCATAATTTGACAAATTCATCATTTCAATTTTGTTAGTTTGATCATTATTTTAAATGTAAGTAAATAGTTAAGTCACAACCAGCACTAAATATAAAAACTATACCACCGTACAAACGTTACATGTTTATTTTCACTTAAACTACTTTTTAGGATATAAGTTAAGCGTGCTTGAACATAACCAAACATGCTATGTGTGTTTGGTTTGCAGATACAAAACCTGCAAACAGTCAACAGAGAAAAAGATACAATTTCTTGCTCCCTAGTTTGGTACTTGGAAAGCGTTAACTCCACTTTGAAGTTTCAAATACACCTTTAAATGTCTCAATCACGGTAGTCTTCAATGGATGTTCTCCAAAACATGCTACAACCCAGATGACAAAAGCCTTACAGCAACAAAACAAGATGAGTTTAGACTCATAGCTTATATGGGCTAAAAAAGGTTAGACTTCACAGGAATAATAGCTTACGTTTGCCATTAACAATCAAGAGAGGTAATCACTAATCAACTGTTTCGTTGGCTTTAATACGCCAAGAATGACTCATTGCCAGTGTAACTAGTTGCTAATGCCTTTCCAGCGGAGGTTGGCTGCGAGAATGCTAACTGAGAACGTTCAAGCTCAAGACCCGGGCAGAAACTCTTCCTGTAACCAGTTTAACAGAAAATTCAAATCACTAAGCTAGCAACTGGATGAAGAGTAACTAAGTGTACGTTTATATAAGGGTTTAAAAATTTAATTGAGATAAAATTATTTGTTTGGATGTTTTCATTCTAAAAGTATATTTGATACAAGACTTAAATGTATTTTTTTTAACCCAACGCAAAAACTATTCTTTTATCTCTTCTTGTCAAATTAGACAAGAACTAAACACTTACAAATTCACTAAAATCATGTTTTCTAACACTCGTTCAATGCAGTTAGTATTAAAACTTTCAGATAAATTATATTTCTTATAACGTGGCTTTCATTACATAATTCATCACAATTAGGCTAATTTTAATCTCCCAATCTAAAAATGCACCGGGGGATTAAAGTTATATAACATAATTTGAAGTTTCCATAACGAACAAATGACGAAATGGAGTTCACTTGCCTGTGAGAATTCAATTAAAGCCAAATTTAATTTAGTTTAATATACCTTACTGCATCTAGCAACTGAATTGCAATGCCTTTTCTTCTGTTGGAGGGAGTAACCCAAATGGCCCTAATGCCACAAGCAGCAGCGGTTGGTTCGCTATCACAGAAGATTGCTCCTTCCATCTTTTCAGAATCACTCACGTTAGCAACTTTTCTTTCAACCTCCCTTTGGAAAATAACATTCCCAAACTGAAGAGTGGTAGATCGTGTCTTCACTCCCCTTTTCTTCGCGCTATGAATAATAGGTTTAGCAACAGAGCCAGACACCACTTTGAATGCCTTTTCAATTGGTTCTGCAACGAGGCACCCAGAAACCCTATTAAGAGAAACAAACAGATACACCTTACAGCGGTCCTGAAGTATCCACCCACTTCCAAGCTCAATTTCCATCATCCTCACCACCTCTTCAACTTTCTTCCTGTGAGAAGACGGGTCGGTCCCCGAAAACAAAACGATCCGACCCGAATCCACGCTGGGTAGAGGAACAACATTTTCTTTGGCCCAACCCTGCAAACTAACAGAAATAGGAATGAAGATCAATTTGGGAATAAAGAAATGCGAAAAGAAAGAGTGTAGGCGGAGAGGTTACTCTGAATTGGATTCCCTGCGTGTATGATTTGTGAAACTCGTTGTGGGATTTCTCGTCTTGTGGATCACCGGGAGTGAACTTTACGCCGCATGTGGGACACGCGCGTAGGAGGAAGTCGGATTGACCGAAATCGAGGTGGAATTGGGCGTAGTTTCTCTTCTTGTTTTTGACGAGCGTTACGGGTTTGGGATCCGAAGGAACGGCGATAGGATTTGGACGCCTTCGGGTGTAGGTGTTGATGATGTGGTGTTGCTGGTTCTCCCAGATGGATAAATCGTCATCATTGTTGGGAGAAGAGGAAGCGGGGGTAGATTTGAAGAAAGTGCTGATCTTGGACTGCATCTGCGATTCAATGATGGATGTTTCGTTGTTGCTTTTGCACCCATGTTAAGGTTGGTCATTTTCATTTGCCGCCAAAACTTCTCGTTTTGTTTTTGAAGTTTCCCGCTCATTATCTCTTTCGAACAACTCATTGTGGCGCGGAAGCTCCAAATCCCAATTAATTCATAGATTACGCTGGTTAATGATTTTCATAAATATATAAACATTTACTTATTATTGTCTTTATATATCCCATATGTATAAAATGGAGTTTACTGTATATAGTAATAAAATGTACAATTCACCCAAATACAAAAAAAAAAAAAAGATCCACTATATGACAAAACAGAACTTTTATTTTTATTTTTTATGAAATCTATAAAAAGAATAGCGTAATTAGCTCTGGTTATGCTACTCCAATATCTTCTTACAAGGGGACATTAGAAAATTTTATTATTATATTCCCCACACAAAAAGTTAGAAGAAAATGCAAAGCAGAAACGGTTTCTAACTTTCAAGGTAGCAACGTAACTGAATAAATAAAAAGTCTATTAACATGAAAACATTTAATAAATAATAAAGAATAATGAAAGCAAGTGGTATTGGAAGGCCGTTACTGTTTGATGGGCCGTGTGTTTATAAGGGGGTACTGGTGGCTGAAGGCCCAATCCGAGTTGTACGAAAGTACTCACTGAGACGAAACTGACTTTGTTTGTGGGCGTGCCAAATGCAAATGCAAATGCAACAAACGCAGCAGCAGGCCACGACGGCACCAATCTCAATCTCCACTCCTCCTCCCTCCTCCGGTGGCTCCGCTTCCGAGGCACCGCCGAAGCAGGTTGCTCAAGCAATGGACAAACTCGGACAGGCTGAAAGAATCATCGCCGATATCCGAATCGGCGCCGACCGCCTCCTGGAAGCGCTCTTCGTCGCGGCAGCGCAGCCTCACCAAGGCAACAAGCCTCTCCAAGTGTTCCTCAAGGAAGATGCCTGCATGCGTCAGTATCTTCAAGACCTTAAATCGCTTGGTAAGCGTGCGGTTCCAGTCGTTCCCCTTCAATTCCTGGTTCCGCGGATTAGGGTTTTTGGTTTGCACTCTGCAACGTTGTTTTAATGATTAGTGCTGCTTTCTTTTGTAGGTAAGGAGTTGGAAGAGTCTGGAGTTCTCAGTGAATCACTTAGGTCGAGGAAAGATTTTTGGGGCTTGCATATGCCGCTTGTTTGTCCAGATGGCGCTGTGGTTGCATATGCGTGGAAACGACAGCTTGCAGGTCAAGCTGGCGCTTCTGCCGTTGACAGAACCAGGTTCGTTTCCGTTAAATCTGTTCTGTTTTAGTTCTGTATGCCATTTGAAAATCTGTGTTAGTTCATTTGGATAAGGAAATAGGATGGAAAATAATGGATTCAAATTCAAACGTCTTTTATTTTATTTGAAAGTCGTGAGTCAAAGATAGGAAGAATAGCGGAAGGGAATTATGGTATCTGGTATTCTTAGACCGGTGATTTTTTTTTTTTTTTTCTGATGATTTTTGTGCATACATAACTGGATATCTTAATCGTCAAGTTTTGCTATCACATCCTGCATACATATAGAGCACAATAGTTATGATACTTCCAAGTTTCACGTATCAAACCAATGAGACATCAATATTTTTATTCCTTTCACGGATAATACTTTTGAATACGTCACCGATGTGTATTGACTAAATGTACAAGCTTTTAAATCTATAAAAGTTCAAGAAACATATAAGTATGTGTAATATAGAAACATATAAGTATGTGTAATATAGAAACATATAAATATTAATCTTCGTAAACCGAAGATGAAAATGGTTGTTTATGAATTATTTTAAAAAAGTAATGAGATTGATAATGCTATTTCTATACCTAAATAATATAAAGTATTTTATAATGACAATGATTTATATTTTTTATTTCCACAATGTCTAGAAATTGTGATTTGAAATTTGGATTTCCATGATTCTAGTTTTATATTTATTCTGTTTTATGAATTCTTGTACATATTTAAATATGTATCTTAAACTTATCATGTCCTGTTTTTTCTACTTGTACATGTATCGAATTCATGCATCCTAGGTAATAATGCGTTATATGATCCTTATGCTATGAGGTAACTGCCTCATTCTTAAGTTGTGCAGAGATGGTAGTCAGATATTATGAGTAGATTAGTTTGTTTATCGTAGACAGTTAGACACATAACCAGGACTGTTAACAATGGCAATATTTTTGCTCACTTCTCAGTTGACTTTCATGAAGTTTGCCTCCAAGTTTTTCTGGTCTAAAATTGATTTTAATTTATCTATCCTTGCCAACAATATTTTGCACGACATTTATTTGCTTCACTTTGTTCGATACAATTGGCAAAGCAGTGCTTGGCAGATTTCATTTTTTATTTTGTTTTTCATGGGTATTATTCTATATAATGCTCTTGCTTGCTGATCTCCTCCCATTTGATACTGCTGATTTGTGCTACTTTAGCTGTTCACTTAGGCTTTTGAATCATATCAGGTTAGCACTCAAAGCCTTCACTGATCAGAAAAGGCGTTTTTTCCCACATCTTGATGATGGACTTGAAACTGGTGACCCAGCTTCAAAGAAATGTTGTCGGTCTGACGAAATTACAGTGGATACCAAGGAAGAAATTAGATTTCTGAGGACGCTACCAGATGTTCTGAAGTCTGTGGAGAAGGATGTGCCAAGTCTGAAAATTTTAACTTTTGAACGATTGGACTGGTTAAAAAGAGCTTCCTCGCTTACCTCATCAACAAATGAGAGTTCTCTGGAACATAACTATCATGGTTCTAATAAGCTAAGGCTTGGATCTGTGGGAACTGTTGCTGAAGAAAAGATTGCTGTGATAGAAATGTTATTTCCATCTGTTTTCAGAGCTGTTATATCCTTGCATCCTGCTGGTTCCATGGATCCTGATGCTGTGGCTTTGTTTTCTCCATATGAGGTATACCTTCCAGTGTTATTGTGACATGAGAAATGTTTGAACACTCTACTGTTCCTGAAGTTTATTGGACGTTACGAATTTTGGCTGGTTCGGCTTCTCATTTAGTGACTCCTGATTAAGAAGTGGAACCTACCATAATATGTGATTTTCAGCCAATGATAGTTTCAGAAATAGTGTTTAAGAGAATGTTGCTAGCATTCCTCTTCTGACATATATCATAATTTAGAATTTTTCTGTTTCCTTACATTCATTATGGTGTGTGAACTGTTTGGTTATCAGCATGCTATGGACATCTTAGATGATGCCTTAACATCAGTTTTGTGATAGTTCCTTGTTAGTGATGTGATCTTCCCTTTCCCATCTCCTGAGTCCCTAGTTTCAGTATATCAATCTTCTATTCTATGCTGTCCAGTTCTTGTTTTGATCAGTTAAACCGACTGATATTGTTTGGTTTGAAAACATTGATGCAACAAATTGAAGAGTCCATACACTTAAGTGTTTTAAATCAAAGATTTATAAGCATAACCACCAATAACGGACAAAAAAATTCATAGTACGCTGCCAGGTAGATGGTTTTTTCTTTCAAAATGCCTATTTGATTAAAGCAAGCTTGGAAATAAGGGATAAATGGACTTAAATCAGGTACAATTAGTGCTGATCCTAGGGTTAAAGCATATTCTTTTATATTTGTACCCAAACCCCACTAGGTAGGAGGCTCATGCGCTGTGTCTAAAATTCCCTCGGCAATTAAGTTGTCTTTTGTATGGAGTCACTGTTTGATTGACATGGACCCCAAGTTAGGAAAACTTACGTTGGTTGGGTCCTACGAATCAAGTCGGTCATTTTTGCCTGTTGAGCATTGTTAGTTAATAGTAGGCCATATTAGTAATGTATAATTATTTAGCCTGCTATAGACAGGAATAAAATAAAGTAAAAGGGGTTAGTTAGTTGGTTTGTTACTTTTTGAGTGGAAAGACCGGGTTTGCAAATCACTGGTAGCTGTGTGTTGGGACACGGTTCTGAATCGTGTGATTATGGCAGTTCATGGCTGTTACAAAGGCGTTTACCCTTCTGATCTGTTGAGACAGATAGTGTTTCCGTGGTTCCTTATTTAGTTTAGGAAGATTTTCTACCTACTCGGTGTTTTGCACTTATTTATTTGCTCTCCAATATGACTTATTTTGACTATAAAAAATACCTATTTGTTATTTCTGAACAAATTTGCTTGATTTTTACATCTGAATATCCAAGAATTTTTTAGTGTCTTGATATCGCCTGTCAATGTATTTAATTGTGTACTTCTTGACAGAATGGAAGCTATGTGCATGCAAGGGGTTTTTCAGTTCATCACGTGTTTAGACATATTACGGTAGCAGTCTCTCTGTTGCTTTTCATTTAATTAATTAGTTACTCTTTGAGGTCTTTTTTATTATAGCTTATTTGTCTTGCACTGCAGGCGTATGCAGAGACAGCTCTGCAGTATTTTCTTGGGAACCAAACTGAAACGAGTCTGTATTGTCTTTTGGTACTGTAATTATCTCTTTCTAATCATGATGCATCTTTTAGAAGGTATTAATTCTTTTTATTTGAGGTTTTCTTAGCTGTCTTCCTTTTTTTGTTGCAGCACTGGATTTGTAGCTACCAGACTCTGTTTTCAAAATCATGCAGGTTCAATTTACACTTTATATAAATTAGGTTTCCCTGTCATTTGGGAAAATTACTAATATCAATTTTTTGATGGTGCAGCAAATGCTCACGGCTACTTGCAATGGATAAACAATCAACCTTACTGCTACCTCCAGTCCATCGACCTTATTGGCAGTTTTCCTTTTCAAAAATTTTGACAAACATATCCTCAAAGGACCAGAATTCGGATATTACTCTGGCGTATCATATTGGCTGCCTCTCTGAGGAAATATAACTGCATCTACCAATGATTCAGGTAAACCAAGTGCTCCCAGGAGCTAGAGTTTCCATTTCATTGTTGTGTGCATAGATTGGAAGACAGGAGTTGAAGTGAGTTGTTTATCTTGGGTCTACATCTTTCATCTCTTATATTGCATCTTCGGGAAATTGATGAGTATGGCTTATATAAGCCTCATAAAGATGGCCGCATCTATTCATTCGCCCAAGATATCACAGATCACGTTCATTGAGATTGTTCTTTGGACACCTGGAAGTTCTCACTGATCATTACTACAAGCAAAAGGTACAAGACGCGAACATTATGACCTGTGTTTGCAAGATGAAAGTGCCAGCAGATTTTAGTACGATGCTGACTGCGCAACCACCTCCATCCAAAAATAGTGAATAATTGTTGAGCTGCTGAGAATCTGTATGTTGAGCCACCTGTACATGGTCCTAAATGTAAGTGTTCTTATGTAGAGGATAATGTGTACCCATAGCAAAAGATTTCGAATTGGATAAGTCTTGTCATTGCAGGAGTTGAATCGGTTACAAGCATAGGTTATTAGACTGTGTGAATAAACTCGACTCGGAAACTAATATCAATTTAATAATAAATATAATAATATTAATTCTTTATTATTAAAATAATCAAAATAAAAACTTAATTGAATTTGTACAATAATATAATCAAAATTAAAAAAATAATTAAAAATTTTTTAAATGTCTAAAATTTCTCCATCTAAAATCTTAAATAATCTCTTAATCTAATATGTTGTATCTATTTAAAAACATTAAAATCACAAATTTCTTAATTCGTCAATCTAACCTAGAGGATGGTGTGCAACAGTGAACAACGACAAAGAACGTGATCATCGCACGATCTAAGTGAATGTTGTGCAACCATCGCATGATCCAGGTAAACATGCATGATTAAGCGAGCGTTGTGTCACTACTGGGCGACCAAGGACAAGGGTGGTGACGACCATGACGATGATAAGCAGTAACGAATAGTGGGGAGGAGCGAGATATGAAACTTGCAGCGACGGATAGTGGGAAGGAGCGAGATATGAAACTTATGAAAAAAAATGAGGAAAGTCAAAGAAGATTTAAGTTTTTTTTTTTTTTAACTCGGTGACTCATTTATGAGAGTTTACTTAGAGTCCACCGAGTTTGATTCAGAGTTTATTCAAAAAAGAGTTTACTCACGAATGAACTTGTATAAAATTATTTCACTCGTTAACTCTAAGAATTAGCGAGTTGACTCGATAGGTTATATGATCAGAGGGATAACGTTGCGTGCAAAGTATATAATGAGATAATTTGAAACATATTACTGAATATCGAATTAGGCTGTTTTTCTGTCGTAGAATGTCCTGGGACATTAGTTGGTGTTGTGATGGTTCAGTGTTACCTACCTTTTTTTAAATGAAGTGTATTTTATGTGGTATGTTGGGATACGGGAACTAGTGTCCTGAGGGTATTAAATAAAAAGTAGGCAATTTTTATTTCATGTTAAATTTGAATTTATTATGATTTAGATTCGTTTTATGCAACTATTATTAATATAGATTATTTGATTCATTATATTATTAATTAATTCATTAACTTCTATTGTCCAAAGAAATCTTAGTAAATTATTATGTGACAGTATTTAGAAAGACAAAAAATATTCCACATGAAATGCCACCTATTGACACACTTTTAAAAATGAGAAGAGAATGTACTCATCATTTTATTGAACAAAACGTAGAACAATGTTATGTCTATTTTTATATAATTTTAACATATAAAGGATAAAAAATTTTAATATCCAATATATTTATTAAATGGATATTTGGTAGAAAATCATTATAATTTTTTTATTAATAAAAAAGATTAAAATAAAATAAACAAATGATAATATAAAAATCTAAAAATATACTCAATATTTCGTAGCACGCGTCTATAATAAACGAGTGAGAGTTACAAAAAGTATTCAACCAATATTTATATAATTTGTTTAACTGATAATATTTAGCTTTTAAAATAAGGAAAGGATATGGCATTGGAATTCACCACATGATTTAGCCACTACTACAAATTAAAAAGTAGTTTCATTTCATAAATATATTATTAAAAATTAATTTATTTTTTGCATTTTCACTTTTTTGCTTTTATCAAATGTCTAATTTATAAAATAATTAAAGTGACAACGAAGCTAAGGGTACAATTGTACTTTACATTGTGGTGTTGCATGTACATTGAAAGCTTTTACTCCGTTTCATCTTAAATATAACAAAAAAAAATGTTGACACAAAATGAGTCCATGGAATCATCTACAACCTAAATTTTATTTAGATTCTATTTCAATAACTTTTTTCTTATTCTTAATATTAAGTCTCAATAAAAGGCATTTTAAGAAAAGTTCTAGACGAAATTATAAGATTAAACTATGCCAATTAACCTTATTAATTTTTTTTTCTTTGACTAACTTTTTATGTTATCCATAGTTCAAATAAATTATATATTTTGTTCGTAATTACAACAAGATTCTGTTTTCATTAGAATTCAAATCATATTTAAAAAAAAAAAATACTGTCCCTGTAACTGATATTTAAACCTTTTATTATAAAAAAAATATATTGTTATTATCAACTTATCAAAGGATTAAGACATTGCTCAATGGTATTCAAACAGAATCCGAGTTTATATTTGTGTTGAGTTGTCTATATAACATATGCATATGGAAGATATGTTCAATATATTTTTAGGCCTAAGCCAAGTTTAGGTGTTCTTCAATATGTTTCTTTACTGAACTTGTTTAAAATTGAATAATGTGTTCAACAAAATATACAATTCGAATAAATTGTATAATATGTTTTGAATTAGAAAAATTAACGAAACATATTTGAAGGGTTAATAAGAGTTGATTGTAATATTTATAATATTAGGTTAGACATTTATTCTAACAACCTTAACAATTAAATATTTAAATATATGTGACATTCACAAAATTAAGATAAAAAACTCATTCAAATATTTTTTTTAGTTTTATAAGAAGTTTTGTTTTTTTTAAATAATACAAAACCATACAAAATAGAAACACTAAAAAAAGTTATTTTTCATCAAATAAAATATAAATCTAATTCATTACCAAAAACGTACACCTTTCTAAAAAAATTTAATAATTACGATTATATTGAACTAACTAATAAAAGAAAGTAGTATATAATATTAAATAACTTATTTTGAAGGATTTAAATCTAAAACTTGAAACTTTTTATATTTAAAATATCAACACTCTATTATCTATTTTGGCCACATTTAGCATGTTTAGCGATAATTTCTGGAGATATATGAAAATTTTAAAATCAACAAAAAAAAATTTATAGTTTTTATATACTGTGAGTCACAGGTATTTGACAATTACATCACATGAATTCTTGTGAATGTTTATAAGTTGTAGAGATTTATTCATATAATGCCTCTAAGTGCAGATATGGCATTATCAGTTCAGTCTTTGATATATGGCAATGGAAAAAAATTGTAAGCAAAAATGAAGGGAGGCAGAAATAAAGGAAAACAATGGAAGAAACAAATTTAGAAGATCATAAAAGCATCTACAAGAACAACCTACCCTCATCCTTTTGTTGGAGAATGACAAAATATTTTTTGGTCATTAAATGTTGACCTGTTACACAGGCAAATCTTAATCAACTTGCTATGTCTGGTCAAACTTAAATGTTAGCTACAACTTTAACACGTTTATTTCTTCAATTTTAACAGCGAAGATCATAATTTAAGTTTGATTTTGACCTTGAATTAAACTTTTATTGTTGTGTGTTTCTCTCTTACATTTTCATTCGTTGTCAATTGTAAATTTGTCGACTTGGTTAAGTTGTCTGTTTGCACAACTGTTTACACTTGACAAGACCAAAGTTGGTGTTGAAGTTATTTCAAATCTTAGTTGAAATTAGTGTGTTTTGCTGTTATTGCTTTATTTATTAACATGTATTCATTTAGTTGTTCTCAATAAGTATGAATAAAGAAAAGTGGTTCAAGAATCATCCCAAATAATAGTCATCTACCCGAACCTATTCCCCGTTATAGAGGCATTTTAAATTTAAATAAAAATATATAAAATACGATAATATCATCATTGATAAAAATGATATTATTAGATCTCTTACAAAGGAAGAAAATATAATAAAAATAATAATGAAAACACTTTTAATTAAATTTAAAATAGCTTTAATTAAGGGTATTTTATATAAAAATAATTAATATAAAAAATGAATTAATTGTCATAAAAAAGACTAAACATCAATTCTTTACATAGAGGGAATAATATTAGGATGGTTTTTCTGCAGAGTTAGAAACAGAGGCATTTTCAAAAGAGTAAAAAACAATAATTTGATTGGGAGTCATAATCAAAAAACTTAGGCGTACAAAAATATCAAGTAACTAATCAAGAAGAGAGTTTTAAAATTTAATTAGGAAGAAGCATCAAGTAATAAGAAAAGAAAAAAAACTGAGAATGGCATACAACTACGTCACTCATATGTTCCAATCCATTAGAGTGAAAGGTATAAATTAATAATTGTATTGGATTGCATCTTGGCCTGTGAGTCTCTCACATGGCCAATAGAATGTGTGATGAGGGTAGGTGGGCCAGTTGTGGGCACGAAGGTAGCTACGTGCGTGGCAAAAGGAGGGTTATTCAACTTGTCACCAAACTTGGTCACGTACCAAATTCAGTTTCAGATGGCATTTGGGTCATCGATTGATTCGTAGTTGGGTGTTTTACCAATAGAAAACGAACAAGTGACCACATTCCAAGGGGCTTTTGTGTGTGCCAACTGCATGGCAGATAATTATTTGATGGTTCTCTTGATTGACATGACTTCCCTTCATGCCATGTGAGATTAATCAGTCATCCACGTCAAATAACAACATACTTTGCTGGCTGGTCTTGCTTCCCTGCTACCAAGTGAACCTCATGCTCCACCATTCACTAATTGGACAATGAGTGAGTGAGAACCATGTGTCCACAACGTAATCAGGATTCCGTTACGTACCCGTAAATGCTTTAGATTTTGTAAGTGGAATTTCAGGTCTCAAATACATAAGATAAGTATTGGAAAAAGGACATGGCCTGGCACATGGCTTCTTGTCTTCAGCTCATTCGAATGTTGCCACGAAAGCAGAATTGAAAGCTTCGAGGGTGTGAATAAAAAAAACAAAAGAAAGGGATTTGTGTGGAAGATATTTGCGGTGGATTTCTGCGCATTTACTGCTACTTCACCAAAATAATTGACAATGTTAGGCTACTTTCAAAACCAATTATACATCGCTGCATTCTGACTCCAAAATTAATGCGAGTATAGACCATGTCACCAACACATACCACCTTTCGTCAGCGTGCGAACTAACCAAGTGGGTTTTGGAGAACCAAAATTTAATTATATCAGTTCGATCACGTGCCTCTTAGGCAGTATCAAGCATTTCTGAATGGACTAAAACAAGAGTCAAACGCTGATCTTCAGTTCTGGTCATAATATTTTTCACAATATGCAACAAGGTGTAGCTCCAATTGCCTAGACTTTTGATACCAAGGAAGCAAAATTCAATAAAAGGTCACCAACTAACAGTACATGCATTATGGGTTATATTACAAGGACACCAAAAAATCGGAGGAGGCAAGAATCCACCACCATTTAGGTTTCACGAACCAAACGTAGCAGGAAATACAAGTAACAAAAAGGCACGAGCATAGCGAACAGGTCATTCTCCATGTCTTCCGCAATAACTAGGAGTGGTCTCTTTCCCCCGATTAACATAACTGATGAGAATATTCTAATTCCACATCAAAATGTGCACTCCAACACTTTCAAAAGTAAATTCGCGTATGAAATTTACCATTCATGTCTTGGATGAGGATAAAGCGGTTATCCAATTACCACACCAATTTGACCACAGTACTTTCCATTAGTACCTTCACAAGGATAAATATCTTCCTCACAAACTTTAGCAAGGAATGACTTTTGCAAATGTAAAATTTTAGATATTACCGGTTAAAAGGGTCGCTACTTACAAAATATATTCCCACAAATCCCCGCCCTACATTAATGCATTTATAATGTCAATGGATTCTTTCGGTTTGCGTTGCATCAATGCACCACGGCACAGGTTAAAAGGTTCACATTAAAAGTCTCGTCCAATCAAGGTTGACAAAAGATCGCTGAAACGTACATAAATCAACAAAAAACAAGCATTCTCATTGATGATTGACTGTGGCTCAATATCTACAACCATTAACACTTAAATGTCATAGTGGAAAATACAAAGCATACAGATGAGATTTTAAGGGCATATGAAATCTCATGTACTCAAACACTATCATACCACTGGTACTAGACACCTTGCCAAGACATTTTAAGACAGACAGAAAGAAAGGAGCATGCTATCTACAACTACTTGGAAAAACAAAAGGAAAAAGGGTACAACAAACAATTTGTTTCACCGGCCATCGGCTGAAGTAAAAGAATCTGCAAATCCAGTAGGCCTCGCGGGGATACTGCTCTTACTGTCTTCTAGGTCCATATAACTCAAGTCCTTTCCTTCTGCCTCTTGCCATCCCTTCACCATCTGGTTAAGGGGAAGGCTATAATCGATCCCGGAATACTCCTCAGTGTCATCATGAAAGGGTTTCCATTGCTCAACAAGCGGTGCCAGCACATTCACGGCATGACCCATCTCTGGCCGTTGGCTTGGTTCTCTGGCAGTGCAGTGCCCAGCTAACTCAGCAATGATGGAGATGCTCTCAAATGTTTCTTCCTTAACATCAAGGACTGGGTCAATAGC
Source organism: Sphenostylis stenocarpa (assembly GCA_963425845.1). Classification (NCBI taxonomy): domain Eukaryota; kingdom Viridiplantae; phylum Streptophyta; class Magnoliopsida; order Fabales; family Fabaceae; genus Sphenostylis; species Sphenostylis stenocarpa. The sequence continues at coordinate 35,131,733 of OY731398.1, read as the reverse complement.
AGCCATTAGTTTCTTCTTATCTGATTTTATATACCAGAACCATGCTGCTAAGTATTGGCTTTCCTCGGGTCTTTCCTCATCAAGTGCCATTAGTCCAGTCAACAGCTCCATTAGTACAACCCCGAAACTAAAAACATCTGCTTTCGTGGTGATTTTTCCTGTCACTGAAATATATTTGAAAATTAAAACCAGGATTAGTATAAAATCTGAACATACCAAATAATTTAGGGCAAATAAAGTTGAAATTTGTGTTACAAGACAAATAATGCATAAATGAAAAGTTCATAATTAATTTTTTTTCCTATAGAATCTGTTTACTCTATTGACATGATGAAAGGAATTAAAATCGATCACGCCAATACTTAAAACCCTGTAGAACTAGTAAACAAAATACCTGCATATTCTGGGGCCAAATATCCGAAAGTCCCCGCAAGCCTGGTCACTACAGATTTTTCGCCTTCAGGAGCAAGTTTTACCAATCCAAAATCTGAGACCTTTGCTCTGAAATCATCAGCAAGCAAGATATTTGACGGCTTAAGATCTCTGTGAATGAAGCTCTGGTGAGCCAGAGTATGAAGATACTCCATCCCTCGGGCAACATCCAATGCAATATTGAGCCTCCTCTTCCAAGAGAGTGGCTCCAGTTCAAGGCTTTTCCAATGGAAAAGATGCTTACTTAGGGCCCCTTGTGGCATATACTCATACACTAGAATCCTTTCATTACCTTCAATAGAAAAACCCAATAGAGACACCAGATGCCGGTGCCGGACTTTCGATAGAACTGCAATCTCGGCTTGAAATTCATCCAATGCCTTGCTACTAATCACACCAGCTTCCATTCGTTTCACTGCAATTTTAGTTCCATCATCCAACTCTCCCTTATAAACAACTCCAAATCCACCACGGCCAAGCTCATTCTCGGGCGCAAAATTCTTGGTCACATTCCTGAGAACTTGAACCGATATTCTAAGATTTCCAGCTTCAATGACATGAGACTCCCCAATTCCACTGCTATTCCTACTCCCAGAACCACTCCCTGTCAAAGTGGAAATGCTTCCATATGTATTATTAGCAACAGCAATCTTCACAGCACTGTCCGAATCCGATGGATCTCTAGGGTGAATTACCAGTGAAGCTGGAGCTTGGAAACCGCCCTTCCTCCTCTTGAAACAATATGCATAGAGTGGAATGAGCAGAAAAGCCGCAGCTGCCACACCCGCAATCGGAGCAACAATGGAAACCAATTCTTTCCTTTTGAATTTCTTAGGTTCACGAGAATCACTCGAACTAGAATTGGACTGACCCGATGAAGGGTCAACATTCCCTGATCCAGATGATGGGTTCTTGCTCCCTGATGAAGGATTTTCAGCACCGCCGTTGAACAGAGGATTCCCAGTAACAATAGGTTTCAATCCAGTCTTAAACACAGGCAGTGGAGGAGAAATGTTATTCCCACTCAGATCTAACAATTTCAAAGATGTCAAACTACTCCAATTACCGGGCACCGCACCACTAATATCATTCCCCCCTAACCTAATCTCAACAAGAGAACCCAAATTTGCAACAGAAGGACTTAAACTCCCACTAACATTCAAATTAGGTAAATTAATCATATTCACCTTTCCATCATCATTACACTTTATCCCCAACCAATGCCCCCCACAAGGATCATTCCCACTCCACGAATCAACCAAATTCTCAGGATAATTCAATCCCCCAAGAAACTCCAACAGCGCCGTCACCTCAAACGCGCAAGGAACCCCTGATTTGTTCACACAAAAATCGTTATAATCATACGACACATGAGCCGCTTTAAAATTCGGAATCGGACCCATAAAATGGTTGTTATTCAAGTCCAGCTTGTCCAGCTTCAAGTCACCCAAACCTTGAGGAACCAACCCGACGAGGTTGTTCACATTAAGGTTAAGATCCCGCAGAGAGCTCAAATCCCCAATGTTGTCGGGAATCGTTCCAGTGAACAAGTTCCCATGAAGCCACAAACTGGTGAGCGAAACCATCGAAGCCACAACGTCAATTCTTCCAGTAAGACGCTCCCCCTGCTGGTTATTCAGCCACAGAACCTGCAACGACGCCGAGCCGTTTAGACTCAGCGGAACCTCACCCGTTAAGTTGTTGTTGGAGAGCTTCAAAAACGACAGCGAGTTCATCGTTCCGAGAAACTCAGGTAATGGGCCGGCGAGGTTGCAGCCCATACAGGAGAAATTGGTCAACTGCGTTGACCCCTGGAGAGTTTGCGGTAAGTGCCACCCGCCGGAGCTAGCGTTGAGGTTATTGTTGTCCAACGCGAGTACTTCCAAGCTCTGAAGCCCGTCAAAGAAATCTGAGGGGATGGAGTCGAAGTTATTGTTGTCAAGGTACAAGTATTTCAGATTTGACAGGCCGCTGAAGGAGGGTAATGGGCCGTTCAGCCTATTGTTCTGGAGGCCCACGTTGAAGAGATTCGTGAGCTGGTTCAGGTTCCGCGGCAGAGGACCGCTCAGGTTTAACCCCTTCGCCTGAATCTGGTTCACGCGGTTGTTACTGTCGCAGAAAATGTACTTCCATCCACATGGATCATCGCCGCTGTCCGGCCAAGGCAACAGGTCCGGGTTGTCCAACCCGTTCCGAAATTGACGCAGGATTTTGACGTCGTTCGGGTCGGCGGTGGCGAGGGAAAAGAGGAGGGTGAAGAGGAGTGTTAGTGAAGAGTGGAGCATGGCGGCGCGTGAATGCACGGTTCATCTGAGAGAGTGGAGGTGGAGTAATGTTTGGCGGGATTTGAAGCGACGCATGTTGAATCTTGGTATCAAAAGATGCAGGAGGAGTTAGAGAGAGTGGAAAAAGTGAAGATTAGTGAGAACAAGAGAATTTCGGTTGGGTGTTGCTTTTTAGAATTTCGCAATTCCCGTTACGGTGTCGCATAAGGCCTCGTCTTACTCCCATCCATATTTTTCGAAGGACGAAATGGTTTGACAGGCCCCACACCGTCACGCAGACACCTTCTCTCTCAAAGGTGGAAGAAAATCCACCATCCCCGTTGTGCTCGTTTTACTTTAATCTTAATTTCGTAGTGTTTCCCTTTTAGTATCTAATTTACAAAATAAATAATAATATTCTATAAATTTAAATTAATATACTGCAATCATTTGTCCCTCATTGTTATAAATTATGTAAAAATTATATTAATAAAACGAGTGAAATACAAGAAAATAATAAGCATATAATAAAATCCTACCTCATACAAAAAATGTAATAAATAGTTTAATACAAAGATAAATAAATAAATATAAAGCTAACATTTTTTTAAAATATACTTCAAATATATAAGTTTTTAAAAACATTACAAACTATTAAAACATTATTTATAAAAAATATTAATAAAGTTAAACAAGTTTGTATAGTTATTAAAAAAAAAAGTTAAACCTTAGTTAGAATAACGTGTGAAACATAACTATAAAAGAACGTAAGAATTAATATATGAGATTTAGTTTTAAAAAGATAAGTTTATATAAAAATTAAATGTAATATCATTTTTTTTCTTAAAATAAATCATAAAATGCATTGAATAAGTAATTTTTTCACAAATAATTAACTTATAATTAATTCAGTGATTTGGCTTCATGCGATAACCAAATTTTGAGTCAACCAGTCAAAACAGGCTTCGTATGTGTATTAGTATTATTGACTGACTTTTTTTTATTACTTTTAATAATTTTATGTTATTTAATTAAATACTTTAAAAATAATATATCAAACTTTAACGCCTACTATTGCATAAATTAATAATTTAAAAAGTATTGGTAAAACTTTTTTTGTGTTCATCAATAATGCATCTTTTTATGGTAAACCACAAAGCTAGAAAAGAAATGAACAACATCGACGTAACCGTAGGTCACGCACATTATTTTACCGGACAAATAATATCGCATGATTATTTTTTTCTTTTTTTAACAGTGAAATTACTTTTGATTCCTTTCCAGTGATTTTTCAATTGTAAAAATATATTTAGAAGAAAAGTTACGATATTTTAACACGAAAACCTATCACTAAGGATTTAAAGGTATAACAACAACACATACAACTAATTTTACCAATTTGTACAGAATAGTAATAGGTTTAAAATTAATGACAGTTGGGTGCATCTAATTTGTTATTGCACGATAATTTAATAGTTAATTATTGGTGAAAGTCTCTTGTTTATTTGATATGCTTTAAATTTATATTAGGTTATTCTACATATTATCAATTGGTTTTATGTTAAAATCTTAACATGGTATCATAGTCAAAGTCTAATATATTTTTGTTTATTGTCATTAATCAAAAGTTACCCTTTAATTGGGTCAAAAGTACTATTTGTCTGATTCAGGTAGACTTTGTTGGAGGGGACGTGTTGAAGGTTATTGTGATGAGTCAAAAGTTATTATTTAGTTGAATTAAAAGTACCATTTGCCATATTAGACTACTCCACATGTTGCCAATTAGTTTTATATTGGAACCTTAACAATTACATATTTACACATTCATTTATCTACTAAAAAGATGAAAATTAGAATATAAACAGGTGATTTAACTCGTCAATCTTAATCTGTTTTAACTAATTTATCAACTCGATAGATTAAAAGATTGATTAAGAATGAGATAAACATATGAATGAACTTTAAAATAATATTTATATATTAAAATAAAAATAAAAAATTATATTTTTTTATTATTTATTACAATAGTAAATATATAATAATATAATTTACATTATAAAATTAATTAATTAAATTTAAATTATTAATTATTTTAATATATAAATATAATAAATTTTTAATTTATATGATAAAAATATTAATTAATAAATAAAAATTTAAAATTTATTCATACAATTAAAAATATATTAAAAAAATACATGTAAAAAAATTTATTAATGAATTAACCAATAAATCCAATTTTTGGTGAGATAAATTAAAGTATGTAACATGTACTAATTACGGTGAATACTTCATCTTATTATAGATTTTGGTGGATGAGATGCGAGACCGATAAAATAAATTAACCTATTTGATTATGCTAAATATATATTTAGTGCAATAGTCCAATACATTTATTTTAGACAAGTTGTATTTGTTAGAATAATAATGTGCAAACAAATTAATTGAACACATTTGATGGATGTAAAAATATTGTTGCCTTTAACTATTTAAGAGTACAAATAGGAGTATAAATACAAAAAATGTGTTAATGAAACTTTGAATTCTAAATAGTTTAAAAAGATAAAACATCATAAATATAAATCAGAAATAGTTGTTGAGTCATGAGTGAAACCTAATATTTTGACCTTTAGCCGCCCGCACTCACAGCCTCATCTAGCTACCGTGTTAAATTAATCAACAAAGAAGAGAGTTTTTTTTTTTTTTGTTATTATTATTACGAAGAGCAACTTCTTAACTTACTACTCAAGTCTCTTCAATATTAAAAAAAATGTAGGAGTTTATAAATTTTAATTTTTATTTTAATTTTTTAAGTATGACTTCTAAAAAATATTAAAAAATTTATCCTCGAAGACACTGGTCCATTGAAAATCGTAGTTTTTGTTTGGTATACAATCTTAAACGGAATTCCAACATATGTAAACACTTACATATAAAGAAAGATTTCAGCACAAAACGACAAGTTTTCTTATGTGTTTTGCAGCTCTAAAGCAACGGATAATTTTGTTTTTCTCACAATTCTCATTGTATTTGGCAAAAAGAGCTATATTGGGTTATGGAGGAGTATTAAGGAGAAAAAAAAACTAACTCATTTATTGATTAGGAATCGGTGAAAGAAAAGAGAAAAATAAAAATTTAATGAAGAGTTCTATTATTTTTTTTCAATTTGAATACAAACTAATTAGTTTTATTTTTACTGTAAAATACAATAACAATAATAATTTTTAACGACAATTATTTTAAATATATTATTAAAAGAGATGCAGTTATATTTTTGAAATTATAATTAATTATATGATAATCCTTGCTGAAGATAATATCAATGATAAATTTTTAATAATTATTATTATATCTTCGTCTTTTTTTTTTTTTTTTGCATATTTTTTTATCGCAATCAGTTCCTCAACCACTCTTTTCTCTTTATAAATTTTCTATAACTACTCTACGAGATCGTTAGATTCTTGGTCCTCACGTAATAACATATATAAATCTTAATAAGAATATTAATATTGATCTATGATAATCTGTTCTTTAATCTTTGTATTCTCCAATTTCTTTTTTTCAATCTATCTTTTTATTTTTATTTTTCTCCTCTCACACTTTTTTGATGGTTTAGTGTAAAAAGAACCTTATAGTCAGAGATAAAACTCTCTTCGTTATTAACCTGTGAGAAGAAAAGTCTCATATCAGGAAAATCTTAGTTTGTTGCTTCCTTTTCTTACTATAAAAGGAGCACAATATTTACCTTGTAAGATGCACCAAAATCACTTCCTTTTCTTTCTCTTGCTGCTTTAGTACTTGAGAGATAAATTAAGAGAGAAAAATAGTTTCTCCTTTTATGTTCTCTTAGAGTTGTTTTTCCTTTATTTTCAAGAGAGAGTGTTATTGTTTCCTCCTTGAAGGTAGAGAGAAATGTTGTAATTTCTTTCAGTAGTGGAATTACTCTTTTGCCTATTGTAGGTGTTTTTCTCATCTTTTTATTTTAGTTGTGTGTGCTTATACTTTTGTCTAATACCTAATAGTAGGGTTTTATGATAATGTGTTCTTTAATTTCTTTATTCTTCAATCTCCTTTTCCCAATCTATTTTTTTCTCTTTTTTTCTCCTCTCACATTTTTTTATGGTTTAGTGTGAAAAGAACCTTATAGCTAGAGACATAATCCTCTTCATTATTAACCAACATCCATCATCAAGTTGGTTACCGTAAATTTTTATTTTATTCTGATTTTTCATAATAATCAATATGTTATTATATTTTATTAAATCACATGTGAATTTATCATTATATTTTACATAAGTCACATAATAGAATTAATTTAATTAATTAGTTCTATCATTCTCTCACTTGACTCATGTGATATCATATCATTCCATAATTTAATACTTAAGTCATAATGCGCATTAAAAGACCTTACATAAATTGGTTCTATCATCATTCATAATTAAATATACAATTATAACAAGAGTCATGACGGTTACATGTGATTCAATCAAAATGTTCCCTTTCATGTACTACTATATTATCTCTTTTTCTTTAATATGATTTTATAATGAAAAGTCCATAATGAGTTCAAATATAATATCATTTTTAATAATAATAACATAATTTATTTTCTTCATCATAACTTGCATGCATATAAATAAATAAATAAACACAAAATTCAAAAACTTATACATTAAAGATCTCAAAGTGTCACATAAGCATTAATAATAATATTATCATTCAACATTCATTAGTAAACATAATGTTCATATTCACTATATGGCCAACAAACAACTTGGACGGTAATCCTTTTGTTAAAGGATCAACAATCATAAGATCAGTGTCAATATGTTCTATTGACACTCTTCATTTCTGAACTTCTTCTTTAACGATAAAGTATTTCAATTCCATATGTTTAGCACCTTTGGAATACTTGTCGTTCTTAGAAAAGAAAATTGTTGTAAAATTATCACAATAAATTTTTAACGATTGACAATGTTGTCAACTACTGCAATTCCAAAAATAAAATTCTGCAACCAATTAGTATGAACTGTGGCCTCAAAGCATGCCACAAATTCAACTTTCATAGTGGATGCAACAATGACGAACTGCTTCGCACTTTTCCATGAAATCACTCCTCTAGTTAAAAGATACACATAACCAAATGTAAATTTTCATGTATCCATATAACCAGCAAAATCTGAATCTGTGTATCGAATCACCTCAAGGTGATCAACTTTCCTATAAGTAATCATGTGATTCTTTATTTTCTTTGCTGCTTTCTAATAATCTAGTCCAGGATTACTCTGGTATATACTTAGCATATCAACTGCAAAACTAATATCTGGCCTCGTACATGTTTGAGCATACATCAAACTCTCAACAACATATGCATAAGGGATATTTTCCATTTATTTCCGTTCTAAGTCATTCTTTGGACATTGCATGAGACTGAATTTGTCTCTTTTCTGAATTAGAATGGGAGATATTGAACATTTATCCATTATGAATCTCTTTAAAACTTTATTAATATATGTTTTCTGAGACAAACCTAACGGTCATTGTGAGTTATCACATAATACTTCTATTCCTATCATATAGTGTACCTCACTTATATCTTTCATTTCAAAATTGTTAGAAATAAACTTCTTAGTCTCACTTAATAGACTAAAATCATTAGTCGCAAGCAAGATATCATCAACATACAAAATTAAAAATATAAACTTGCTCCCACTGACTTTCAGATATATACACTGATCAACAATGTTTTCCTTAAATCCAAAGGACAAAATAATATTGTTGAACTTAAGATACTATTACTGATAAGCTTGTTTAAGTCCATAGATTGATTTCTTAAGTTTATACACCATGTGTTCCCTTCTTTCTTCAATAAACCCCATCGGTTGCTCCATATAAACATCCTCCTCTAAATCTCCATTAAGAAAGACAGTTTTAGCATCTATTTGATGCAACTCAAGATCATAATGAGTTACTAATGTCATAATAATTCTAAAATAATCTTTCTTAGAAATAGGTGACAATGTTTCCTTATAATCAATGTTATCTTTCTAAGTAAAACATTTGACAACAAGTCAGACCTTGTAACGTTCGATATTGCTATGAGAGTCACGCTTAGTCTTAAAGACCTATTTATACCCAACACTCTTGTATCCTTCTAGCTATTTCACAAGATCTCATACACATTATGTGTCATTGATTTAAGTTTATCTTCCATAGCATCTAACCATTTATTAGAATTATCACCATTATTGGCTTCTGAAAATGAAACTGGGTCATTATTAATACTTGTCATTTTCTAACTCTTGTAGATAAACCACATAATCATTCGAAATAACAAATTTTCTTTCTCTGCAATATCTTTTTAATACTATTTCTTGTGATTGTTCTATTACCGACTCATTATTAATCTATAATCATTCGAAATAACAAATTTTCTTTCTCTGTAATATCTTTTTAATACTATTTCTTGTGATTGTTCTATTACTGACTCATTATTAATCTTAGAATCATTAATTTGTTGTTCTTCTTGATTGTCGTGTGATTCTACAACATGTGGGACAATAACTCTTGAAGAAGATGTACTAGTTATAGGAACTTGTACTCTAATTTTCTTAATCTCCACATTTCGTGAAGCTTCACTCCCACTGGTTTCACCATTTTCAATGAATCGAACATTTCCAGTTTCAACAATTCTTGTACTACGGGTAAGACAGTAAAACATATACCCTTTTAATTTTTCTGGATAACCAATGAAATATCCATTGATTTTTCTTACATCCAGTTTCTTTTTTGTGGATTATAAATTCTTACTTCTGCCTGACTACCCCCCAAACATGCAGGTGTCTCAAACTAGGTTTCCTAATTTTTCATAACTCAAAATGAGTCTTTTGAACAACTTTACTAAGAACCATGTTCAACAAATACATGATAGTCTTTAAAGTATACATCCATAACGATACATGTAAACATGAATTACTTAACATAATCATAATCATATCCAATCATATAAGTACGCTTAAACAAACTCAAACAATCATACCCAAACTTAAAAGAGTATCCAACAACATCAATCTTAGACAAAGAAACTATTCCTAGTGATACTAGGTACATAAAAAGTATTCATAAGGTCTAAGTGATATCGAGTGTCAAGGATTAAACGATAAGTCCTGACAACTTCCACTAAAACCTTCATTTTATTGCCCATGAAGACGAACTTCTCATTTGAGTTTAGGTTGAAAGGAATCCCTTTCTTTTCAAACCAAGCTCTACACTTTAAGCAGTCCTTCTAAAAATGTCCAAACTTCCCACAGAAATGACATTTTTCATTTTTCTTTTGAATTGTAGTAAATGACTAGTTAATCTTTAATGATTATTTACCCTTTCCATATTTCATAACAACTTTCTTTTTAGCTCCTTGATTTTTTACATAATGAATAGAGTGACTTCCTTGGTTCTTAAGTCTTATCTCCTCCTAGACTAACATATTGTGCAATTCATGCACATTTCATTTGTCTTTCATGGTGTTATAGTTCATCTGGACAGACCATACTCAAACGATAATGAGTTCAAAATGAATTGTAAAAGAAAATTTTCTTCCAGTGTCATTCCAAGAGACTTGAGTCTTGTTGCTGTATTTGTCATTTCGATTATGTATTCATGCATACAACGAAAACTATCAAACTTCATGGTGGTCAACGTACTCATTAATGTCCCAGTAAGGAATTTTTCAACAATTTGGGAGAGTTCTTTTACAAATTTCATAAATTCTTTCATGTCCTCAGTTTTAAGAAAAACAGACTTAATATTGCTTGCAATACTCGTTCACATAAACATAAGGCTAAGTCAATTTGATATTTTCCAAGTACTATAATGAGTTTTCTCTTCATTGCTATTAACATTAGTGATAGCAGCCAATTTTTCAACTTGGAAAGTCAAATCAATAACCAACACACCTAAGTAAAATTAGACTTGTTCACTCTAGTAAGATAAATTTAACCTATTAAAGACTGAAACATACTAAGTAAGCGAATGTAGAGATACAAGAACAACTACTTTAATTAACATATGTCTAACATTAACGCTTTGAGTCATAAAAACTAAATATAAATACAAATTCAAACATAAATAATCATTCTATGCATACTAATGTTCTCCACTAATACACAAACATAATGAAGTTAATCATTTTACAGCATTAATGACAATTAAAATATGCATAAACTAGAATCACCTAACACCTTAAGATATATAAATAAAACTAGTGATGCACACAAAATTATCTACCTTCATGTTCATTAATTATAATAACAACTAATCAACCTTTGGGTGATCCTGAAATGTCTTATAATAATGAACTTGAATTAATTCATAAATCAATTAAATAAATAACATTTTTAATTACTATTAAAGATTCATAGCATTTTCATTAATTTTAATAAATATGTACATTATTCACATAATAAAATATTATGTGGCATAAATAAAATTGAAACTCATAATTTCAATTTTCATCATAAGATTGATTTTCAATCCAAAACCTTTATTTGCATTTCATGTAAAAGTTAAATTATAAAACAAAATTTGTAATTAAGGTATTTATATACTGGCGCACATCTCTTAACAGTGTCAATCATTCATTTATCAATGTTTAAATTATAGGTACCTTAACAAAGTTTTACAATACCTCCACAACAAAGCTTGCTTTACAATACCTCCACAATAAAACTTTACAGTACCTTAACAAAGGTCTTGAAATTTTCAATCAAACAAATAACAACCAAAGTTAATAGGACCAGTATATTGTACAACTCACCAAAATATAAAGATAACTCTATAATTCTCCTTCGTCCATGTAAAAAAAAATGTATGTACTTATAATTCTCCTTCATCCATCTAAAAATATGTATGTACAAAGTAATATGTGGAGAAATGACTTCAGTAGTCACCAACACCTACATACAAAATAATAAATAATATAATACATATTTTTCAATAACATTGGTTTGACACGTGTGTTTTGTGTGAACGGTGCATCAACTTTATGGTTTACCTTTCTTCCATTATAATTATAACAGGCAGTAAAACTAATTTCATACATGATTCACCTTTTCAATTAAAATCAATTGTACATGTCATAACCCAGTCACATCATTTGCCTTTTCAATTAAAAACAATTATGGGACCATTCACATTTCGATAAGAATTACAAGGTCATTCATGCATAGAAGCTATAAAATTGGTTTCAATTTGAAATTGATTGAAGCTGAAAACATAAATTAATATTTATTCCTTTATTCAATTTTGGGAAAAAAAATTTGGGAATAAACTAGGTTTCATGTTAATCTGATAGAGAAATCCCTAAATTCATAAGTAGGGTTTATCTTAATTTGAAAAAAAAACGATCATAAAAAGAAAATCATAAATCTAATAACTATGACTCGATACTACATGTAAAAGTTTTCTTACGTTGCTAATTCATTCTAGAAAACTACCCTATAATATTTTTAGATTCTTGATTCTCACATAATAACATTTATGAATCTTAATAAGAAGACTAACATTTATTCATAATAACATATTCTTTAATCTCTTTGTTTTCCAACCTCTTTTTTTGAATCTATATTTTTATTTTTCTTTCTCCTTTCATATTTTTTTGATGATTTACTTGTGGAAAAAACTTTATAGATAGAGACAAAATCATTTTTATTATTAACAATATCTATCAAGATGGTTACTATAAGTTTTTATTTTATTTTATTTTTATTTTTCTTAATTACTAATAGATTCTTATATTTTATTAAATCATGTAGACCCATCATTATAAGTAACATAATATAATTAATTTAATTAATTAATTCTAACGTCATTGTCCGGAATTTCTATTGGTGACGGTGGTTTTCGTGGTTACAGTCCATCATCTCATGTCATAGTTTTGAGTGGAAAAAAAATCCAATCTCATGCATGACAAATAGTTATTGAATGACAATTTTTCCGGGTTATATAAAAAGGAGATTCTTTCATTCAAATGTTGTCATGTATATCTTAGCACAACAAAAGGAATATGATCTTTAGGGTGTGTCTTCCTTCTGTGATTCTTGATAAAAAGGAATATATATTGAAGATTATGTACATTGTCATGAATATAAAAAAATAACTACTATGTATTATTTTCGTAATTTGTTACTAAGATTGCAATCCACCTTTATTAGATTTTTTTGGTTGAACATGAAAGGACGTGATAATTGTCAGTCTAATAAAATTTTCTAATCGTTGAAATGGAAAGAAAAAAGCTAGATTACTTCTTCAGTTAAAGTTGTTTTACTTTTTATAATTGAAGATGGTTTAAAAAAATGAAAAAAATCATAATCAGCTTCTTTTTATTAGCAATTTTGTTATAAATTAAAGAAATATAGATGGAAATGACTTCACCGCATACATGTCAACCTCCAATTTTGAAAAAAATGAAGCTTCATCGTTTTCACTAAACCATCCCATTCCCATGATCTTAGGCGGAATCCTCTTTCATCTACATTTGTGTATTAATACTTGAGTATAGTATAATACACATAAACTCGAAAATCTAAATTCATTTGACAAACAAATACCACACCATTTATTAGTGTTGTTGAACGAAATTGGATTGCATCTAATAATGAACTCTTCTTCCTCAGCCATAAGTAGTTGAGTACTTGAGTTGGTATAATAATAATGTTATGCATCATTACATTAGACATGTTTTAATCAATTATTACCAAAAAGTGTGGGGTATGGCTATCCATCACCTTTAATTTGTTCATAATTTTCGGCACTTTTGTGGCAATTTCTTTTGTGGTGTGGGGCAAGGCACACAACTATGTCAATAATGATTCCAAGAAACAGAGAGAGTGTCCCTGCAGTGCCGGTGCAAAAAGTTGAATTTGTAGTGAACCACAGAGGCCAGACAAATCTGGGGTCCATGTATCGTGCAATTACCACGCTTTTGTTCGTAGTTTTTGCATTGTGAATGGGAACAATCTTTTTGGGTCCATATTTCACTATGCCATTTACTTCCACCTTATCCTTACACTGATATCCCTTCTTTTTAATCTTTCTTCCCATTTTCATTCCGAATATGGTTACATGTTTCATTTCATACATTACTGCGAATAAATGTTTGACACAATGTGAAGAGTGTACACGGATGGGTTTCCATCCACTTTGGCGAAAACTATTACTTAACCCATTAAAAAAAAGAAGGTTAAATTGGATCACTTTTTTATTTTTTTTATTTGACTTAATTCAATTCAATCCGATCTTATGAAATTAAATTGGATTGGGTTAATTAAATTATAATTATAATAATTGAATAAAATAAATAATAAATATATTATTATTAATATTATAGTTATTTAATAATTTTAAGTTAGTGGATTGAATTAAGTTATCATTGAGTCCGATCATTTATAAACAAAATCTAATCCAATTTACTTGGATTGAATTGGAGTAGATTAAATTATCACGTCACCTAATTTAATCAACATCCACTTAAAATGTCGGAATGATGCATCAACTTAATAACTTAAACAAACTTATATATTTATCTTAATGCTTGATTAACTAACACTAAATTACAATTAACATTTATTATGTTTACCTTTTATAATTGAGCATTCAGATAGTCTGTTCCACTAGTTTATTATATATCCAATGTTTATATAGGGTTGATGTTGTTAATATCATGATTATCAAAATTGGATCGGAGTGGCTGATCCAATCGAGAATCGATCCAGAATTCTCTAAAAAATCTTGAATGAATAATAAAATGTTAAGTTTTAAGACATAATGACAGTGTTAACCATCACACCACCACCATCGAATCATACACCACTATGCTATATTATGGACACAATTCTCCTTGTCACACGTCTCCGTTAAATATATTATTTATTTATTATTGAATAAAATGTAAAAATATAATTTATTTATGATTTCATAGGTAATTAAAACAGAAAATTAAATAATAAATCAATTAGATAATATCAAATAATTTAATTAATGAATTATAAAATATGTTAAAATCAATAAAAAAATACGAATTATTCATAAAAACCATTATAATACAAAAATAAAATAACTCTTAAACTCTCTAAAAATTTGTTTGAGAATAATTTATCGTATATATTAATATAATATGAAACGTAACATCATTATAAGTTGATGTGACTTTTTTAGTTACAGTAATATCATTTATCTTCTTCCATACATAATATTTCAATTTATCTTTAATGTCTTTCTAACATACACTCATCATTGCATTAGTTCACGAAAAGTTATGGTCATCGAATTGGTACTTCATTTGATTGTAAAATTCTAATTCTAAAATGTTATCATTTTATTATTCATTCAAGATTTTTTTTTCCCACTAAATTGATTGGGTTTTTAAAACTTAAAAGAAGTTATAAAAAGAAAATCTGTTGTGCCATGTATGGAAATTACGGCTTTTAGGTTTAAAAATGACCAATTTTTTTAAAGTACCGATTTATTAATGTAACAACATTTGTAATTTTGAGAAATTATATATGATTTGTGGATTACAGAAAGGTGTCCTCCACTTTCTAATGCTTACAAAACTTTTGTGAATATTGGGGTGGTCAATAGTTTATTCATTGAAACTTTGTCATTATGCCAAATTAAATTTAAACCTGATTCACCTGTATCTCCTCAAAAGATATGGTTTGGAAAAACCCAAACTTTAATTTGCTATATAATATGCATCCAGCTGTTATATACTGAACTTTTATTGACCGGTGGAATGTCCATATTCAACCTTCTAGGTTATTCAATTTTATAAGTGAAAACTACAACACATACATGCCTCTTCATAGAAAGATCCATTTAGCTTGGATCCATCCAGAATAACATACAGACCTATTTTATCTTCTTTCTGGAAATCAAACTTTATCAACTATAATAAAAATGAAAATTATACTTTATCAAACGAATGATGATGATATAACGTATGTTCGAAGCTAGCTTTGTGCATGTGTCTATTTGATCACAAACTGCAGAGCAGCAATTATATATTTAAGGGATAAATAATGGTCCAGTTTCAGTGGAATATATACCCTCTGTATATTACAGCTCCAACCAGAAGAAAAAACTCGTGTGTGTGAAGCCCGTTGCAAACAAAAATAGAAATTCTAGCAATATATTTTCTGAAATTGATTCATTGATCATGCAATGAATCTTTCTCTTGACGTAAAATAATGCTCAAGATGAGTTGCAAATACTAACAAAAACTCTACACCTTTCTCGTCTTTGTGAGTCTGAGGTTATCGACATATTTGTCCATGCAAACAAAACAATTTTTTCTTATTTTGCTGGGGTTGCCTTATCCTGATCTCAACTTGAAACCCTAGTTTAAAGACAAGGAAGGTTACTTTTCTGAGGCTATCACAAACAGAAGCAGACATGAAAAACAGCACTTAACTCAATTATACCCATGCCATGGACCAACAAAAAAGAAATGGGGTATCACATTACTCGCTCATCCCAGACTGGCATCATCTTATAAGTACGAAAGTGGGGTGCTGTGATATTTTGGATTATCCATTCACCCTAGCAGTTTGGATTATTAGTGATATTTTGTATAGAGATACTGAAGTTCAATACCTTCAACCTCAATAAAAAGAATTTAAGAAATAAAATGTCTACCCAAAAGATTATACATCCAATCATTTATTACTAACATATTTTAATGTGTTAAGTGTCCTGCACACTATATATATATATATATTTAATTTTTTTATGGAGAAACTGTTCCTAAATTCTAATGACTCATTACAATTTACAATTTTAGAAGAAACGTTCATACGAAGGGACAATGACATGTGATGGGTCTGTGAATGAAATAGTTACTTTAGGTTGCTCAAGTCACGGCCCATTGTATAAGTATCTAACTAAGCATATTTTCATGGGCCGTTTTGGATATCAAGCAATCGGCCAGATACCCATTTGTGAAATGTAAACACCAACATTATATAAGTTAATTTCATCTCATGAAAAAAAAAAAAAAGAATTTGATGTATTGAAAAAAAAAAAAAAATACTCTTAAAAACAAAAGAACGCTTACAACTAGACCAGAGTGTAACGTGATTGAAGCTGCCCCAAACGAAAAAAGAATAAAAACATAGATACAGGGTTGGACAAAAATATAGTGGGTTTGTAAAACGCCCACAAAATGATGAAAGCAGCTAAATCACACGGATGCTAAAAAAGAACCCAAGCATTAGGTACAAAGTGCTTACCGCTTAACCAAGAGCTATAGCTTTTGGATAAGTGGCTACCGCTGCGTGCTTATCCTTTGGTATCAAAGTGAGGATGTGCACTCGATTCCCGTCGAGGACGGAATTGAGGCAGCGTGTGGTAAGTCCCTCGAGATCCCGAAGAGCGGGAGAATCGAAGTCACGAAATCGTAGTAATTATTTTCTAAGTTTGATTGCATGTTTTGTTATCTATATTTCAAGATTTTACAAATGTTGACACTTAAGTATTTGTTACTAAAATTTAAAAATTCATGTTCTTATCTTCTTGTCATTTAAAGATATTATTTTTCTATAAGCTATTTTGTAATTTTCATAAAAATTTAATTGTTTCTCCCTTTTTTTTTTTTAAAACGTCTGTATGATTATTTAAAATAAATTTTTGAATATGATTAATAATGAAAGTTAAATTGATATATTGGTATTTTTTATTTTAATTTTTAAAAATCCAACTAGAATTAATTGGTTTTATCTATTTATGTTAGATGATGCCCCAAAAAGATATGTCACGGCGGACGATTTCCAATGGACCTTGAGTTGACCAATCCAAACAGATGCATGTGTATAATTTTCTCAAGGACATCATTTCCATTACCTCAGGGACATTAAAGCATACATGTCATTATCTCAAACACGTTATTTCTATTATTAGTCGAACTGAAACATCAGGAGCTAGGAAAAGAAAAGGAAGGAGTAAGATCGTGTGACCCGCGTGTGGCGTGATTGAAGGTGCGCCAAACCAAAACAATTAGAAACAGAATGGGACAAAATCTAGTGGGTTCACATTCGCAATAACCCACAGAGCAACGATGATGAGTTGCAGCTAAACCACACAGATGATGTGTGATGTAAACAAAGTCCTCATGTCACTGTAATGGTTATGGCTATGAGTTGGAGTACCCTACAAAGGAAGTCAAATTAAAATATGTATGTTTTGAGAAAATGAAGTTTATACCGCGAAGGATCCAGGCACTGCAGAAAATTATTGTGCTTGGTCCCCATGTTATGAATAGTTGGATCGGTGATTATTTGTTTGCGTACCAGGTATAGAGAGAGAAAGAAAGAGTCTTCTTATTAGATGGTTCTTTTGTTATTGCATGCTTCCTTACCGTTGCTGTTGGTGTCAATTGCTTGTTTCTCATGAAAACCATCACTTCTTTGTACGCATTATCGTGCACGGCTTAGATATTGGGTTTTAACTTATTACACATTTGCATTCCAACACTAATTATGAATGTTTGAATCCAGTTAACCACTGGTTTGCAAAATTTTTTGTACCTTTTCTTACACGTTTTTCATTGTGTTTTGTTGCCTGAAAATAATAATAAATAATTCGTAAGAATGATAATATAATAATAAAATAGATATATAATAACAATTAAGAATAATAAATAAATATGTCAAAAATAAATCAAGCATATGTAGGCATCTTGTTATTGGACCATATAATATTTTATTGGAAAACTTTCAACTCTCATTAGCTTACTAAGAGGCAAAAAAAATAAAAAAAATAATAGGTACTGTTCTTATGAAAAAACTCAAAACTCAAAACTAAAAAATTACAAACAAATAACATGGTGTAGTTTATTTGTGATTAGGAAACATTTACTATTATTATATTGTAAATTATAGCCTATAAAAGATAACTTTAATGTATGATTATGCACAAAATTTTAAAAGTGAATGAAAATATTAAGAGAAAGTTTAAATTTTCTTCTTCTGTTTCTTTTATTGTGTGTATGAGTGTCTTGAGAAAATATTTGTGCCACTGGTATCAGAGTTGGTTAGATCCAGCATTAGTTTTGTGAGTTTGTGAGAGAGTCAGGGAACAAAATATACTAAGTGTGTGAGGAACAAAAGTGTTCTCACCTTAACAAAATTTTTGAGTCTATTTAAGAAAGAGAGAGATGACCACAAATTACAATATTATTTGGTCTGGGCACAAATTAGATAACAAAATAGATTACAATTATTGAGAATTGTTGATGTCCACCCATTTGAAAGCTCACAGTATTTGGAGTTTTATCAGGCTTACAAGAAGGAGCTAATGTAGAAAATCAAAGGAAGGGGTGTTGTCACAAATTCAACAAGGAATAGATTATTCAATTTTTGGCAAAATTGCAAACTGCAAGACTGTCAAATATGCGTGGGATACATTGAAGTTATCATACAAAGGAGTAGAGAAAGCTCAAAATTCCAAAATGTAGTCTTTGAGAAGAGAATATGAATGGTATATGATATGTCCAATTCAGAGACTGTTAAACAATATTTTTCACATATCACATATCTTGTCAATAAGATGAGAGTATATGGAGAAGATATTTTTGAAAGCAAGGTGGTTGAAAAATTCTACGCATCATGCCGATGAAGTTTGATCATGTGGTGACTATAATAATAGAGTCTCACGACATAGACACCATGACAGTTGCAAAATTGCAAGGAAGTATTGAAAGTCATGAGAGTAGAATATTGAAGAAAATAAAAAAAGAAGCTGAAGAAGCATTGAAAAGTCAAGTGAATTTCAATAAAGTTGCGGAGTCCAGTCAAGATGCAGAAAATAGAGGTGGTGATAATTTCAATAATAGAGGAAGAGGGAGGTAATTTCAGAAACAAATTCAAACCAAACAATCAAGGAAGAGATGAAGATAATTTTGTACCTACCAATCGAGGAAGATGTGACTATCAAGAAAGAAGTAATTTTAATTGCTTCCACTGTGGAAAATTTGGCCATAGAATAATTTATTGCAAATTTTGACAGCAAGCAAACATTGCAGAAAATCAATACTAGGATATTGGTGAGAATTCTAATAACCCACAAAGTTTATTTTTGACAAGCAATAACTTCTCAGAAGATGAAAATATCTGGTATTTAGATACTGGGTGTAGTAATCATATGTGTGAAAAAAAGGAATTATTTTCTTTGCTAGATGAAACAATTACTTCATCTGTTAAGTTTTGCAGCAACAACAATATTCCAATTTTGGGAAAAGGTTAAATCATGATTAGATTGAAAGATGGTTCACAGAATTTCATTTTTAATGTTTTTTATGCTCCTGGTCTTCATCATAATTTATTAAGCATGGGATGACTATCAGAAAATGGGAACTGCACGTTGATTGACAAGAGTGAGAGATTTATAGTCAAGGTAAAAATGACTCTGAATCGCCAATTCCCTTTGAAAATTCAATATGAAAAATATCTTTATTTGAGTTCTATCATACCAAATGATGATTGGTTATGACATATGTGCTTTGGACACTTTCATTTTTCTAGATTAAATTATCTGTCAAAGAAAGAATATGTTTCTGGTTTGCCTGTTATAAATATTCCCAATAGTGTGTATGAGATTTGTCAATTGGGAAAGAAACACAGAGAATCATTTCTTATTTGCCTGTTATAAATATTCCCAATAGTGTGTATGAGATTTGTCAATTGGGAAAGAAGCACAAAGAATCATTTCCTATAAGAAAGTCATGGAAAGCAAGAAAGTCACTGGAGATTGTTCATTTAGATTTATTACCTTTATTGATGATTTTAGCAAAAAAAAGTGGGTGTATTTTTTGAAGCAGAAATCAAATGCATGTGATGCCTTTAAGTCATTTAAGGTATTTATGGAGAAACAAAGTGGCTGCAAGATTAAAGCATTGAGAACAGGCAGAGGTCAAGAATACCCTGTATGTGCAGATTATTTTGAGCAACATGGAATTCATCATCAACTAACAACCAGATACACTCCCCAACAGAATGGAGTTGCCGAAATAAAGAACACGACTATTATAGATATGGTAAGGTGCATGTTAAAGGCATAACAAATGCCTAGAGAATTCTGGGTAGAAGCTGTTGCTACTGCTGTGTATATCTTGAACAGATGTCCAACAAAGAGTATTCGTGAGAAAACACCAGAAGAAGCCTGGAGCGGAAGGAGACCATCAATCCGACATCTCAAAGTTTTTGTGTGTATAACATATGCTCATGTACCAGATAAGCTAAGAAAAAAAATCGATAATAAAGGAGAAAAATGTATATTTATTGGCTATTGCACAAATTCAAAGGCATACATACTCTACAATCCAGAGACAAAGAAGGTAATTATCAGTAGAGATGTGACCTTTAATGAAGAAGGAATATGGGACTGGTCATCCAAATCCCAAAATGAGCTTACAATAATGCTAGAAAATTATGAAGAGGAAAATGGACATGTAGATCCAACACTTGATGAGCCAGAAATATTAAGCAGACCACAAAGGCAATGAAGACTACTAGCCAGATTGGACGATTATGTTGTGGGTAATAACAATGACCCATTTGATGAAGAAATTATCAACTTTGCCTTATTTGCAGATTGTAAGCCTGTATCATTTGAAGAAGCATCAAATAATTAATATTGGAGAAAAGCAATGGATGAAGAAAGTCATGCCATTGAGAATAATCAAACATGGGAGCTGACAAACTTACCAACAGACAATAGACCAATTAAAGTGAAGTGGGTGTACAAAACTAAGTACAAGCCTAGTGGAGAAATTGATCGTTTCAAAGTAAGGTTGGTAGCAAAAGGGTACAAACAAAAGTCAGGAATTGATTATTTTGAGGTATTTTCTCATGTAGAAAAATTAGATACAATTCGTATGCTTATCTCTCTATCAGCTCAAAATAATTGGAAAATTCATCAAATGGATGTCAAATCTGCATTTCTGAATGGTACTTTGGAAGAAGAAGTATATGTTGAGCAGCCTGCAAGATATGAAATTAAAGGAAAAGAAAATAAAGTCTACAGATTGAAGAAAACATTATATGACTTGAAACAGACACCTAGAGCATGGTACAAAAAGATTGATTCCTATTTTGTACAACATGGATTTCAGAGATGCCCATTTGAGCACACTTTATATATTAAAGTTGTTGATCCAGATGATATTATTATTGTACCTTTACGTTGATGATCTAATCTTTACAGGCAATAATCCAAAGATGATTGCAGAATTCAGGGAGGCTATGTTCAATGTCTTGAGATGATAGATTTGGGTCTAATGTCATATTTTCTTGGCATTGAGGTTGTTCAACAGAATGATGAAATTCTTATATCTCAAAAGAAGTATGCTACAGACATTTTGAAAAAATTCAAAATGGAATATTCAAAGCCAATCTCAATACCTGTTAAAGAAAAATTGAAGTTGAAAAGAGATAGTGATGAAAGAAAGGTTGATTCAACATTATATAAAAGCTTGATTGGAAGTCTTAAATATTTAACTGCCACTAGATATTGTATTTGGAGTAGGATTGCTCATTAAATTCATGGAAGAACCATGTGCATGTCCTTTACAAGGGGCAAAAAGAATTCTCATATACATCAAAGGTACTCTGACTGAGGGGGAATTTTTGATGCTAATAATTCTAATGTAAAACTGGTTGGATACACAGATAGTGACTAGGCAAGAGATATTGAAACAAGGAAAAACACGTCGGGATACACGTTTCATTTAGGCACTGAAGCAGTATCATGGTCCTCTAAGAAGCAGTCAACAATTGCACTCTCTCAACAACCGAGGCAGAATACATAGTTGTAACAAGTTGTGCTACACAAACAATATGGATGAGAAGGATGTTTGAAGTTATGCATAAGAAGCAAGATACTCCTATAGTGATATTATGCAACAACAAGTCTGCAATTACACTATCCAAAAATCTAATTTTTCATGGACGATCTAAGCACATAGATATTAGGTTTCACAAGATCCGAGAACTAGTAGCTGAGAAAGAAGTAGTAATCGAATATCTTCCAAATGAAGAACAAGTTACAGATATTAAAGTCACTGAAAACTGAGTTATTTTACAAGTTGAAGAAAATGTTTGGAATGGTAGAAACTTGATTTAAGGGAGGCAATGTTGCAGGTAACATCAATTGTCCCGTGCGGAAACCGAGTGAGTCGAGTTATAATCGAATTGTGGCGCTTGAGCTGTTACTCTTAAATAAAAAGAATTGCACTCTAACTAATAGGTATAACTTTTGGCCAAATGATAAGTGTTCATCCTAACAATTAGTATTAGAGTCAATGTCACAATCTAAGAGTGAGATTCCTTCTAGGACAATTGCTGAGGGGACATCTTGTTATTGGACCATACAATATGGAAAACTTTCAACTCTGGTTAGCTTATTAGGAGACAACATTTATGGAAAAACTCAAAACTGAAAAATTACAAATATGTGGTGTAATTTTTTGTGGTTAAGAAACATTTACTATTATTATATTGTAAATTATAATTTATAAAAAGCAACTCCAATGCACGACTATGCACAAAGTTTTAAAAATAAATAAAATATTAAGAAAAAGTTTAAATTTTCTTTCTTTAATTATTTTTTTATTGTGAGTGTCTTAAAAAAATATTTATCCCACTAGTATCAATATATAAAATGAATTATGTTTTAAATAATTTGATAAAAAAAGTAAACTGTAAGTTATCGTCGTGTTTACAACTTCTTCTCGTATCTTTACCCTAATTCAATGAATCAGAGTAACTATGTTTTAGAGGAATAACATAAACAATTCAGAGGATATGTTTCACGAAGCTACTTACGATGGTTAACATATATATGGGAATATCTCCTGCTCACTGCTACTGTGCTACTGTCATTCTTGTTTGTTTGGAAGAATTTATGGGAGAGATAAAGAGAAGTATGGGATACACAATTCCTATCTTTATTCTTTGGAAGGATAGGAAAAGTTGAGAGAAACAAAACAAACAATCAATCAGCAACTTAAAAAAAAATCATCTTCACAGATTTGTTAAAATATTATTGTATTTAATTTTACTATATAACCAGATAAACAGAGAAACATATAAAACTTTTCTTTTATTTGTTTTATGTACCTTTCCAACTCAAACTTCATAGAGGCAATTAATAGTTGTTCTCAGTCCTGTATATTTAACTTTACACTTAAATAAATTTTTGATTTTTTAATTTATCAAATAGTTAAAATTATCTTTATAGCACAACATATAAAACATTTATAATAAAGTTAACATTTAATTTATACATTCAAAATATTTTTAAATTTTGTCGTGAGAGTATTTTAGTTATTTCTCAACTACAACTTTTAAGATATGTTTTATATTTTTATCTCCGACCATTTTCGTCTCTATTTCTAAATTGAATGTAATGTTTATACCACGATGTAATAACGGTTAAATTTATTTAATATATTTTTTTCTAAATTATCCTCAGATTATATGTATTAAAAATGATGTTTATATTTTAAAAATAGTAATATTAAATAATGTTTAGGAAATTAAAATTTAATTATATATTGTAATAGTTGAGTAGAGTAGAGGAACTATATAATATTATTTAGTTTACTATTAATAAGTATATTTCTTGTAGGCGGCTCGAATATTCTTCCCTTGATCCATAGTCCATAATCACTGCGAATCCACGTGCACCAACCGTATCTTGCCACATCACAAGATCATGTGATAATTCCAGGTCATCGGATGTAACCCGGTGGACATCCTACGTGGCAGAAATAAGCTTCCAGAAATTTGCGGAAATCTCCGAAAATCTTAACCGTTAAAACTTCGCAGCTCCTCCCTCCATCTTTGCTTGTGGCTCTTACGGAACGAAACACATCATTCGTTATTCTTCCGCGTTGGATACACTCTCAGAAACAACGCACTGGTGGCGGAGCTGAGCCATGGCGACGCATCCGCAAACTCCGATCCCATCGAGTGCCTTCTCCTTCCTGTCGAAGGGCTGGCGTGAGGTTCGAGACTCGGCTGACGCGGATATCCGACTCATGCGTGACCGAGCGAACTCCTTCAAGGACCTCGCCACGTCGTTCGACCGCGAGCTCGAAAACTTCTTCAATTCAGCGACGCCGCCGTTCTCGGTGCCGGCCATGCGCTCTCCGCCGCCCAGGGAGATCGAGTTCGTCAAGAGTCTGCGCCCGAAGCTGTCGGAGATTCGGCGCGCCTACTCCTCCCCCGATTTCAGCAAGAAGGTTCTGGAGAAGTGGCGTCCAAGGACGCGGATTCGAATCGACCTTTCCGCGATAAAGAACGCGATTGTGTCGGCGGAGGAGGATGGAATTGTTGATTTCGAGAAGAGGGGACGGAGGTTGAGTTTCTGGGAGGAGTGGAAAAACGACGGCGAGGGCGAATCTAAGGATTGGGAACCAATTCGGGCATTGAAGACCAGACTCAAGGAGTTTGAGAAGCGCGGTTCTTCTTTCGAGGCTTTCAAGAACAGTGAATTCGTGGAGAAAGTCAAGTCTAGCTTGGTTTGTGCCTCTTTCTCTTTTAGTATTTACTTGGTTTCTACTTAATTGGAGGGTTCTGTGTGTTTTTGCCTTTCCCCTCTCTCTCTCTCAAGTGTCTTGTTTTACAAACAAGAATTTGGGTAGGTTCTTTGGTTGTGGTTAGCTTAGGTCACTCCTTCTCTGGAGGAAGAGCTTACTTGGGTGAACCACTGCATTTATTAATGAAAACTTTCGGTGCAGTTGGATCATTGAGGTTACAATTAGATCTTGGAAGGAAGATTATTAGTTATTAACTGCTAAAAACCCGTTACGGCAGTTTAAAAATTCCTTTTAAAGCTGATAACTGTTATTTGTATTTGGTTTCTGTTGCTAATGGATGTTTTGATAACTTCAGTGATTCACTGAACGAAATTAAGAAGAAATTTGACATGATTCTTGCAAGACCCACATTTCGAGCACGAGTGCGACAGTAATGAGGTCAAGCCATTTGTTGGTTGAGATGTGTGGGGATATTGTGGTTTATTTGTTTATTTTCAGTGAATCATGTGTTGGGCTCATGTATGTGATTCCTACCGTTTAGTGTTGTGATTGCTGGTTTATGTTTTTTGTGCAATTGAGCAAATTTTGGTAGAGTCCTTTTGTTCTGAGAACTTACGTGTTCTTTTCTTTTCTTTCTTGCAGAAATCAATGTGCAAGGAACCTCAAGAGTCAAAGGTATGTGTGCGTAATATGTTTCTGTTTTTTTGTTCATATGAATATGTCTGGTTAAATATTTTGTACTTTTGTGTAAAGAACAAGAAGAAATTTGTATGTGACTGGTCAGTGGAAGTATCTAATCTAACTTTCAACGGATCACTATGCATACATATGATACCTTGTCTGTTCTGAACTTGTGGCCTTGATTTGAATAATGAGCTATGGTTAAGATTTTCATACCTTCACAGGAAGTGCCACCATTGGATGTACCCGAACTTCTTGCCTACATTATAAAACAGTCTGGACCATTTTTGGACCATCTTGGAGTGAAAAGAGGTACATAGTTATGCAAATTACTTGGGATTTCCACTTTATATCTGGAAGTTCATGTCTCTGTTTTGTTATAAGCAGTAAGATTTTGTAGAAACATTTTTGCTTGCATTGGAAAGTGATTTTTTGTTTCTACATTCTTTGTTTATAAATCACCTAGTTGGTTTTTCTCCACCTTTCCTGAAATCTTAAACAATCAATGGTTAGTATGAACATTATTTTCCATGTATCTGGAAAAAAAAATGAAAAAGAAAAAATGTAATGTTTTTCAACCACAAACATTCCCCATGTCCCTTTTCTCCTTGTTGAATATAGGGTTAATTTCCCTTATGTATTTACCACACATAGGGCAGTGTATTTATAATAAAGAAAGGTACTCCTCAAAAGAGTAACAGAATACAAATAGGGTAAATAAAAAGATATTATTTGATATTGTGATTAACAATATCTAACAATATCTCAACAATATCAAACAATATCAACTAATATCTAATCATATCTAACACTCCCCCTTAAGCTGGAGCATACAAATCGTATGTGCCTAGCTTGGTACAAAGATAATCCATCCTAGGTCCCAGTAAAGACTTAGTGAAAATATCTGCTAATTGATCACATGAGTTAACGAACTCGGTCTTGATGTCTCCGGACATAATCTTTTCCGAATAAAATGGCGAGTCAATCTCAATGTGTTTAGTTCTCTCATGAAAGACGGGATTAGAGCTTATATGGAGAGCGACTTGATTGTCACACACTAGTGTCATTTGAGTGACATCTCCAAATTGTAGCTCTTTAAGCAATTGCTTGAGCCAAATAAGTTCACAGGTAGGCTGAGGCCATAGCTCTATACTCTGTTTCTGCACTCTGGATCTTGCCACAACACTTTGTTTCTTACTTTTCCATGAGATCAAGTTACCACCAATGGAAACACAATACCCGGATGTAGATCTTCTATCGAGAGGAGATCCTGCCCAATCGAGCATCCGAATAGCGGACAACTCTTGTATGATTATGGGAGTCATACACCAAACCTTTTCCAGGAGATTTTTTGATGTACTTCAATATACGGATGACTGCATTCCAATGATCTTGACAAGGAGAATTGAGGAATTGACTCACCATACTTGACTGCAAAGGAAATGTCGAGGCGAGTAAGCTGTAAGATAATTTAATTTTCCAACTAATCTTCTATACTTGTTCGGGATCCGACATTGGCTCCCCCTGATTTGGCAAGAGTTTGGTATTAGGATCCATGGGTGTGTCAACGAGGCTTTGAATTCATCAACCCGAGTTTCCTCCAAAATATCCAATGCATATTTTCTTTGAGATATAACAATGCCATCGGTAGATTGTGCTACCTCAATACCCAAGAAATATCCGAGTTTGCCAAGATCTTTGGTTTGAAAATGGTGGCAAAGGTGTTGTTTCATCCGAGAGATGCCATGATGGTCACTACACTGTAAGAACAATGTCATCGACATACACTATCAAATAGATACATCCAGGCATTCGAGTGACGGTAAAAGATCGAGTGGTCTCGCCTCACTTCTAGTCATGCCAAATTGTTGAACAACGTCGCTAAATTTTCCAAACCAGGCCCTAGGAGACTGTTTTAGGCCATATAAAGATTTGCGAAGACGACATACCAATCCAGAAGACTCCCCCGAGCAACAAATCCAGGAGGTTGCTCCATATAAATCTCTTCTTGCAAATCGCCATTCAAGAAAGCATTTTTGACATCCAGTTGATAAAAAGGCCATTGTTGAATAGCGACCATGGCAATGAATAAACGAACGAAGCCATCTTTGCCACTTGGAGAGAAAGTATCACCATAATCCAACCCAAAAATTTGGGTATAGCCTTTGGCTACAAGGCGAGCTTTGAGGCGATCAATAGTACCATCGGGACCAACCTTGATAGCGAAGACCCACCTGCAACCAACAACAGATTTTCCGGATGGTAATGGGACAAGTGTCCAGGTTCCACTAGTCCGAAGAGCACCGAGTTCATCTAGCATGGCCTGACGCCAACCAGGGTGGGCTAAGGCTTCGAGAGACAGATTTAGGAATAGACACGGAAGAAATAGACGAGAGACAGGTATAAAATGGTGAAGAAATTCGATGATAACTTAAAGCGGTATAATGTGGAGAAGGATTACGAGTAGAACGCGTACCTTTACGAAGGGCAATAGGAAGGTCGGATTACTGTGGACGGAACCGGAGGAGGCGAGTATTTGGCACTGGGAGTGAGTCATGTGGCGTCTGTTGTGGGCGAGGTCTGCGACTATAAACCCGAAGGGGTGGTGGAGGAGGAGGGGCTAATGGTGGATGGTCCTCGACATAAGGATCAATGAGAACAGGAATGGGAACTGTAGCGAGATGGAGACTCAGCAGGTAGGGAAGGGTCCTTAAAGTAAAAGGAACACTCATTGAAGGTGACATCGGCGAGACACAAAATAGCGATTAAGAGAAGGAGAAAAACACTTGTATCCTTTTTGGGATCGAGTAAATCCTAAGAAAACACATTTGTGTGATCGAGGAGATAACTTATCATGACCAGGATCAAAATTGTGGACAAAACAGGTAGACCCAAAAACCTTCGAGAGGTAAAGGATGGAGAGTGTCATGAGGAAATAAAATAGAATGGGGAATTTTGTTATCTAAAACCGAAGAGGGCATACGATTAATAAGATAACGAGCGAGTAAGAACGACATCACCCCAAAAATGTTGAGGAACCTCACCATGAATTAAAAGAGTACGGGTTGTTTCAATAAGGTGTCTATTCTTGCGCTCGACCACCCCATTTTGTTGAGGGGTATAAGCACAGGAAGTTTGATGAAGAATGCCATGAGAAGCCATAAATTGTTTAAACGAGTTTGAAAGATATTCACGGTCATTATCACTTCGAAAAGTTTGAATAGAGACACCAAATTGATTTTTAATTTCATGATAAAAGTTTTGGAATATAGAAAACAACTTCGAACGATTTTTCATTAAAAATAACCAAGTACAACGAGAGAAATCATCAATAAAAGTAACAAAATATTGAAAACCTAAATTAGACTTAACACGACTGGGTCCCCAAATGTCGAGTGAACTAAGGCAAAGGGGGATGAAGCACGCTTGGGAAACACTACGAGAAAAGGAAGTACGACTATGTTTGCCTAACTGACGGGACTCACACACCAAATTGGACAAGCTGGGATAAGCTTGGGAACAAGTTGCTTGTAATTTGCGCAGACCGGGGTGACCAAGCCGAGCATGAAGGAGAGAAGGAGACTCCATAACCGTGCCAACATGTGGAGAAGGTTGAAGATAATAAAGTCCATGTGACTCACATCCGGTGCCAATCACTCTTTGCGAGCTCCGAGTCCCGTAGGGAAACGAAGTTTTGGTAAAAGAGATAACACAATCAAGAGATCGAGTTAGACGGCTAATGGATAATAAGTTAAAGGGGGACCCAGGTACATACAAAACATTATCAATGGACAACGAGGAAAAAGAGTAACCGTTCCAATACCATGAGCTAAAGTTGTAGACCCATTAGCCATTGTAACGAGAGGGTAAATTATGAGAAGAAATGAAAGAGGAAAATAAGGATTTGTTACCGAGTGATGTGATCGGTGGCGCTCGAGTCAAGAACCCAAGGGCCAATAGAAGAAGAGTGAGTCGGACCAGCAAAAGATGTACCTGTGTGGGCAACGAAGTAGTGGAACTGGAGGGCTTTCGATCCTCATACCATTGAAGAAAATCATTGAAGATAGCGGATTTGTCCGAAGGTACGGACGAAGGAGGATCCACGGCAGAGGATTGTGCGGAAGAATCGATCCGAGCAAGCTGCAGCGAGATCGGCGAGGATAACCATGTAAAGCATAACATTTGTCAATTTTGTGGCCTAGTTTGCCACAATGGTCACACTTGACACGCCCTTTGCCTGGCTTGTGAGAGCGATTACGATCATCACGGTGAGAGGCCAAGACGAGATGAATCATTAGAAACTACAGGGGGAATATTGAGAGGTTTACATGGCACCCGCAAAGGGAGGAACTGGTAACGGTAAACCGGGTGTAACGGGGAACCCAAAATCCGGTCACGAACGAGGGCATATTTATCGGCAAGTCCGTGTAACATCAAAACCATGAAAAACTTTGATCGTTGCTCTAATTCTTGGGCGGGAGTCGAGGCAGGGGGTAATAACTCATTAAATTCATGGAGAAGAGCATGGATCTTACCCACATAATCCGCCACAGGATCCTTATCTCGAGGAGCAATAACATCAAGAAGATTGTAACAAACACCATAAAGACGTTGAGTGTCATTGGTGTATAATAATTTGGCTTGTTCCCAAACGTCATAACATGTGTCATACGATCGAAAAATTTGTTTTAAAGAAGATTGGATGGTATTCTTGAGAACCATACATATATGAGCATCAACTTTCTTCCAACGGACACGATCATTGGAAGGAACATCATCTACCTTGGTAGTAAGATGATCAACATACCCACGACTCTCAAGCCAAAGTCTAATATCGGATGCCCAAGTTGCATAATTCGTACCATCTAATTTATCAATGGGTAAATTCACATTGACATAATTAGTAAAAACAGATTGCTCAGACCCACCGGAGCTGACAGAGGTAACTTCAGAATTGGAAGTGGCAGCGGAAGATGCCATGGAGGAAGAGAGAGAAAAACCCTAAAACACCAAAGAGGTCCGATTGGAGCAGCGATGACAGATCCAGAGAGAGGAGAAGGAGGCGACGCCGGCGCAAAGATCGGCAGCCTGAACGGCGGCGAGACGCGCCGCCACGTGCGGCGGAACGGGAGAAGGTGGCGCGGCTTCGGGAGGCGCGTGAGGGAGCGTGGCTGCTCCGATGACCGCGAAACTTCCACGGTGGAGGTCGCACGGAGGAGGCGAGCAAAACCCTGTGCTCGGCGGTCCGAACTGCTACTCTGGCGACGGCGGCGGCGGCGGACGGCGGTGGCGACGGCGGCGGCGATGGAGGCGGCGACAGTTGCAGGTTCAGTGGCAGAGCCGAAAAAAAATCCCAAGAGACCTTAAGCTCTTGATACTATGTTGAATATAGGGTTAATTTCCCTTATGTATTTACCACACATAGGGCAGTGTATTTATAATAAAGAAAGGTACTCCTCAAAAGAGTAACAAAATACAAATAGGGTAAATAAAAAGATATTATTTGATATTGTGATTAACAATACCTAACAATATCTCAACAATATCAAACAATATCAACTAATATCTAATCATATCTAACACTCCCCTTTTTACCTTGCTATGCTATATTACTGCATTATTCTTGTACTGATTGGAAAGCTGGAAGGCGTCAACTTCTACCTCATTCCTTAATTATTGAACAGTGGGATTAGCTCGTCACATATTTCAAAAAAAATTATTTCAAGGTCATGCACATAGTAGATGCAGATTACTATTCAAAGACATGAAAATTTGTCTCAAACCGTCAAATAGTTTTTTGTTAAAAATAATTATAATCAATCTGACTGTTAAATACTTAGTTATCAACTTTATCTTTCACTGAAAATAATAAAATTCAAGCAACAACAAATTTGTGATCATGATTTAAGATATTTTCATTTGTTATTGTGTTTTACATTAAGTTTTTAATATAAGATGAGGGAGTAGAAACATTCATTAGTATGAGATTTTTAATAGTATGAATCCAATCACAGATTTTCAAAGACACTCATTCTCTAGTTATTCATTCTTGAATTTATCACAAAAATCCATCAATTCCTAGGAAATAAATGAGTGTTGAATAAAGACAGTTGTTGTCATTAAGTCCTTTAAGTCTTTAGTTGGACTAGTTGGTTAGTTAATTAGAAGAATTTGGTTATACATGTTAAAGATATGATTTGATTACATTAAATAGGGAAATATGATTTGATTACATCAAATAGGAAAATATCTTAGCAAATATTTCTTACTATTAATAATTTATTTTGTTCTTTATATATCTCTTTTTCATTATAAATAAAATTAATCGTGTGGATACAACACACAATTATAATCAATCCTTTTAATATGGTATTAGAGCACGACCATTCTCTGCTACTGTTTTGTCATTAATCCAATGTTAGGCCATGACTTTTTCCCTAGACGCACTGGCTTCGATTTAGTCACTTTAACTTTTTAAATAATACCCACTGCCACATTTTTTGCTTTCCGACAGCCACCATGCCCTCCAAGTACTTTTACTGCCCAGTAGCTCCCCCTCACTCAGAGCATTTTGCTCTTCGACAGTCACCACTTCCTGAATCACAACCAACTGTTGCTATGTGCCACCAACCCCTTGACATGTCATCTTCTAACACCTCCACTAAATCGATGTATGAAGATTTGTCACTATTACTTTTTCAGCTGCAACAACCATTTGTCACTATCAGAATAGATTTCTATAATATATTTCTCATTGTTCTATGTGAAAATGCTTTAAAGTTAATGTACTTGTTATATATGAAATATTAACCATTTGATCATAAACTTATTATTGTTTGAGTTTTCCTACATTTGTCACTTAAAATCTACATAGTTATATTTCAACAGTTGGATTGAGAATAATTATCTAGAGAATGAATAGTTTATGAATGTACTATTATTTGAGCATGTACTTGACACATGTCTTGCTCGAAAGTTTTTCCTTTAATCAAATATTGTTTTCTATTCTGAGCAACTTATAGCAAAATGGATTTTCTAGTGAAACTGTTTAGTGCTTGGTCAATGCTTATAGTTATTTAAAGTTTTTCAAATTTGGTGCAAGATCAATGTTTGTGAGTAGGCAGGATTTTATCTTTGCTTTCTTTGAAGTTAGTCATCCAGTTTAGGGTTCACTTGATCTACTATTCAATTTTAATTATTTGTTCAAATGTGATTGCATTGCAGACGTATGTGACAAGATAGTTGAAAGTTTGTATAGCAAACGCAAAAACCATCTTCTAATGCATTCCCTCTCTGGGGAAGAGTCTTCCATTGTTGAGAATGGAAACATAAATGATGAATTGGATTTACGAATAGCGTCTGTCCTTCAGAGCACTGGACACCGTTATGAAGGTGGATTCTGGACAGACCATGCTAAGCATGATCCATCTGAAAGTGAAAGACATGTTGCAATAGTTACAACTGCAAGTCTTCCTTGGATGACAGGAACAGCTGTAAACCCTCTATTTCGAGCTGCATATTTATCACAATCTGCAAAGCAGAAAGTCACTCTACTGGTTCCCTGGCTTTGTAAATCAGATCAAGAACTTGTTTATCCCAGCAGTCTCACTTTTACTTCACCAGAAGAACAGGAAGTTTATATACGTAACTGGCTTGAAGAAAGGATTGGTTTTAAGGCAGACTTCAAAATTTCTTTTTATCCTGGGAAGGTAACTTTTTGATAAAAATATTCCTTTACGTTATCACTAATGTCAATTCTTATTTCCTCATTCTCATGTGTAGTTTTCAAAAGAAAGACGGAGCATAATACCTGCTGGAGATACTTCTCAATTTATACCATCCAGGGATGCTGACATTGCTATCCTGGAAGAGCCAGAACATTTAAATTGGTATCACCACGGAAAGCGTTGGAGTGACAAATTCAACCATGTTGTTGGTATTGTCCACACAAATTACTTAGAATACATCAAGAGGGAGAAAAATGGGGCACTCCAGGCATTCTTTGTGAAACACATAAACAACTGGGTTACAAGAGCCTACTGCCACAAGGTATGGAATTTATCATCTTAGTTTTATTTTTTTGGGCTGTCCTTCTCTGTGAAAGTAGAAACTCCGTCAATTAGCTTCTACAGAAGATTATTTTGGGTTATTATTTATTTGGAAAGTTACTTTCTTTAAGATTTTTTATAAAATTAATTTTGAACTGACTTTTCCTTTAAGGAGAACAGAAATTAAAAAAAATTCTTGGGCAGTGGTACCTAATACTCTAGATTACTAGAAATGGTTTTGCTGTTTTTGTTGATAAAAAGAGTTCTACCATCACAAAAGATTAAACAATAGAAAAGGTGCTAAATTATTTGTTTTATATTCAGGTTCTTCGTCTCTCGGGTGCTACTCAGGATTTACCGAAGTCTGTAATTTGCAATGTTCATGGTGTGAATCCAAAGTTCTTGAAAATTGGAGAAAAGATTGCTGCAGAGAGAGAGCAAGGGCAGAAATCCTTTACAAAAGGGGCGTATTTCTTGGGAAAGATGGTTTGGGCAAAGGGATATAAGGAGTTGATAGATTTATTAGCAAAGCATAAGTCTGACCTTGATGGTTTCAAGTTGGATGTGTTTGGAAATGGAGAGGATGCTAATGAAGTTCAGAGTGCAGCTAGAAAATTGGATTTGAATCTCAACTTTCAGAAAGGAAGAGATCATGCAGACGATTCTCTTCACGGGTAGGAACAATCTGAAAATTGAGCTCTGAAAGTTATCGTAAAATATATTCACAGCAATAGGCCCCACATTGATGTGAAACTATACCGAAATGAAACCATGAAAATAAATTTTGAAGTTGCACGTATTGCAACATGAAACTGTGCTATCTTTTACTCTCCCATATCTTCATGATCGTGTTTAGATATCCAGAGCTATTCTTTTTATACATGAAAACTGCACATTCACCTACACTTGATTCTTTCTCATGCTTTACATACCCAGACACAATCTGAGACTTGTTTATTAGATTGGTTCCTATTTTGACACAATTTATCCTTATTGTAGGTACAAAGTTTTTATAAATCCTAGCATTAGCGATGTGCTATGCACAGCTACAGCTGAGGCACTTGCCATGGGAAAATTTGTAGTTTGTGCTGATCATCCATCAAACGAGTTCTTCAGGTCATTTCCCAACTGTTTGACGTACAAGACATCCGAAGACTTTGTGGCAAAAGTAAAAGAAGCCTTAGAAAACGAGCCTTATCCTCTAACACCTGAGCAAAGATATCAACTCTCTTGGGAGGCCGCTACTCAAAGATTTATGGAGTATTCGGAGCTTGACAGAGTCCTGAATAAGGAGAATAATGGTGAAAAGTCAAGCCTAGATAAAGGAAAGGCCATTGCTAATTCAGTTTCAACGCCTAATCTGACAGAACTAGTAGATGGAGGTTTAGCATTTGCTCACTATTGTCTCACTGGGAATGAATTCCTGAGATTATGCACAGGAGCAATACCTGGGACACGTGACTACGATAAGCAGCACTGTAAAGACCTTCATCTCTTGCCGCCGCAGGTAGAAAATCCTATCTATGGCTGGTGAATGAATTGACTGGTTTGAGTATGTGAGAAGGAAAACTTGTTACACCATATTATGACAAACAGTACTGTGAAAACCATAATCTCATGCTTGTAGGTAGAAAAAATTATGGATGGCTGGTGATAGATTAGTGGTTTGAATTTTAGTTTCTGCTTTGTATTACAGTTGTTTGTGTTAGGTACTAGCCTGCTAGGTTTTCAATCCTTAAATTTTGTAGTTCATTTTGTATTTGGTAAGTGATGTAGTTTAATATTTTTCCAAAACGTGTAGAAAGCTAATGTAAAGTTGTATGGCAAAAAGTAGAACGTTATCCCACGTAACTTGTGGGAAATAAGCTGTGATAATTTTGCATCGGTTTAACGTGGAATAAATTGTTCAGTTATGGTAACTTAAAGTGCACAAGCCAAAATGGTTGGAGAAGTGGTCGTCGCGATGTATGATGTTTATAATAGCTTGTACTGTGAACAGAATTAAAGGACTTCCTTCCTGAGGGTATTCACTCTGAACGCGGATGTATCAGGCATTTTGGTTAGTATCCCCTTGGCCTCTCCAGCCAAAAGAATTAAAAGTAGAAGCACACAAAAAAATAAAATAAAAAAAGTAGCACGCAAAAAACAAAAAGTAAAGACAGGGGTTGGGAACAACTGGTCTTCTGGATAGACTGCCTTAACTACCTTTAACACGAGTTTTGAGGAAAGAAAAAGTTGAAAAAGAAAGAAAGAAAATGAAATTATTTAAATGGATGAAAGGAATATAAAAAAAATAAAAATATTGTAGAAGATAAAATTAATTTTTTTATTATTTTAATATTTTTATTTAATTATTTATTATTATAATAATTTAAAAAAAACACCTATTATACACTTTACTTAGAAAGAAAGAAAACAGTAATTTTTTTTTCTACCTTCTATTTTTCTCATTTTCTCAGCAAATCAGTCCCCGTTCTCTTTTCCAGCCTGATTCTAACACTCGCTTAGAATAAGAGTCAAATTGAATATAATTTTTTTTCTGAATTAAAATTAGTTTATGCCTGAATTGATTTGTAGAAGATGTTTTATATTTAGTTTAAAAAAAATAATTTATGAATAAATAATTTTAATTTAAAGTAGAAACTTATTTAAGTACTTTATTTTATCATAAGTGCTTATGAAGAAATAATCAAAAATAGGGATAATTTTTGGGTAAATACTATTAAATTTGAATTCGTATATTTTGAATTTAGAATATGACAAATTTCTCATTACCGTTTCTCTTTCAATAAGTTACGTAAGTGTAATTGAGTTAACTTAGAGCCGTAAAAATTTAATAGGTTTATAGTGATTTATAAATCATTATAAATCAAGTGATCAATTTCTTTATTAAATAACTAACTTTTTTGAGTTACTTATAATAAGATATGATATAAAAATAATATGAGAACGAATAAAAATAAGATAAATATTAATTTCATATTGTATTTGACTTTACAATAAATTTTTAAATATTAACAAATTATAATAGTAATAATGATTATAATAATAATAATTAAATATAATAATAATAATAATAATAACAACAATAATAAATGTCACTCATAATAGTAATGGTGAATAAGGCAAAAATAATATTAAGATGTAATAATAATCACTATATAAGAATAATAATGATATTAATAATAATAATAATTATAGTAACATGATAAATATGATATAATCGGGTGGAAAAAAATAATTATTTTTATCTTCATTTTAATTTATTCTTTTAGGTTGTAATATAAATTTTATTAATTAGTTATAATAAGTAAAACAATATTTTAAAATTAAAATAAACCATTGTTATTTTATTTCACTGTATTTTTAAATATAATTAGTCAATTAATCTTAATTATTGTTTTATTATTTTCTTCTAATTTATTTATTTATTTTAGCACCGATCTTTTTGTTTTAGTTGAACCACTTTTGACCAGCAATTTATTCAGTCCAAATGTCAAGTTGACATCTTTTATTATAAACCTCAGCAAGTCTTGGCCAATGCATGCCACAAAAGAGACTTCGTTTTTGCTGATGCAGAGTAGAAGTCATATTACTTTCACGCGTGCGTTGCACTTTCAGTCATTAGCTTATTAATAAACCCTTCCATTTCAAAGTACAAGTTGACATAGCATGTGATTCCCATTGACCAACTATCATAACTCTCCTACTAAGAATTGCGTTTCAAGATAACCCTCACACTGTGGTAATAAGGTACTGGAATCTTCCAGTTTCTGATTGGAATAAACTGATTTAGCCCATACTCTGCTATTCTGTACCATTGGTATCTCGTGCCTGCGAATGTGTCAAAATGCATGCACTACTTTTCCTAGCAGGAAACAAATTAAGATGAGATCTTCGATGGAAGTTGTTAATGCTTTGAGTGAATACCCAATGCCTGTTTCTTACACTTAAAATCTGTTTCTTGTTACAGAAGTTGCTTATGGTATGTGATACATGTTCAGTTTAGTACGATTGAAGAGAGGTAGAGATAGAGAGGGATATTTAAGAATTCACCGAAGGCGAATGATTTACACAAAAACTATTGCCATTAAATTTGTTTGAGAGGGAGGAAATCCAGGCTTGTATAGTGATTATTAAATGGGTCAAACCAAGTTTATAGACATAAGTTTGTTCAACTCTTTAATCCAGTACTCGTTAGTTATGCAGAACAAACCTTAAATTCTTGCAATGAAATTTCAAAAGTGCTTTCGTTGATTATAGTAAGAAACTCGTTCTTAATTTTAGATTTCTAACAAACTAAGAACGTTTTCGTTTACGACCAAGCATAATCGAGCATCTTTTATGAAGATACTTGTGATAAAATTCATGCATCTAATAACCTGTTTAGTTATATTTGGTCACGTTACTTTTTAAGATCCAAGTGATTCAGTAGCAGATGTGCAGCTTTCTAGATATGGCTTGAGGTGTTGGATTAGTATAATACCCACGCACTGCTTGTTCGAGTTATTGGAAGACAGAACACAGTTTTTTTGTTCTATCTGACCTTTGTCTTATTACGCACTTTCTAAGTAGTCAAATATAAGAATTCAATGCATGTTTAGCTCAGTTTACCTTTTACTAATCAGCATTATTATATAAACTGTTTTTTATTCTATTTCTAATTCTCTTTATTGGGATTGATACATCGCAATGTGTTTACCATGTTTCAAAATTCTCTCTCTTCGGGTTAATATTAAATCCTCTCTCTTTTGAGTTCTCACCGGTACTTTCTATATGGCATATTGTTAATTAAGATCTGGCTCTACATATTTAATGGTGGTTATGTTCAAAATATATAAGATGTAAACTAAAAATCAAGACTATCGACCCAAATTTTTTACAGTAACAACAACGATGATTGAATCTAATATCTCATGTAAACTACTCAATCTCTTTCTTAGTATCGTTGACTCAAGTGTGTTATTTTGAACCTTCCTGCGAAGAAAAAGTTGAAATAAAAAATGGAGAACATCACGAATGGCATAATGGTACGTGAAGAGTTTCATGTCTCTTTGGGTTTCCCAAGAGGTATATGCAGAAGGATATACTCTGTCACGAACTTTAGTTTTGAAATGCTAAGAACTTGGTTTCCAATGCTTTCTCTGCATTCTCTTCTCATGGAATGAGGCATGCATCTCTCTGTACCCTATATAAGGAAAGTATTTATATTTGCTTAAGGAATCCTCTGAAAAGAACATTAACAATATATATGTTCTCACTGAATGTATTTTTTGTAAGCAATATATATGTGTACAAGCAGTATCCATATACCTAGTTTACATAGTTTTTAAACAAAGCAAAGGTATAAATTTTATTGATTGGACATGTTCAGAATTTGTATTTCATGATTGAAAACATAAGCAGATTTCATTGTGTAAAAACAACCTATGCTATTTTTTAAATGTATTAAAAATATTACTTTATTATCTTTTATTTAAATTAGGTATTAAGAGATTTTATTATCTTTTAAAAGAGGAGATAAAAAGATATTAAGTTATTATTTTGATTTATTCATTTATGATTGAGATATTATTAATATTTGATATTTTTTAATATTTTTACTCTATATATACATAGAGTACATGAATAAAAATATACTTATATGATATATCAGAAATACACATACACAAAATCCTATAAATTCTCATAAGTGGTATCAGAGCTTTGGTTCGATACAATGGAAAGAGAAAGAAACTTTTCACAAGTCGCTACTCTAATTTTTTATGGTGAAAGTTATGACTTATGGACTGTGAGAATGCAATCCTATCTTGAAGGATTGGATGCATGAGAAGTTGTAGAAGAAGATTATATTGTTGATCCGCTACCTAAAAATCTCACCATAGTTCAAATGAAATTTCACAGAGAAAGGAAAACAAAGAAGACAAAAACTAAATCATGTTTGTTTGTTGATGTTTCACAAATTATCCTCACCAGAATCATGACGCTAAAGTTACCCAAAAAAATTTGGAATTATTTGAAAGATCAATATAAAAAGGATGAGAAATTTCGAGGTACAAAAATTTTAAACTTGATAAGAGAATTTGAAATACAAAAAATGTAAGAGTATGAAACAATTAATGAATATTAACAAATTGTTAGGTAATGAATTTTTTGATTCCAGAATAGTTGAAAAAATTAAAGTATTGTTTCATTGGAAAATATAAAGAATTTGTCTAATATTATTTTGACAGAAGTGCTACATGCTTTACAAGCGCAACGAAGATTGATGAGAGAAAATCATGTTAGTGATGAAGTTTATTTACTATATTATGATTGGAGAAAAATTATAAGGTGTCTTTTAAACATAAACTTTGTGTGATTAAAGATACAAATAACTTAGAAATATTTAAAGTTCACATGAAAGAAAAAAGTTTCAATTTAGATTTGATGAAAGAAGAATTGATTACAAACGATGATATAAAAGAAAAGTCAAAGAAAAAACATGAAGAATATTTCTTGAAGGAACTTGATGTTAAAGAGAAAAATAAAGATGTAGATGAATAAACCATTTCCAAGTTTCCAAATTTCATCAAAGAGTAAACGGTACTACCATAGAGTTTGAAAGAAACAAAGGAGATGAAGTTGATAAATGAAGAAATACTTTGATGAAGAAAGTGAAGTTGAATGAAGATGTGATCTTGTACAAGAAAGATGACAAGAAATACAAACAAAAAAGAGAAAATTTTTAAGCAAACTAAAAGGAAAAATATCAAATTCAAATAAATAGATATTAAAGTAAAGAGAAATGTTAAGAGTATTACTTTATTATCTTTTATTTAAATTAGATATTAAGAGATTTTATTATTTTTTAAAAGAGAAGATAAAAAGATATTAGGTTATTATATTTTGATTTAGACGATTATGGTTGAGATATTATTAATATTTAATATTTTGTAATATTTTTATTCTATATATATATATATATATATATATATATATATATATATATATAAAATACATAAATGAAAATATACTCTTATAATATATAAAAAATACACGTACAACTAATCCTAAAATTTTCCATTTTCCATCATCATTAGTGGGTGGGGAGGCTACTACATAGAAGATAATATCTTTAACCTAAAATTCAAATTTGATATAATGCAATTAGTATCAAGGGTTAGATATTTTTTTGATGAACAATAAACAAATGTAAGATTTCTCCGTATGTTTCTTCTCGGCAGGTCGAACGCATGAATTATAGAGATGCGACGCAATAGTTGATCATTTATTGCTTGCACAACTATCGTCTTAACATGAGTCACGTCCAAGATCCACGATTGACTTTAGAACAATTTCGATGGAAACACATGAAACATTGTAAAATTAATCAAATTTTCCAAAATACTTAATAATAAAAATAATTTTGAGAAAGAAAGAAATATTTATTTAATTTTTTCACTAACCCATTAATAAAAGAGTGATTCAAGCATATTAAACTAATAAATACTTAGTTAAATATTTGAACTATTTAAAATAGTAATAAAACAGGTAAATATAATTCAAATGTTAAATTAATTTCTAATAATATCTTATCTTCTAATAAAAGATAGTTTGTTTAAATTTAATATCATTTGCTTCAAATGTTGAATGTTATACTAATATTTTACTCCTAAAATTTTCAACGAATTCAAATAAAATTAAGCAACCCTAAAAGGTTTTTCAAAATTATACTGAAAAATAAATTTATTTATTTGATCTTATTCATAGTAATATTTGTAACTGACTAGTATTGAAAGGAGACATTTTATTATTTTTATTGATGAACTATATAAAAATATTGTTATGTCTATTTACTAACTTATAAGAATGAGTTATTGGAAAGATTAAAGTTTAAAGTCCAATTTTGTACAAAACCCCTGAATAAACCCTATTGATACAAAATCAAATCTTATTCTTACAATTTTTGTGTGTTTTTAAAAACATTATTTACGAAAATCATTTTAATATTTTACTTTCTTTTTAACTATTATTTACACGTTTTTATATTCAGTTACATGTCTTTTTACTTCATATATATTAATTGAAGTCCCATCAATTCAATAATAAAAAAAATGTTAAATTACTTATCTATTCAAAACATTACACAATCACATGTATACTACAACCAAATCTACAAATTGAAAGTACATAACAAAGTTAAATATAAAAAAAAATGTTTCATGAACCATTTGAAAAAAAAGAAGAAAAGAAATACAAATAAAATACTTTGAACAATTATTCCATACTCTTGGTTTTTTTTGGGCTAAATTTGTTGTAGAAGATCGGTATTAACTTAAAACATGTTTTACTCTCTTGTTTTCAGGCAATAGCAACATATGGACTTGTGAATGTTGCAGGTCCCAAGGGTAAGACTTGCACAATCTCTTTCAACGTGTGTGCTTCCTTCACAAGAGATGCGGAGATGAATTATTATCCATACTATACACCTATAAATATATCGATTTACACTCCTCCAAAATATACATTTTTGTAAAATACACACTTCATTTATCTTCTTTTCTCTCTTTTTCATTATATATTTTATTCTGTGTTTATATATTCTTTTAAGAATTGGTTGCTATTCTGAGTTACTTGACAAATTTCGGGTTATATTATGAGAAACTTGCCCAATTCTAGTTTTCTTGATATCTTCTCAGCTTTTAAAACAAAATCCATACCTTTTTCACATAGTCATCCCTTTTCTCCTTTATTTTTTTTTGCCTTTTATTCTGATAAAGTATTCATATTTTGGCTTTTCAATTAAAGTAATGTTAATTTGTCATGAAATCATAAGTTCCTATGTTTACTGGCCATCCAGCAATTTGCTTTTAGAGTTCCACGTTCAAGGCATCAACGTAGCTAGGCACAGTAGCCGTGCCAATTGTGTTTCAAGTTCACTAACAATTTGTGTGGCTTACGATAAATATTAACAAATAGTGGAATGCAACATGTATCGAAAGTTGGCAAAGCACCAAATGTGGCTGAGAACGTAGCTTTTGATTACCATTTACTTTTCTGCATCTAATTATAAGTAAATAAATGGCAGATAGCATGAGCTGTCACAGTCGAACACAAAACAAAACTAAATAAAAAATCAAATTAAGGTAAGAATATGAAAAATCTTCTCACCTTAATTTAACTATTTATCATTATACAAGAGTAAAATTAGATGGGAGACTAGCTAACCCAACTAAGGAATAAAAAAGTTGAGCCATGACAAATTACTAGTCTCAAGTAAGTGACAAACTATTTACAGATATATGTTCGGAGGGTTTTGTTGGCGTCTTTTCTTTTTCCGGTGAGTCTGTGGTTATGTCTGGGATCATAACTTCAACGTGGTCGACGGTGTTTTCAATATCCGCAACAGGTTTTATGATACCTCGATGAAGAAGGTGTGGCTTCTCTGGTGAGACATTGGGTTCTACAGCATTCTTGAACTGGGCTAAG
The DNA here is from genome assembly GCA_963425845.1 of Sphenostylis stenocarpa. Classification (NCBI taxonomy): domain Eukaryota; kingdom Viridiplantae; phylum Streptophyta; class Magnoliopsida; order Fabales; family Fabaceae; genus Sphenostylis; species Sphenostylis stenocarpa. Next base: position 35,088,243 of record OY731398.1, on the reverse strand, counting down.
TGAGAAAGCTCGGAAACAGACTCGTATATTTTCTCCACTGACTTGGTGATTTCTTCAAGTATTGATGCAACTGTGGCAACTGGTATTATGGGTAGGAGTTCAGTATCTTCCAAAGAAACGGTTTCGAGAGCAAATTTGAGGTCTTCAACTGCAGTTTTTGAATTTTCTATGTGGCTTTTGGCAACTGATGGGTGTGTCATTGTTTTGATTGAGGAAGATATTGCCTTCAACGCCTTGTTGGACTCTGAACTCATCTTTGTGCATGGTTCTTGAACTTTACACTTGAATTCCAAAGATGCCTGCAGTAACCAAAATGCATGCATATTAGCTTCAAGCTCATAGAGCTAAATTTGTTTTTTGGTTTTGGAGTATTCTCACAAATGTATATTACAGCTACTTAAAAGTTCGTTTGAAATAGTTTTCCTTGGTTATTATCAAGCTAAAGTTGTTTTGATAATAGACATTGAAGTGCAAAGGTCTCAAATATTTCATGTTTTCACGTAGAGAGAATGATGTATTACTTGGATTTCCGGGTTAAGGTAGTTGTTAAGGGTTTCTATCTTGTAAGCACATCCCCGAGTAAGTGCTCCAATCTTCAAGTACTGCTTCCAAGGATGACGAAGACCAAAACGGCCATGTCCCGGTTCCCACCTTGCCAAATTTGCCTGTGCAACATATTACGTTAATATTTTGATCAATCTATAGCAAATAAAAATGTTCAGAAGGAAAAAAAAAAGAAAGAAAAAACTCACCAAGGACTCCTCACTTGCTTTGGAATTGAGAACACTTTTGTATCCTTCAAGAACTGACTTCTCACATTTTTCTTTATCTTCTGAGCAATGAAAATATTCGACTTCAAATCCTGAAAAAGTGGTAAGATTTAGATGTTAACACATGAAACACAAAAAGAAAGCATGTAACTAATGGTGGGTCGAATATAGATATACCTTCTAGGTAATTTGCCAGCTTTTCTATGTTGAAAGCTACCAACTTGTGAAGGTCTTCACCTGCCCATACTGGACAAATGAAAATGGAGATGACCATGCAAGCTGTTGCCCCTATTAAAATTGTTGAAAGTCTCTGATGGGCAAGCTCAAAGAGTTGCTCCACTCGATATCCGGAGACAGTAACCAAACAGAATGTCAATATAAATATCACCATCCCATAGTCATATCTTGCTTTGATCTTTGGAAAAAACCTGAAAAAAGTAGCCCCTGCGGCTGCAAACACAAACCATTCAGGGAGCAAATGTTAGTCTCAAATCCATGCGGAAGCTCATTTTCTTTGTTCAAAATATTATATCTATATATATACCTAGAATGAAGACGAGGATCCCAAGGACAATAGGTTTTTCTCTTTCTCCAAAAGCAGTAGCTAAATGTTGCCCTCCAACACCTAAAGCACCAGCTAATAATGTAGCAAATCCTCTATTTAAACCTTTGCATAGGGTTGCACCTGGTTAATTAGGAACAAAACATATTATATGTATGCATTAGTCTTTAAGTTTCTTCAGACTTTGGCCATCAATTATATAATAATGAGATTTACATATGAAGTGTGTTTGTGCAGTATTCTATAATGTCTCCACTTACCTACGCTGAATTCAAATACTACCACCACTGTCAAAACAGCCCACATTCCAGCAACTCCGAAGCCATCATAAAGAGGCCTCGAGTAGTAAACCAAGGATACCAACGTAAGAGCAATTGCCACTTTTAATGAGTGAATTACTCTTCTGGGGTCATCTTTTCCAATCTGTGCTATGCTCCTTGTGAAGTTGACAACCATAAACTTGATGTTCCTAGGCATAGCCTTGAGGCAGTTCCCCCAATGAGCAAAAAACCCTCCCTTGTTTGCTTCCATTGTTGACTCAATATCCATGACTAGATATGGGATGCAGAACAACCTTGCCACAAATGTGCTGTGTGATACGGCAAGTTTTAGGAAAAAGCTAGGAACAAAACACCAACTATGAAATGATGTGAGGTAAAGATTTTGAGAAGTCTGGGAAGAAAATGACTTTGAAGACTGATATTTATAGGAACAGAAGTACAGCTGTGTCGGGAAGCAAAGATTTTTTAATCAGATACATGAGTTGCTGTCTTTTTGCTGAAAGAGAAAGACTGGTTCTCTTTGAGAAAAAAAGTACTTTGTCACGGCACATATGTCATTACGATTAAATACAAAATGCCCATAACTCTAAAAGTGTATACTTTTAGAAATTTATTTCCCGGACCAAAATAATTAATGCACCAAAACTTACATAGACAGGGAATGTTAGGATATATGCTTCCAGCTATTAATAGTTTACTTCCGAAAGCAGATTAAACAAAGTTAATTACAAGAACAGAGGCTTAAGAAAGATTAAATAGGGTAGTAATTCAGTAAGACAAGTAACTGTACATATACTTTAGTCAGACTCAGCCATTGAATCGCTGTATCCCACCTCCTTTTGTTTTGCCTTTTTCCTTTGGTAAATTATAAATTTTCTCATAATTTTCCTATTTATTCTTAAATAGTTTTCAGTTATTTAATACTTTTAAATAATATCTAATTTACCTTAGTATCTTTCTGTTTAGCTTATCTTGCCATCATAGTTGGAAAACAAAAATCCAAGGCAAGGTTGGCAAAAACTATGGAATGATACAGAATGCTCCTATATTTGAGCTACATGGTATCATAGAATTATATTCTGGGATATGATCGCAGAAATGAAATTACATTTTTGAGTTTTTTCTATTTCTTTGTAAGTATTTATTTTATGTTAATATAAAAGAAAGCTTATTTTCTTTCTATGACCCATTACCCTGTAACTATGTCACCGCTTTAATCGACATAAAAGATCAATTTTAACCTACGTAAAAAGCCTTTTATACAATAGTGACATATATTTGAATTAAAATAACCTTTTTGTGATGTATAATTAAATACTGAATATGTTACTAATATGAATAGAAAATGTTTCAGGAAACTTGATCAAGAGGCAATTAATTACTCATTTGACTTAATTAATTTTTAACTAAGGATGTTTCAGAAATAAAATAAGTAAATGAAAAGAGTGATAATGAATAAACAATAAGATCATGGTCGTGTTCATTAATCACTCGCAAGTGCACATGGTAGGTTTGGGGGTTGTTGTAAAAGAGCATTGTGGTGGTGGTAAAGCTAGAGTTACTATAGCACAACTCAGTACAAATTATTTGTGAGTTCCTCTTTTACTTTGTCACAAATTCAGAAAATGATATTCATATATTTAAAATTAATTCAGAAAATGATAAATATCTTTCTCACATTTTCTATTTTAACATTATTTTAAATACCAAGTGAAGATAAATTAAGGAAAGTACAAATGTAACTCTAACTTAGAAATAAACATTATAATACTTGTTAGTAATAAACATATTCTAAAAATGAATCAATTTATCATCTATCACAGCTTACTAATTTAGATCAAGATTTAAAATAAAATGAAAATATTCTTTCAAGTTTAAGAATAACCTATACACATACATAGGCCTGGCCTGATATAATTTCTTATTTAATTAATCTGCAATAGTTTCATGTCCAGATTTTCATTCATATTAAATATGTCTAGTTTGATTAGAAAGTGGAAAAATGACGAAGCATGCATATGTCAGCCATTACAGTCGATATTGAAAAAGAAAATCACTTAAAGAATTGGACCAAGTATGAATAAATATAATAATATAACATAAAACATGAATTGCAATTAAACAACAGTATAATTATATATATATATATATATATATTTTATGTCACAATAGGATTTTGGTCATAAGTATTAATTAAAAGCTTAATCTTTTAAAACTGATTCGGTGGAACGATAATTATATATTCATTGATAATATTATTATATTTTAATCGATGTCTCACATCCTTTCTTCAGAACAATTTTTCATTATATCTTCTTAAAATGAGAAAGCATATTAATTTTGAGAAATATTTTCTATTTTATTTTTACAAGTTAAATATCTTAAAATATACGTAATAATATATCATATCATTATTAAATTAAAGTCTTAAATATTCTATAAATATTCTCAATTTATTATAATAAATAAATTTGTTAATTTCTTATTTATCCTCCCAATTTATTAAAAAAACAGAATATCAAATAATTACAATTAATTCATAAAAATTACAGTCTATATAATTAATTGACTACAATTTTATCTATGATATCTATAATATAGAATTAATCATGATTAAATAATTTATAAACAATTAATACAAATATGCACAATCTATCAACGATAATTTGAATTTTTTTCTATATCCGTTATTATATATATGATAGGGAAAGAGAAGAAAAATTTATAACATTAATTAACTTCTACCTCCCACGTGTTGATCAACTAACTATAAGCTCTCTTTTAAGTTCATTCTGCATGAGGATTTCGTACCTAACTGAACGCAAGTGCCCCACCGAAGAATCTGTTTACTATTATACATTTGAATTTTGAATAGAAATACCTGGCAATCAGTTCATGAACATGAAATGAAAAAAACCAGACAATGCTTCACTCCCAACAATAGTTAGTGTATTCATTCTGATAAAAGGAAACAAGACAAAGAGAAAAGGGATAAGGCAAAATCATGTTTACATCAGCATTTCTGATTCTCCAAATAAGGCCAAGTAAAGTGAATTCAACTTCATTCCATTGTTTTGTCATAGCCAATAAAAAGAAATATAATAAGCACAAGGGAATAAAGAAATAAAAAAAATAAAAAGTTGAATATAAGCACAACAAGTTATTAAACATATGATAATGGCCCCACGCATCATCTCTTTATTTGTAAAACTGATAACATAAAGAAAAGAACTTTCTGTTCTTCAGTACACTGGGAATCATTTTCCAATTCGTTCACTATTATACTTCAAAGCTGATCATAAATTATTTAGCCATGTGTATTGAACCAGGGCAGAGTCAGCACCCACTAGTGAGTAGGATCTGACTCACTCCTATCTTTCACTATATTTTCCTTTTAAATGAGAATGGTCTTAATATTTTAAAGCTATATACTCAACCAGGTTTGAAAATGAAATTGAACATCAAATTTCAAGTGAGCATGATGATTTTGTTCATTTTTAAGATACTCCGATGATAATCATCCGAGCATTACAATTTGACATTAAACATTAATTTTTTTAGTTTTTGTTAAAAGCAAGGACGAATCATTTTAAGAATTGAAGGACATTATCCCTCCAAGTTTTATAACTCTTATATAATTTATAATTTTAGATCTTTAACATTAATGGTTAAGATCCGTCACTGATTAAAAGAAAATTAAAATTAAATTATTTTCATGGTAATCGTTTTATCGATATTTTTGTCATTTTTTTCTTATAAATATGTGTACAAATCCTTCAATTTGATGTAAATAATGAGAAGATTCAGCTTTTGATTCTCAGCATTATTCTCTCTTTCTTTCTTCTTTTATATGTTTTGCGCTTTTTATTCTCGATTTTTAATTGAGGCATACTCCTTCGATTATTTGGTCTTTCCTCATGTTTAATTGTCTTTCTCTCACACTCAATACAATATCTACAACTAAGATTGGTACAGTAACTCGATATCCATACAATTCTTCGATAATCAAAGCATATATAGCAGTTTTCTTATGTTCGATATAACATTGAGACTAACATTTGATAAAAAGATCGAGAAGTAAGGTTTGATATGAACTGCTTGATGACCACTCTTTTTCTAATATGGTATCGAAACTCTTCATTTGAAGAGCTCTACTATGCACTCTAATTATCTCTTTCTTGGATTCTTTCTTTTTCTTGTTTTCTTCTTGGGTATCATGGAAAAATTAATGGATTCATCAAGTGTAGATTCATTGTCTCTTATGAACACAAATTCTTCTTCTACTACAAATAATTTTCTATATATTCATCTAAATGAAAATCCTTCAATAAGTTTGGTCTCTTCGGTTCTTGCTACCTTTACATCTTTAGCAAAGTGTTCTTATACTATTATTCCTATCCTTCAACAACATAAAAGAGAAGATCAAGTTATATGAGAGGTTTGAATGAATAGTACAAAAATGCCAAGTCCCATGTTCTTCTCATAGATTCAATACTTTCTTTATCCAAATAATTTCATATTTAGTTCAACAGGAAGGCAAATTCTTGGAAGTAATATTATGAGTCTCAATCATAAAATCAATATTGCTCCATCGAATAATTCTACTTGCAAGTCTTATGAATGGACTGGTCACACAGAAAATGTATATTATAGAAAACATGGATTTGTCAACAATCAGGATAAAAATAATTGAAATAATAAGTTTTGTACTCATTATGGGAAAAATGGTCACACAATTGATATTTGTTACAAGAAACATAGATATCCACTTGGACATAAACTATAAAATGAGAAAAGTATCAACAATGTTGTTTTTGAAAATGAAGATGTCAAATTAACTCAACAATATTATCAAGCTCTTATGATACTCGTACAATAATCCAATATTAAGGTGATGCTAAACTACACAAGTTAGCAACACAGGTTCTGTGAATTTACTTGTTTCTCATAATGTTGCTCTCATCACTTTATCATCAATTTTTACAATAATTGAGAACTTAGCATGAATCAATGGATTATTGATAGAGCTACTGATAATGTATCTTCTTCATTAACAAATTTTATTTCTTATAAACCAATTAAATCCATAATTATAAATTTTCCTAATAGTAATCATGTTTATGCTACACATAAAGGGAATGTAAAAATTAATGATAAAATTTTTCTCACAAACGTTTTATTCGTACCAACATTTTCTTATAACATAGTTTTTATGTCAAAACTTGTGGTCGAACAAAATTTTAACTGTCGTTTTGTCATAATTCTTGTATTATATAAGATGCTAGGAGCCACAAGAAGGTTGATATAGTTTATGTTAAAAATAATTTATATATCCTTAATGAACAATCATATTATGTGAATCTAAGTGTTAATTCTAGCAACAATGATTGTAATATTGACCTCTAGCATGCTAGATTAGGTCATTGTCGCAACCAAAATCATGGCTGAACAACAAAATTAAGTTTCTAAATAAAAGAAAATAATAAAGTCGCCACCAATGTTTATTTTAAGGAAATTATCGAAAAAAAAAATTTCAAAAGAAAAGAAAGTGATCTGCGAAATAAAGAGAGTCGATTATGTGTAAGGAAGGTATTAACACCCTATAACATACGTTCTAAAATTGTTATCTTTAATTAGACGTCAAAAGTTAAATATCTTAAAATTATTTATTTTATCCCTCAAACTTATATATCTATTAAATGTTGCTACTAAAAATAAAATATTATATATTTTTACATTTTTGCCTCGACAAAGATTATCTTTATGCTCCTATGTATCCCCAAGTACAATGGAGAATCAGAGTAATATAATTCTTTCTTAAAAATATTTGTGAATAATTTATTTTAATTTATCTATTTGTGTTACTAAGTTAAATGTATACCTGAAGTTATTTTAAAATTGAATAATTATGTAATAATCAAATTAGAAATACATCTAAAATGATTATCATTTTTATAATTTGAGTAATAGTTAAATCAGAATTGCATCCAAGTATAATTTAAATGTTTAAAGTATTATACTTGTAATTTCTATTTGGATTTAAAATATATATTTTAAAAAAATATTTTATTATAATCAAGTTAAAAGTCCATTTAATGTGATTATTATAATTTTATAATAACCAAATAAAATGTTCATCCAAAGTAGTTAAACTTTTATGAAATATTTTCTTAATAATCTAATAACAATAATATTGTATATTTAATAATATTCGAGAAAAGAAAGTAATAACTATTGAAATTTAATTGTCAATATATTAATAATGATATACTAATTTAAATTAATTTTAAAAAAATAAGTAGAATCATTTTTATTTCAAATTTGGATAAGATAATAATAATAATAATAATAATAATAATAATAATAATAATAATAATAATAATAATAATAATAATAATAAATTTTCCTACTCATTACTAGTTGTAACTTATTTTTTTGTTATATTGTCTAGTTTAACAGAATAAAACAAACAAACAAATATTAGGCCCAATAATTCATAAATATAAAAATTCTTTCAAATTTATTTTACTATTTGAAGCTTGTTTTTGTTATTTTTCACCACCCCAAACCCAAATAGAAACTTTATTTTTCAATCCAACTTACACTATCGACGCAAAAATCTCCTGTCAATCTATTGATCTCAAGATTAATTCGTTTTACTATTAGAAGTCTGTTTTTACTATTTCTACTGTCAGACAAATTTGGGTCACACCTCTCTTAAGCCCACATCTCCTTCTTGAGCTCATGCCTTTCTTTAACCCTAACACACTTAAACCTAATACTAAAGGAAAAAGAGGGGAGGGGGCGCCACGTGAGATGAGAGTCAGGGAAAACGCAGTGCGGGCTGAAGACGGGGCGCAGTGGTCGCAGTTATTTAAGGTTAGGGTTCGTGCAGTGAGGAGTGAAGAGATTGCATGTTGTAAGGTATCACCAATGAAACAGTCAGGTTCACAACAATTGAATGAAATACAAAGGTCCTGTATCGTATTATGTACTAAGTATGAGTTTTCTTACAATGAAGAAGGTTAACACCAAGGCAGTGTTAGCGGATACAGGAATACAAATTTAATAGAATTAACAGAAACAATGAATAAAAGAAATCCCAGAGAGGGCCAGGGAAAAAAGAGAACAAGTCATAAATTCCACACACCCCATTTCCTCTTTTTTTTTCTTTTATATTTATTTTAACCCCCAAACGTAATCATTGAGCGCAGAGTTAGTTACTCTTTTCCTCCCACTTTTGTGGTTCACCCTGATTTCATCATTATCACCCACGTGTCCCACCCGTATAACGGTATTCCCATGCACTTCATTTGTACTCTTTCTTCTGCACTCGTGACATTTCCTCCCCCATCAAAATCAACCTTGTCCCCAAGGTTGAAGTTAGGATAAACACCCTAGAATAAGGATATATCTTCCCAAGTAGCTTTAGTCATATTCAATCCTTCCCATTGGACCAAAACCTGAGGAATCTGATCTGAGCCACGTAAAATAATTCGGTACTACAATATCTTAGATGGTTGGATAATAGGACCAAATTCATCAGTCAACAATGGAAGAGGAACATACAGTTGTTGATGTTCACCTTTGCATGGCTTCAACAAAGAAACATGAAACACGGGGTGAATCTTGGCAGAAGCTGGAAGTAGGAGTTTATAAGCCACTGAACCAATTTTTTGCAAAACTAGGAAAGGACCAAAATATCAAAGTCCCAATTTCTGATTTTTGCACAAAGCAACTGAGTGTTGCGTATAAGGTTGAAGCTTAACTAGAACAAGATCACCCACGTTGAACTCCAATTGTGATCGTTTCCTATCTTCATATTTCTTCATATAGTGTTGAGCCTTTAGTAATTTATTCTTCAACTGGCAGAGAACTAAGTCACGTTGCAGCAATAAATCCTGCAGAGACGGAGGGTCTTGATGGTCTAAAGTATACTTGGTGATTGTGAGAGGATCTCGATCATAAACTGCTTTGAAAGGAGTCATACCAATGCTAGACTAAAATGAGGTATTGTAACAAAACTCAGCCCATGAGAGTAACTTACTCCGGCTCTTTGGATTGTCAACTGTGAAACATCTTAAGTACATCTCCAAACATCTATTAAGTACCTCGGATTGACCATCAGATTGAGGGTGATATGTTGTGCTCATAGCCAAGGTTGTCCCACTCAACTTAAACAAGTGCTGCCAAAATTTGCTAATGAACACTTTATCACGATCTGAAACAATCGACTTTGGCATACCATGTAATCTAACAATGGAATGCATAAAGATGGCTGCTATAGTCTTGCTCGAATAATTGGCTTTGAGTGGAGCAAAATGACCATATTTAAATAAACAGTCTACTACCACCAGAATCACAGTAAAACTGTGTGAAAGAGGTAGGCTAACAATAAAATCTATAGCTAACTCTTCCCAAATTTGTACTAGAATTGGCAAGCGTTGGAGCAGTCCAGCAGGTAAAGAAGTAGCAGTCTTGGCTTGTTGACAGAGCAAACAATGTTGGACAAAATTTTTAATATCGTTTTGCATATCATGCTAATAAAATTGAGAAGAAACCCTAGCCAGTGTCCTAGCTCTCCCCGCATGTCCTCCAATAGGGGAATTATGAAATTCATTCAGAACTTGTTGTGTAAGAGGATGGTTGGAAGGAAGAACCAACCTGCTCTTCCAAAATAGTAACTGGTCTTGAGCAAAATAATTCAGGTGAGAAGGAGTGCCCTAAATACATAAGTGAAGTATCTCAAACAATTTGGGATCAACAGCTATAGCGACGCGCACCTTAGGAATGATATCCACTGAGGTTGAGAAATAGCCATAAAGAAAGACCGAGATAAGGCATCTGCAGCAAGATTGTCACAACCAGGCTTGTACTCTATGGTGAAATCATATCCAAGTAATTTAGGAAGCCATGCCGGTTGCTCCGGGATCTGGATGGTTTGATCAGTGAGGCTGCGCAAGCTCTTCTGATCGGTGCAGATAATAAATTTATGTCCCAACTAATGCCCGAAATTTAGCACGTAGGCTGATTGTTTATGCATTCGTGGAGATAATTTTTTTGAAAAAAATGCAATGGGGTGATGGGCTTGACTCAGAACAGCACCAATACCTGTACCAGAGGTGTCAATTTCTAATATAAAAGGCTTAGTAAAATCCGGAAGGGCCAAGACTGGAGCCTCAGTAATAGCTCACTTGAGGTTGTGAAAAGCTTCAGTAACGGCAGAGTCCCAATGGAATTTGTCTTTCTATAAGAGATTAGTTAATGGGGCAGCTATAACTGCATACCCTTTAATAAATCTCCGATAATACCCCGTGAGTCCAAGGAAGCCTCGAAGTTGTTTAAGGGACTGTGGAAGTTGCCAATCCAAAACAGCTTGCATTTTAGTCTGATCCATGGTAACTCCATTGCCTGATACTGTATGACCTAGATAATTAACCTCCTCCAACCCAAATTGGCATTTAGACAACTTGGCAAAAAGGTGGTGATGCTGAAATATTTTTAGGACAGCTTCTAAGTGTTACAAGTGTGAGGACCAAGATGGGTTATAAACCAGTATGTCGTCAAAGAACACCAATATTGATTTCCGAAGTAGCCCTTGGAACACTGAATTCATTAAACTTTGAAAAGTGGCTGGTTAGTTGGTGAGGCCAAATGGCATGACAAGCCATTCATATTGGCCTTGGTGTGTTCGAAAAATTGTTTTAAATCTATCCTCCGGAGATACAAGTATTTGATGGTGTCCCCAACGAAGATCTAGCTTAGAAAAGTATTTAGCTCCAAAGAGTTCGTCAAGCAACTCATCAACAGTAGGAATAGGAAAAGAATCCTTAACTGTTATGACATTTAATGCTCTATAATCAGTACAAAAACGTCATGTCCCATCCTTTTTGTTATCCAAGAGAATTGGTGAAGAAAAAGGACTAGTGCTTGGTGTTATGATTCCCTCATGTATCATCTCCTCAACCATTTTCTCGATTTGTTCCTTCTGGTTGTGAGGGTATCGATAGGGATGGACCTTAACAAGCTTACTATCTGGAACTAAGGGAATAACATGGTTGTAGGACCTGTCCAGGGGTAACCCAATGGGTTTGTCAAACACGTTTTTGTAAGTGTGTAGCAACAGAGCCAAATCCGGATGAATGTCATCAGGTAAGTCAAGCCACTGATCGGAAGGAATCTCCTGGGACTGAAATTGCAGTGTGTAAAATTCTGCAATGGCATGAGTGTTGCACATTCGTCTTATATGGTGAAACTGAGCTGGACTAGGTAAGTTAGACTGATCACCATGTAGTGTAACAAATCCACCCTCCAAATAGAATTTCAAGGTCAAAGAACTATAATCTGAGACATTGTGTCCCAATGTAACAAGCCAAGCAGCACCTAAAACAACATATGCACCGGATACAGGAAGCAAATAAACTAACAACTTGAAAGTATGCCCCTGAACCGTGACTGTCACATCTTTGACCAATCCTTCAACTGTGAGAGAATTTCCATTACAAACCAGGACTTGAAAACTAGGAATGGGCTCAATAGGTAACTTCCAATAATGAGCCAAGCGAGGTTGTAAGAAATTATCGGAACTCCCACTATCAAGCAAGATTTGGACAGTGACATCGTTTATCGAACCGTGAAATCGCATAGTGGCCAAACTAGAGGAACTGTTCAAGGCATTGAAAGAAACATGATGTTCATGGGTAACACCAGGACAGGGAATGGATACGGAGCCTAGCGGTTATAAGTCTGGAGGTGGATCATCAACTTCCTCTATATGAAGTAATAGGTATTTTTTGTTAGGACAACAATGTGTAGAGGAAAATTTATCGTCACATGTATAACAAAGGCCCTTCTCACATGTGATCTGCATTTCTGCTGGAGATATCTTTTTGATATTGGATGATTTAGGGGGTTGGTTAAAAGGTTTCTAGGAAGGGTTAGGCAGAATCGCAGGTACGGATGTGGTTTTCTGGTTTATGTTTAGGAATGGGGATGGGTTTGTGTTAAGGTTTCTGGAATAAGTAGCGGCATAAGATGGTTTGGTGGAGGTGTGATATTTTTTGTCGTAGAGCTTAGCAAGGGATACGGCTTTAAGGAGGGAATTAGGACTCTGGGCAATCACATCACGACATATATCAGTTTTCAATCCACTGATGAAGCAATCTAATAGTGCATCCACAGTAATCCCTGTAACTCTGTTAACCAAAGCAGTAAATTTGATATAATAATCATTAACCAAACCTAATTGCGAGAGCTTAAACAAAATAGAGCGAGGACATTCAAATGGAGAGGGACCAAATTCCAACTTTAATGCTCGAGTAAATGCAACCCAGGATTGGAATGGATTATTCTTACTCATCATCTGAAACCAAGGAACCACGTCCTTGTCCATATATACAGTTGCAATCGTCAAACGTTAAAACAATCAAGGGCAGATAGATGGAAATGTTATTGTATTTTCAAGATATGATTTTGATGATGATTCAAGTCAACTACATTTAAGTCAACACCATTCAAGATGAATTTAAGGACAAACTGAATTTATGACGTAGGTAACGTTTCCCTCCATGCCAAATATATGTTTTTGATAAAGATGATGATTCAAGCAAGCTCAAGATTATTCCTGAAGACTAAATAGAGTCTTAGAATACTGGATATGAAGGTACAAGTTGATGAAGTAATATTATGCATAAGTCTCCAACTTTGAAACTTGAAAGTTTAAATTTTGAAAATTTGAATTTATGAAAATTTGAAATTATAAAGTTTGAAATCTTGTAATTTGAGATTCTTGAAATTTGAAATTTTGCAGTTTGAGATTTTTTTTTTAAATTTGCAATATGAGATTTTTGAAATTTGAAATTTTGCAATTTGAGATTTTTGAAATTTGAAATTTTGCAGTTTGATTCTTTTTTTTTTTGCAATATGAGATTTTTTTAAATTTGAAATTTGCAATTTGAGATTTTTGAGATTTGAAATTTTATAGTTTGAGATTTTAAAATTTGAAATCGTTGCAGTTTGAGATTTTTGAAATTGAATTTGAATTGGAATTTGAAATTTGAATTTGAAATTTGGGATTAGAAATTTGAATTTGAAATTTGGAATTTGTTGCAATTTGAATTTGAAATTTGAAATCTGAAATATGAGTGCATTTGAATTTGAAAGTTGCCTAAATAAGAAGACTGCAATGGAGGGAACTATTGCATTTAATTTCATTATCTCTATAATCATTTTATTCCCCTATCTTTCTCTCTCTTCATTTGTCTTGGGTATCCTAGATATTGTTTCCTTAATATGATATTCTTCTCTATGACTTTTTTAATGCATTATCTTCTCTACCTTGATTTATATACTAATAGGTACAAATTTATTCTCGAGTTTCTATTGCAATATTTTTCATAATTACCAATGAAATAGGAAGATATTTTGATGATATTAATTTGTGTGAAACAGGGGGAGATTTTTTTTCTCTTATAATATTTTTCATAATTATCAATGAAACATGAAAATATTTTGATGATATTAATATGTCTGAAACAGAGGGCGATTTTTTTCTTATAATATTTTTTTTAATTATCAATGAAATAGAGAGATATTTTGATGATATTAATCTGTGTGAAACAGGGGAAGATTTTTTCTTATAATATCTTTTTATGATTATCAATGAAACAAGGGGAGATTTTTTGATGAATTAAAATTTGTGTGAAATTCTTTCCTATCTAAATTAAACAAGGGGAGTTAAGAGAAATATTTGCTCATATGAGTTAGGGGGAGTCTTGTTATTAATATATTCAGACGGAGATTAAGAGACTCTGACACTTGATACAAATCTGTGCTAATCTTGAGCTGGCTATATAGAGTCAAGCATTTTAATTCATTTCAGGTGTTTCCTTGATCATCATCAAAAAGGGGGGGATTGAAAGCAATGAGGGGGAGATTGATGGAAATGTTCCTGCATTCCCAAGAGATGATTTTGATGATGATTCAAGTCAACACCATTCAAGATGAATTTAAGGACAAACTGAATTTATGACGTAGGTGACAATGTGAAACATTTCCCTACATACCAAATATATGTTTTTGATAAAGATGATGATTCAAGCAAGCCCAAGATGATTCCTGAAGACTAGATAGAGTCTTAGAATACTGGATATGGAGGTACAAGTTGATGAAGTAATATTATGCATAAGTCTCCAAAGCACAAGTGTGATAAAATTCATAACATGATATTGTTCACTGTCATAATTAATTATGATGCACCAGAAATGGAAAAATGATTTTCTCTATCATAATTAATTATACTAGTAATATAATCGAGTTATGGCAATTCAAATTTGAAAAATATATCCGTTTTAAAGAATAAATGTTTTTTAATACATCCCGATTTTCTCTATGATATTATTAATATCCAACGGCCATTTTCTCGATGCTATTTTTCTATTTAATTAAGTTTTGATGAAAAATAAAAAACACACAATTACGAGAATTCGAAAATACAATTTACATTCAATCAGTTTTGAGAAAAGAATTCTGAGCAAGGTAACAAAGATATTTTACACCTTTTGAGAAAACCCTCTTCTCTACTGTCTTATGTGCTTTCATTGTTAATCACACTTGTTCTTGGAGATTGACATTCTACAGGCTTCTACAATTTGTTGTCTCCATTACGCAGGTGTGTCTGTTCTTATTTTTATTACCTTCATTCATAGTGTGATTCTAGGGAGGTGTTCATCCTTAGTGGGATTCTAAGAGGTGTTTTCATCCTTTGATTTGTTCAGAGGAGGTGTTCATCCCTAGTGGGATTCTAGGGAGATGTTCATCCTTAGTGAGTTTCTAAGGAGGTGATTGTCTTTTTAATTAGTTTACTTTTTACTGGTTCTTCTGTTGAGTTGATTGTAATTTGTAAACTGAATTTGAAAGATAGTGAATGGGGAGTCACTCTTGTGTTAAGAGTTGACTGGGAACTGGATGTAGGGTTGGCTATACCCGAACCAGTATAAATCTCTATGTGCTCTTCTCTTTCCCTTATCTCTTTCTCCTTTCCTGATTATATTATTGTTTCCACTTTATCTGTGTTCAAACAAATTATTAACTCACAAATAAATTTTTAATTGGACATCTATTTTAATTTGTGCATCTATTCACCCCTCTCTAGATGCCATTTGTCTAACAAAACAGTGTAAATCTGGAGTAGAATAATACTCAAAAAATTGTTCACCTTTAAAAATCCATTGCAACACATTAGATCCATCAAAGTGTGGGAAATCCAGCTCGATGTTGCGCACCTAAAAGGGTTGTGGTTTTCCATTCGTCACATTTGAGTTCGAGCCACCGATGGATTGCGTACTAGTCACGTGCTCGAGAGCTAATTCGAGCTTCGTGAACCTGGCAGAATAATCTTGATCCCGTTTTTCCATGAGCTCCAAAATCTTCTTGACATTAGCATCCAGCTCCTTCAAGCGAGTATTCTCAGCCATGGTAGTAATGAAAAGCATCAAATGTAAGGTATCACCAATGAAACAATCAAGTTCACAACAATTGAATGAAACACAAAGGTCCTGTATCGTACTATGTATTAAGTATGAGTTTTCTTACAATGAAGAAGGCTAAATCAAGGCAGCGTTAGTGGATACAGGAATACATATTTAATAGAATTAACATAAATAATGAATAAAAGAAATCTCAAAGAGGGTCAGGGAAAAAAGAGAACAAGTCATAAATTCCACACACCCCATTTCCTCTTTTTTTTTTCTTTTATATTTACTTTAACCCCCAAATGTAATCCTTGAGCGCAGAGTTAGTTACTCTTTTCCTCCCACTTTTGCGGTTCACCCTGATTTCATCATTATCACTCACGTGTCCCACCCGTGTAACGATATTCCTATGCATTTCATTTGTCAGTATTTCTTTTGCACTCGTGACACATGCATGGTGAGGGATGGTGTTGTACGTGCGGTGGTAGTTTGAGTTGAGGGAGGAGGTGGGGGTTGTGATTAGAGGTGGCTCACTGTGCTTATTTAAGATTCGGAGGAGGCGGTCGAGTCACAATTAGGATGAGGGTGGTTCAATTGAGGTGGTTTGTGGTGGCGCCAGTGATGGTTGTGGTGGCTAGGGAGGAGAGGTGATGATGGTGATGGTAGTTTGGTGCGAGGCAGAGAGGGTTCATAATTTGGGGGAAAAAGGTTAATTGTCTAGTTGGGCGGTTCGCGGTGGCCTCGCGATGGTGATATGGTGGTCAATGATGGTCAATTCCGGTGAGGGTAAAACAAAGGTGGTCGTGTGAGGGTTCCACCAGTGAGGTGTAAGCCACAGGTGGCTAGGTTAGGACTCGCCGTCCGCAGTGAAGGAGAAGGAGCTAATGGTTAAGTCATGGTTGGAGAAGAAATGGAGAGTATGAGCGGAAGGGAAGGAGAGTGGAAGTGATGTGGTGGGCTTATTGTGGTGATCACCGATGGAGATGGTAAATGGATTCTTATTTGTTTTTAATTTCTATTAATTATTTTAGAATATGTACAATCTAGTATCACACTAGGTATACAACAATAAACAACAAATACTTCAGGAGCTACAAATATTACATAGAGAGTAGATAGTGGATTAGGAACCTATATGGGTTTCACTGAAATAAGTATTGTTGTTGATTGTCTTGTCGTTGATTTAACTGTGTTCCGGAATCCCCTCTTTGTTAAGGTTATCTTTCAATTTATAGAGTACAATCTCTAGTAACATGCATGGCAATATTGGTAGTTGGAGCAGGGTTATGTTGGTGGCTGAAGCAGATGTTGGTGATGGCTGGAGTAGTGTAACAGAGAGGGTAAAACATGAAAATGGGACTAACTCCCATGGGCAAAGGACAAAAAAATTCTGTTTGGTTTTTTTTATTTATTTTTGTTTATTTAGAATTTTTCATTTATTTTATCTATTTTATAGGAAAAATGAGATGTTTACAGTCATATATCTAATGAAAGAATGAATTTAATAAAAAAAATATTATTCTTAAATACACAACAATAAGAATTAGTTTGAAAAACTTGTCATATTGTTAAACAAAATAGACTTCCTTTCTTTAACAGTCATTATTATTCCATTAAATGTTTCGATCTTATTCACGTGTACATATGGGAACCATGTTCCTGCACTTTCATGCATAGGCATAAATATTTTCTCACCATTATTAACCATCACACAAGATTTACATGAGTTTTTCTTGTGAAACTTAAATCTGATGCGTGCAATTATATTACAAATTTCGTTACATATATTGAAACTCAGTTTCAGAAAACCATAAAGTGCATTAGGTATCATAATGGACTTGAGTTCAACATGAAAGATTACTATAATCTCAAAGGAATTATACATCAAATCACCTGTGTCAAGACTCCTGAACATAATGGAATAGCTAAAAGAAAACACCAAAACACATCCTTAATGTCACTCGAGCTCTTCTATCTCAGTCCAAATTAACTCAACAATTCTATGTTATGTTGTTTTACATATTGTTTATTTGATCAATTGCATTCCTACACCTTATCACGGTAATATTTCTTCTTTCGAAAAATTATACACAAAATCATATGATGGTTCTAATCTCTAGGTATTTGGATGTCTCTGTCATGTCAGTACTATTGTTGCTAATAGAAAGAAACTCAATCCAAGAGTTGATCTTGATATATTTTTTAGTTTTAAAAATAATACAAAAGGATATTTAGTTTTCAATTTTAAAATACATGATATAACTGTTTCAAGAAATGTATTGTTTTTTTTATGAAAAATGTTTTCCATATTTTAAAAAAATCAAAGAAAACCATAGTATACCTCTCAAGAAAAGCTTCAAGAAATCAAATATACTAAAATCAAGGATAGTGGAGCTCCACATGATCTTGCTACAATTCAATCACAAAACCCTGTCTCGACTCAATCGATTAAAATTACACAAAATCTTGCATCAATCCAACTGATTGATGTAACATAAGACTCTGCCTCGACTCAATCGATAGATGTTATACAAGACTCTACCTTGATCCAAATGACGACTAACCCTCAAGACATTGGCGCTTCATTTGATCTTATCTTAAGAAGAACTACACATGTCAGAATTTCCCTGACTCATCTAAGAGGCTATTATATTACAGCTTCAAAAGGTCAAAAATATTTTATCAAAAAATTTATTACCTATGATAAACTATTATCTACTTTTAAACAAACCATTCTCAGCATTGACATAATTAAAGAGACTATAACTTATGAAGAAGCTCGCAACTATGAGGACAACAATGTCAGAAGATATTACTTGTCCTTAAAAATAACATCACATGGGCTCTCACTTCATTTCCTCAAAATAAAATTGCCATCAAGTGTAAATGAGTATACAAAATCAAGCATAAAAATGATGAAACCATAATTAGATATAAGGCCAGAGTTGTTGCCAAAGAGCACTCTCAAATTGAAGGTCTCAGTGTTCTTGATACATTCTCCCCTGTTGCTAAGTTCACAATTGTTAAAACACTTTTGTCTGTGGTAGCCATAAAAGGTTGGCATTTAAAACAATTAGATGTCAACAATATTTTCTTACATAGATATTTACATGAAGATGTATATATGAGTATTCCTTCTAGTATGACCGATACTGCCAAAAACTAGGTATGTAAGTTACACAAATCACTTTACGGTTTACACCAAGCTAGTAAATTATTGGGAATCCAAGTGTGATTCTATGTGCCACATTGAGTAAGAATGAGGAAGTTGAGTAACATATAAGGAAGAGAGACCCATAACCCAATGCCTTAAAGTTTTAGGTTGAGAGTGATATCAATCCTTATATGGGTTGGACTTATGTCTCATTGATATTGTTTCTCCCTAGTGAATCCCCCTTGAAAGACCTAATAGAAAGGCCCATAACCCAAAGCCTTAAGGTTGTGGGTTGAGAGTGGTGTCAATCCTTATGTGGGTTAGGCTCATGTATCATTGATGTTGTTTCTCTCCAGTGAATCCCCCTCGAAAAATTCAACATAGACAATAATATGAAAAACTTTCTAGCTTTCTCTTATCACACTTATATGTTCATTCTTCGATAGACCATTCTTTATTTTTAAATTGAACAGGTAGCAGCAAAATTATAATCTTAGTTTATGTAGATGATATCATCTTGGCTAGGAAAGATATTACATAAATTAATGGGATTACTGATTTACTGAATAAAACCTTTAGGATTAAGAATCTTGGAAATTTTACATACTTTTGTGGACTTGAAGTCGCAAGAAACAAAAATGGGATTCATTTAACGTAAATACACTTTTGATCTTCTCGAAGACATTGGTATGTTACATTGTGCCCTAGTTAAAACACCTATGAATCATTTTACAAAAATTACTTCTACATAAGGAACACCTCTAGAAGATTTCTCATCTTATCGAAGACTTATAGGAAGACTCATTTATTTGACTAATACAAGACTTGACATTATTCAAGTTGTTCACCGCCTTAGTCAACATGTTTCTGCTCCTACTACCATTTACCATCAAGTTGCTCTAAGAATTCTTCGATATCTCAAAAACACTCCAAAAAAGGTACATTTCTTTCCTCAAATACTGATATTCAACTCAAAGCCTACAGTGACTCCGATGGGCTAGTTGTCCAGATACTCGAAAATCCACCACTGGTTATATAACATATCTTGGCAATTCACCCATATTTTGGATGTAAACACCAAAAAGATAATATGCAAAAAAAAAAAAAGATAGCCCACCCTACCGTCTCCTCCCAGCCACCCTACAGTCTCCTCCCAACTACCACCAGACAGCCAGCCACCCTCCAGCCACCCTATAATCTCTCCTCAGCCACCCTACGGTCTCCTCCCAGCTATCCTCCACCCACCCTAAGCTCCAGCTTCAGCAGACCTGTATAAATTGGGAGGGATATTTCAAATTAAGGATGGAGGAACGAAAAAAGAAGAAGAAAGAAACAGATCATTATGCACCCACTATCACCCAATTACAACAATATCTCATTCAGCCACAACAATGGATCACACAACAGAGGCAACCAACAGTCAACAGGTTCTAATTAGTAAAACAGAGGCAGCAACACAGGCAATCAACAAAGGAAACCAAGTTCCAAGTTCCAGTTTGTACAATCCAAGCAACAATAGAGTCAATCAACGAAACCAAACATTCAACAGGTTCCCAATTTGTAATAGTATTTATATATTGCACATATTTTAACGATTAATCAAAATTATAAAAAAAAATCAACAAAAAAAAAACATTACTTATCATTAGCGAGTTCCACTGCCTCACCGATGACCACCACCAAAACCGTTGCGACTCCTGTCCTCACTACCAAGCCACCATCAACTGCCACCGTGGTCACTGTCGCTAAGCTGCCTCCCCAAAATCACGAAGAAACCCCAATTGGTCCTAATCTTTGTCGTAGCCATCGTAAGCGAACTCTAGCCATAGCATAGCCGTCGCATCCTCGCGGCGTATCTTCCCGACTTTGCATCTCCACCAGTACCCCTAAATCTGTATCGTTAATCCTAGTCACCGTGTAGTCATCGCATTCACGCGACGCATCTTCCCGGCCTCGTGCCTCCACTAGCACCCCTAAATATCCATCGCTAAGTCGCCTCCCCCACTGGAAACCACCGTAGCACCCCATCTCTCTCACTTGAACCCTAGTCGTGCGTGATTCTTGGTCGCAACTCTGATATCCTGCGGCTCCCATCATTTGCGGCTCCCATCTCCAGCGTTTCCATTAGGTTTAAGTTTAGGTTAAGAGAAAATGAGTTGAGAGACTGAAAGTGGGCTTAAAAAAAACAAAAACAAAAATGCGTGGCCCAAACTGGAAGGGGTGAAAATAACATAAAAATGTTTCAAATAGCAATATGCAAATTTTTCATGGGTTGTTGGGCTTAATATTTTTTCTCGAACAACATAATACAATAAATTATAAAAAACAAAAAGAATTAGTATTATTATTATCTTATTATTATTATTATTATTATTATTACTATTATTATTATTATTATTATTCTTTATTTAAATTCAATAAATAAGTAGATGAATAATATTTTACATTAGTCACAATTTTTTTTGTATTACAACCTTTTTTTAATTAAAACTAATAAATTTATAAAGTTATCCAAATATAATTACGATTTTGATTTAATTGTTATAAGATTAAAATTTTATGGTTATTTCGAGCGCATTTTAATTTGATCATTATAAAAATTAATTTAAAATGTTAAATTTTTAGTACAATAAATTTCAAAAGGGTTTAATTATGGTAATAATTGTTTAGAACACATTTAAAACTAATTATTACTTAAAATTAAAAAAATTAATTAATCACTTTGGATGTACTTTCAATTTGATTATCATGAATTTATAATAATCACTTCGAATGTAATTTTGATTTGATTATAATAAAAAATTGATTTTTGAAGTATCTTAAATCCACGTAGAGAAATGATGAATTTAATAATTAAAAATATTTGAATATTAATAATTACTTTGGATGTACTTCCAATTTAATTATCACTTAAATTATAAAAAAGAACAATAATCACTTTAGATGCACTTCTCATTTTAGGAGCAGAGAGATGATCTCTGTCGAGCTAATAATATAAAAATATATAATTTTTTATTTAGTAGCAATATCTAATCAATATATAAATTTGAGGGATAAA
This sequence comes from Sphenostylis stenocarpa, assembly GCA_963425845.1. Lineage (NCBI taxonomy): Eukaryota > Viridiplantae > Streptophyta > Magnoliopsida > Fabales > Fabaceae > Sphenostylis > Sphenostylis stenocarpa. The sequence goes on along the minus strand of OY731398.1, from coordinate 35,065,947 downwards.
ATAGATAATTTTAAGATACTTAAATTTGTACATCTAATTAAAGGTAACTGTTTTTTTAGAACGGATGTTGTAAGGTGATAATACCTTCCTTACACATAATCGACTCTCGAATCCAATCTTTATTTCGTAGATTCTTTTTTTTTTGAAGGTTTTTTTCCGATATTTTTCTTTAAAATAAATATTGGTGGCGACTCCATTGTTTTTCTTTCTCTTAGAAACTTAATCTTGTCGTTCAATCGCGATTCCGATAACGACAGATGGCGACTCCACTGAGGATTTCATTGAGTCAAGCCTATCATAATTAGATGTAAAAAAAAAAGGGCTAAATTTTTTTATTATTTGTTACATCCCTCTTTCTTTAGCTTTATATGTACGTGTTTATTTTATCATCATTAATTCATTGTAAAATATCTCTACTTCAATAAAATCCTAGGATAGAAGACATGTTTCTATTGTGGACTTGTTGTTTGTTTTGTAATCTAGTTTAGGACTAGCCCTTCACACACTACACACATATCTGTTCACACTTACGAGTGAGGTCCTATACCCGGGCCTGAGTGTATCCTAGGGAGTGAAAGACAATTAGTGATGTCATTTTGGATGTATTTCCAATCTGGTAATCATGAAAGTCTTATCTAGAGCATGACTCTTTCGTAAGTTTCTACACCTTGGATGTACTTCCAATTTGTAGTCACAAACCGAGATGAGTACTAAGCTCTAGAGACCAAGTGATTTTAGATGTTTGATTACCTTTGATAAAACTCACTTGCTAGAGAAAATTATTAGACTTGTAAGATACATATTATTACCTCTTAAGATACTATAGAACATCTTTACCCATATCCACTACTTTTTCTTTCTCGTTACTTTACCATGTTATTTTTTACATTAAGAACATAATAATTTCTCAATAATTCAATTCAATATCATATTTGCATGCATCATTTTATACTCATTCATTCTTATTTTGCATTAATAGGTTTATTGGAGAATAGTAAACATTAAAGATTGATTTAGGGTACTTGAAAAAACAAGACATGGGATCAGGTAGTGAGACAAAAGGGACAATTTCTGTGAAAGTTAAGATGCCTGATGTTCAATTTTTACAACCTTATAGTAATTTGGTGAAAGGCGTTAAGCGTATAGCTTTCACGAAAAAATATGGAAATATCTTGGATTTGCTAGAACTCAATGTGCAAATGGAGGCTATATCAACGTTAACGCAATTTTATGATCATTCCTTGAGGTGCTTTACATTTCGTGACTTCCAATTGGCACCCACGTTGGAAGAATATGAGCGGATTTTAGGGATATCGTTGAAAGATAACAAAGCTTACAATTATTAGGGGCATCATCCTTCTATGAAGGCAATGGCAGGTTTGTTAAGAATTCAAGAGCAAGAGTTGGAAAAGAGAAAATTAAATAGAAATGGCATATATGGGTTTCCAAGAAGTTATTTAGTGGAAATGATGAAAATCTTATTCGAAGAGAATGATTGGATTGGTTTTACTGGAGTTTTGGCTCTTACTATCTATGGAATTGTTCTCTTTCCACATCTTGAAGATTATATTGATTTTTCTGCTATAGATGTGTTTTTAGCCCTCCAAAATAGAGGAGAAAATCCAGTATCGGCTGTCCTAGCAGATACATATTGTGCTCTCAATTTTTGTTATGAAAAGGGTAGAAAGAAGTTAATTTGTTGTTTACCACTACTCTATGTGTGGCTCACTATCCATGTATTCTCTAACAAATGCAACTCACCGTCCCCTATTGCAGATGTCAAATGGAGTTGTATAAAAGATAAAACCAGTAAAGAGTGGGCACAATTCCTAGCAAGTCTTAGTGAAAAGTCCATCCGTTGGTATCCAAGTTGTAGCAAAGTGGATGAAATCATTTACCAGTGTGGAAGTTTTCCTAATGTGCCACTTATGGGGACTAAAGGGTGGATCAATTATAATCCGTCCTTGGTCTTGAGACAATTGGGTTATCCTATGTTGAAACCTCCAACAGATGAGTCAATTACATCATTTGTGTGTGAGATGAATCAATTAAGTCCAAAAATGCTCAAAAAAGTGAATCATGTTTGGGGAAAGATCGTCAGGAAAGGAAAAGAATTGGGAAAAAGGAGTTGTGGTTCTAGTGAGAGTTACCGTCTTTGGCTTAAAGAGAGAGTTCAACAAGTCAAATTGTCCTTTCGTAATTCTACTCCAATCATTGAGGAAACCCAAGTGCAAACTCAAATAGATATAGAAGAGTTTGAAGAGTTAAAAGTAGCATTCACAAAGTCTGAAGAAGAAAGAAAAAGATTGGAAAAAGAGCTAATAGAGCCTCACCACAAGTTGAAGATAACGCAAGATGAAAATTCTCGAAGGAAAAGATCATTAGAAAAGGCAAATGATAAAGTCAAAGCTGAAGAAAGTAAAAGTGATGAAGATCTTATTGAATTACTTTGGCAAAGATCTTTTTTATTTGATGAAGTCAAATTGAAGTCAAGGCTACTTTGCTGCAGTCAAAGGTTATTTAGATAAAAGGGTAGTGTGATTAGTGAGTCTGCATTTCTGCTTAGGTATAATCATTTGTATCTCTCTGCTACATGAGGTTTCTTCATTTAAAAGTTTTTGCAATTGCCTCTAAAAAGCGTTTAAACGGTTAAAAACAAAGTATTTTGATAAAAGGTTTTTAAGTAACTATTTTAACTAATAGTATATAAGCTTTATCAACTAAAATGTTCTTAACACTTTTACAACAGGTTTTTAATTGATATGTTTTCGAAATAATCGATTGTTTTCATTAGAAGGTTTTTTGAAAACCTTACGCCGATATTTTAACCGATATAGAATTGAAATAATCGATTAAAATGACTTAGAATATTTTGAAAAGTGTTCGGCGAGAATTTTAATTGATACAAACTCGAAATAATCGATTGAAATAACTTGAAGTGTTTTGAAAGTTGTTCTGTCGAATTTTAATCTATACAAATGCAAAATAATCGATTAAAACAACTAAGAGGTTTTTCCAGAATGTTTCAATCGATTAAAACAAGGTTTTATCAGTTAAAATAACTTGGAAAGTTTTATGAAATCTTTTGGCAGAATTATAATCGATTAAAATGTGTTTCAATCGATTAAAATAACTAAATAAACTTTTTTCAAAGTGTTTTAATCGATTAAAACAGATTGTTATCAGTTAAAATCACTTAGAAAAGTTTATAAGAATGTTTTGCGAGTATTTTAATCGATTGAAAGACGAAACAATCGATTAAAACAGTTTGGAAGATTTTTTACAAAGAGTTTTAATTGATATAAACGAGTGTCGTATCGGTTAAAACAAATCTGGAAAATAATCAAGAACGTTTTAACATATTAAAAGAAGTTTTAACAGATTAAAACAAGATTTTTAACAGATTAAAAAAACCAGCAGTTTTGAAAATCTTCTATATAAATAGAATTGCTTGAACCTTTTAAAACACATCTTTTAGAAATCAATCAAGCAAGCATAAGTGCTACTTTCAAGAGAGAATCACGCTAGTTTCTGTGAAGTTCATAAGAGTTCTTTCTTGAGGCAAAATTGCATTCTTTTGGAGAAGAAACATATACTGCAGAGCTGCATAAATCTGGTTTGAGCGTTCTAAGTTTCTTCTATTTTGTTTTTTTACTTTCTTTACTGTATTGTGGGTGCCTGAAATTGTGGGCACTGGTTTCTGTAGCTGGAATTTGGCTGCAGGGTTGGTCAAGAACTGGAATTGTGGTTCTTGTGGTAGATTGAGTGTGAGATTCAAGTTGTAATCTGTAAAACGTTCAATCTAGTGGAACCCAGCTGGAATTTGGCTGGAGACTAGATGTAGCCCTGGGATTGGGTGAACCAGTATAAACCTTGGTTGTATCTTTCTAAACCTTTCTCTCTTTTAATTCTGTCACTGCATTTACTTTTGATTGCTTGTTGTGTGTGATTCAAGAACTAGTCTGGAATCTTAATCTTTGAAATAGATAATCTGTAATTTGCGAAAATCTTTCAAAGATCAATTCACCCCCCTCTTGATCTCAGCCTACATTTCTAACAGAAAGACGCAAGCTAAAAATTCAAGATTGCTTCGGTGCAGCAAACAGAGAGCTAGGCTTAAGGAGGCAGGAGAGCAATGAAGCATTAGCAGATAAAGAGCAACTAAAAGAAGAATTGAAGGATGTTAAGATTGCTGAAAAGAAGATGAGGAAGTTATTTGAAGATCTCCAACAACAAATGAAAAAAGTAGTGGTTGAATATGAAAAACGATTAGAGATTGAAAGACGACACAGACAACAAGCAGAACATACAACAATAGCTCATGACAATGAATGGAGAGAGGAAAAGCAAAAGATACAAGAATTGATCAAATACATTGAAGGAAAAAAAATCTTCATCAAAGAACTCAGGGCAGAAATTTCATTTTGGAAAGATGAACTTGTCAAATATACAAACAAGGATCATATCAAAGAGCTAGAGAATGACATCATGTTTTGGAAAGATCGTTATCTAAAACTAGCATGGATAACCAACCAAGCAATCATGGAGACCCCAAGGAATCTTAGGGAAGCTGACGGAGTGACAAATCCGCTCTCTACTCCTGTTGAAGTCTGTAATTTTCTTGAATATTGTAAAGAGTTGTTAGAAAGATTGAAAAATATGGTTGTAGTCGATGAAAATGTGAAAATTTGGATAAAATGTACTTCTCATTAAATAGTAATGAAATTACTTCTTGATCCTAAATCATGAATTTTCAATACTCATGATCAATTTTAAATGTTTATGATTCTCTAACAATATCATACTAAAATAATAAACAACCACATTTAAACATTCTCATTTCATGCAATACTCACATCATTCTTTAAACATTCAACAGAAAAATAATTAATCAAGCAAAAAAAGCACTCTTACGACACCCCTACGGGACACGTGCCAAAACTAAGATCATGGAGGGAGTTGTAGATGACTTAGAACAACAACATGAGGAACTAAAAGGAGAAATTGTGCAAATGAAGGAGCAAATGAATCAGATTTTGGAGGTGTTACGATCACTAAAGGAGGCTAATGGGAATTCCTCAGAAAGACCTCAAAATACCCCTCCTCATCCTCCTAGATTTACTCCACCAACTCAAGCCAATGTCAATATTCCATTTCCTCCATATGGTCTTCCACCAGGCTATACACCACTCGTGGCCACTAATATTCCAGAAGTTAACAATCATGCTTCTGATTCAAACCCTTCCTATGGTCCCACTATTGGTCATACCCCTCCCGCGATCAACAATGGTCTTGCATCGGCCCAAGCACAAACTCAAGATCCTAACCTTGTCACTCACGACAAACAAACCCCACATCAGCCCTCCATTCATGTACCTCACTTTGAAGGTTATTCAAATCACCAAAACTCTGATCCAACGCCAACCATTATGATCCATCCTAAACAACCCGATAACAACCAATCCAAAGATAAGCTGCAATTCCTAGAAGAAAGATTAACGACTATTGAATGATTTGATTGTTATGGATTTGATGCTGTTGAGCTGTGTTTGGTTTCAGATGTTGTGATTCCGCCCAAATTCAAAATTCCTGAATTTGATAAGTATAAGGGAAACACTTGCCCGAAAAGTCATCTCACAATGTATTGTAGGAAGATGGCTTCATGTGCACATGATGACAAACTCTTGATTCACTTCTTTCAAGAGAGCCTTATGGGAGCCGCCTTAAACTGGTACATGAATCTAGAGCGAGGACGAATACATACATGGAAAGACTTGGCAGAAGCCTTTTTGAAACAGTACAAGTATAATATGGATATGACACCTGACAGGACTCAATTACAGAATATGGTGAAAAGAGAAGGTGAAACATTTAAAGAGTATGCACAACGTTGGAGAGGGATGGCTGCTCAGGTTCATCCTCTTTTGCCTGAAAAGGAAATGGTCACGATGTTTATTGATACGCTACAATCACCCTTCTATGATAGGATGATTGGAAACGTATCATCAAATTTCTCTAACTTGGTCATCATTGGAGAAAGAGTTGAAATGGGAGTAAGAAGCGGAAAAATTACTCACACAACAGCTGGATCAACAAGTGTGAAGAAACCTTTAACTTCTACCGACAGGAAAAAGGGAGGAGAAACCAATGCCATCATGCCAGCACCATTCGTGCCTAATATCTCTCCTTTCATGCCAAATTATCGATCTCATTACATGTACAATCCTCAAGTATCAACAATTTTTCACCCACCCTATCAACAACCCTTCCAACCTAGAATGACCTATCGACCACCTCCACCACAAATCTCGCCACCTTCAATCCCTCAAACAAGCCAAGTAGTCTCCCCTTCCCAAAATGCGAGTAATGCCTAAAGGCAGACAAATAATCAACGAAGAACACTTGCTGCTATCCCTATGACTTATACTGAACTCCTCCCACATTTGGTCAGCAATTCCTTAATTGTTCCTTTTCCTTTGAAACCGGTTGAGCCACCGTATCCAAAAGGTTATGATCCAAATGTCAAATGTGATTACCACGCTGGTAGTATTGGACACTCAACAGAGAGATGTCGGGGACTGAAACATAAAGTACAAGACTTAATCAATGAAGGATTATTAAGTTTTAAGGAGGAAAGTCCGAATGTTGCTAATAATCCGCTTCCAGGTCATAGAGGTGCAATAGTAAATGTCATTGATGAAGAACCTAATCAACTTATCAGGAAGGTGGAAGAAGTCAAAACTCCTTTAAACGTCATCTTTTCATAATTATGCAATTTGAAGTTAATTGAAAGTCAAACCTTTAAAGAAATAGCAGGTGGTTCTTATCCTGAGGGCAAATATTCAGTTTACGAGTTCAAACAATTGATACAAAAATTAATGGACTCAAACTTGGTGCAAATAAGTTGCTACTCTAGGGAAGATGTTGTGTTGATGACTCATCCAGAAGAAAGACGAGATGTTAATCCCTTTAAACCATTGATAATTCATTTTTCTAAGAATGTGTCACATTCTCCATCTCCAGCACCCAAGCCTATTGTTGTGCAAGTTCCGACTCCTTTCCCTTACAAAGATAGTAAAACAGTACCATGGAAGTACGGTGTGAAGATTCATACTAATGCAGGAGGGGAAGAAGACTCTCACATTGAAAACATTGCAGGAATAGGTGGGATAACACGCAGTGGAAGAATATATACTCCTGAGGACTTAAGGAAAGAAGAAGTAACAAAGAATTCGTCAACAAAGGAGAAAAAGGTTGAGAAGAAGGAATTTGAAAAGGAAAAGGAGCTTACTAATTATAAGGTTTCTCATGGGAAAGAAGAGACAAAATTGAACGATGAAGCCACTGAGTTTCTCAAGTTCATTCGACAGTGCGAGTACGAACTTATTGACCAATTGAATCATACTCCGGCAAGAATATCTCTTCTAACTCTGTTAATGAATTCTGAAAGTCATAGAAAATTATTAATGAAGATCTTGAATGAAGCACATGTGGCCCATGACATCACACTGGACAAGTTTGGAGGTATCATTGGCAACATCGCTACTAATAATTACCTTACCTTTATTGATGATGAAATTCCTATGGACGGGAGAGGACATAATAAAGCTTTGCACATCTCAGTAAAATGTATAGATCACATTATAGCCAGAGTTTTGATTGACAATGGATCTTCGTTGAATGTGATGCTCAAGTCTACGTTAGACCGATTGCCTTATGATGGAACTCATATGAAACCAAGCTCTATGATTGTGAGAGCTTTTGACGGTTCTCGCAGGGAGGTTATGGGAGAATTTGATATTCCCATTCAGATTGGTCCTTTCACTTTTGAGATAACTTTTCAAGTCATGGATATCAGGCCAGCATATAGTTGTTTGTTAGGGAGACCATGGATCCATTCAGCTGGAGTGGTGCCTTCAACTTTACACCAAAAGTTGAAGTTTGTGGTAAACGACAAACTTGTGATAATTTCTGGTGAGGAAGACATGTTAGTGAGTTGTCCTACATCGACTCGTTATATTGAAGCAGTAGAGGAAGCTCTTGAGACCTCTTTTCAGTCCCTAGAAGTGATCGGTACTGCTTATGTGGAATCATTAGCTAGAAACCCACACTTGTCAAGAACAGAGATGATGATAGCTAAGATGATGATAAAAGATGGATGTATACCAGGAAGGGGACTAGGAAAATACTTAATTGGAATTATAAAGCCGTTGGAATTACCAAAAAACAAAAATAGGTGTGGTTTGGGCTATAAACCCATAGTGGCTGACAAAAAAAGGTTGGAAAAAGAGAAGATGGAGAAAAGGTTAGGTCGGTTGAACAATCGAGAGCCAAAAACTGAGAGAATTCTCATTTGCGCCCTTTATCAGAGTTTTCAACATGGAGGGCTAGAGCATACAGATGAAGTGGCCATGACTGGTGAAGATCAAAATATTGATAATTTTGCAAATTTGGTCTATCCCTGTGACTCACCTAATGAGCTTTGCAATTGGAAGATCATCGAACGCCCTGTGGTTTTTAATTCAAAGTAATTGTAATGCAGACTTTAACATTATGCCTAATATTTTGTATTACCCTTCAGAAAGGGTTTGCATGTAACCTTTTTTGGTATATGATAAATGAATGAAATGTGTTTTTAAAACTACACGTCTTTCTTATAATCAATCCCTTTCCTTTCCAGTATTCCCTTATTTGTCCTCTTCATTTATTCCATGTTAATACCAATTGCAGATATGAAAATAGCCACATTGAAAATGACAATGTTATTACCTCATGCTACAATTTTGATTATCCCATTTATGAGGCCGATGAAAACTATGATAATTTGGAAACTCCCCTAGAGATAAAGAGATTAGTGGAACAGGAGAATGAAATAATGCAACCTCATGGAGAAGAAGTTGAAACAATTAATCTGGGAAATGAAAATGATAAAAAGGAGGTCAAAGTTGGCACTGCAATAAAGGGAGAAAAGAGAGATCAACTACTCAAACTTTTATTTGATTATGTTGACGTGTTTGCATGGTCATACCAAGATATGCCTGGTCTGGATTCTGACATAATTGACCATAAATTACCATTAAAGCCAGAATGTACACCAGTAAAACAAAAGTTGAGGCGAATGAAACCAGAAGTATCATTGAAGATTAAGGAAGAAGTCAAGAAGCAACTCGATGTTGGATTCCTCGTAGTAGCCAAGTACCCTCAATGGGTTGCCAACATAGTACCTGTCCCAAAGAAAGATGGAAAAGTGAGGATGTGTGTCGACTATCGAGACTTAAATAGGGCAAGTCCTAAAGATGATTTTCCGTTACCTCACATAGACATGTTGGTTGACAATACTGCGAAATACTCGTTCTTCTCCTTTATGGATGGTTTCTCCGAATATGATCAAATTAAAATGTCACCTAAAGATATTGAGAAAACCACATTCATCACACCATGGGGGACATTTTGCTATAAAGTAATGCCATTTGGATTAAAAAATGTTGGAGCAACATATCAAAGGGCAATGGTTACTTTATTCCATGACATGATGCACAAAGAAATCGAGGTATATGTTGATGATATGATATCGAAGTCAAGAACAGAGAAATAGCACATTAACGATTTACAAAAATTGTTTAATCGTTTGAGGAAATATAAACTTCGCTTGAATTCGGATAAATGTACCTTTGGTGTAAAGTCAGGAAAATTATTGGGATTTGTGGTGAGTGAAAAGGGCATAGAGGTTGATCCTGATAAAGTGCAAGCAATTGTTGATATGCCAACCCCTAGTACAGAAAAAGAGGTTCATGGTTTCTTAGGAAGATTAAATTACATTGCTAGATTTATATCTCAGTTGACCGCTACCTGTAGTCCCATCTTCAAGTTGTTACGAAAGAATCAAACAGTGTAATGGAATGAGGATTGTCAAAAGGCCTTTGAGGAAATCAAGCAGTACCTGCAAAAACCTCCTATCTTGGTGCCCCCGGTGCAAGGGAGACCTCTTATTTTGTACTTAACAGTACTTGATGAGTCTATGGGGTGTATGTTAGGGCAGCATGATGAGTTCGGTAAGAAAGAACACGCCATCTACTATTTGAGCAAGAAATTCATAGATTGTGAAATGAGATATTCTTTATTGGAGCGAACATGTTGTGCTTTGGCATGGGCCACTCGTAGACTGAGACAATACATGTTGTGTCACACTACCTGGCTAGTTTCCAAAATGGATCCAATCAAATATGTCTTTGAGAAACCTGCCCTCACATGTCGAATTGCTCGATGGCAAGTGTTACTGTCAGAATATGATATTGTTTATGTAACACAAAAGGCTATTAAAGGTAGCATTATAGCAGAGCTCTTGGCCCATAATCCCATAAAACATTATCAATCAATGCAGCATGAATTCCCAGACGAGAACATAGTGTCATTGTTTGAAGAAAGAGGAACAATAAACAAAGAAAAATGGACTTTGTGGTTCGATAGAGCATCTAATGCATTAGGGCACGAAATTGGCGCAGTATTGATTTCTCCTGAAAATCAAATTATCCCGTTTACTGCAAGGCTAGATTTTGATTGTACAAATAATATGGCAGAATACGAAGCATGTGCGATGGGGGTACTAGAAGCTCTTGAATTCAAGGTCAAGGTACTGGAAGTCTTTGGAGATTCAGCCTTAGTCATCCACCAGCTTAAAGGAGAATGGGAAACTCGAGATTCAAAGTTAATCCCATATCACTCCTATATTAAGGGATTGTTGGAATGTTTTAATGAAGTAACCTTTCATCATATCCCTCGTGAGGAAAATCAGTTAGCGGATGCTTTAGCTACTTTATCTTCAATGTTCAAAATAAGCCAAGAAGAGGATATGTCGCTGATAAAAATACATCATCAAGAGCATCCAACATATTGTCAAACCATACAGGAAGAGTCAGATGGAAAACCATGGTTCTATGACATCAAAGATTATTTGAAAGATAGAAAATATCCTCCCAATACTTCAGAAAATGACAAGAAAACATTAAGGAAGTTGGCAATGAGATTCTTTTTGAATGGTGATGTGTTATATAAAAGAAATCATGACATGATGTTCCTTAGATGTGTTGACATAATCGAAGCTAAGAAAATAATGGAAGAAGTTCATGAGGGTTCATTTGGAACACATGAAAATGGACATGCAATGGCAAAGAAAATTCTAAGAGCTAGCTATTATTGGTCAACCATGGAAAGTGATTGTTGTAACTATGTAAGAAAATGTCACAAATGTCAAACATATGCTGATAATATTCATGCACCAGCGTCATCTTTAAATGTTTTGGCTGCACCGTGGCCATTTGCAATATGGGGTATGGATGTAATCAGGCTAATTGAACCTAAAGCATCAAATGGAAATCATTTCATCTTAGTAGCAATCGATTACTTCACCAAATGGGTCGAAGCAGCATCATATGCTAGTGTGACAAGAAATGTAGTGATTAAGTTCATCAAGAAAGACTTAATTTGTCGCTACAGTTTGCCAAACAAGATCATTACGGACAATGGGACTAATTTGAATAACAAAATGATGAAAGAGTTGTGTGATAATTTTAAGATTCAACATCATAATTCATCACCATATCGCCCAAAGATGAATGGGGCAGTAGAAGCAGCGAATAAAAACATAAAGAAGATTGTCCAAAAGATGGTAGTCACATACAGGGATTGACATGAAATGTTACCCTTTGCACTACATGGATATCGCACCTCTGTTCGAACTTTTACAGGGGCAACTCCATATTCTTTGGTGTATGGGATGGAGGTAGTGCTTCCAGTTGAGGTAGAAATTCTCTCTTTAAGGGTGTTGGCTGAAACAAAACTTGAAGAGGCTGAATGGATCCAGACTTGTATCGACCAATTGAATCTTATTGAAGAAAAAAGGTTGATCGCCCTATGTCATGGACAGTTGTATCAAAAAAGGTTGAAAAGATCTTATGATAAAAAGGTCCACCTTCGACAATTTCATGAAGGAGATTTGGTCCTTAAAAAGATCTTACCAACTCAGAAAGATCAAAGAGGAAAGTGGATGCCAAATTACGAAGGACCATATGTGGTAAAGAAATCTTTTTCGGGAGGTGTTCTTGTCCTTTCAAACATGGATGGTAAAGATTTATCACTTCCAATCAATTCTGACGCAATTAAGAAATACTATGCATAAAAAAAAAGGGTCGCTAGGCTGAAAATCTGGAAAGACGGTCTAGGCAAAATTGAAGAACCCGATAAGCTAAAAACTCGAAAGCAGCAGTGTAGGCAAAATAGGGGCAAATAAAATTACTTGACTGAAAACCTGAAAAGACGGTCTATGTAAAAGGCAGAGCGACCTACAATACCAAAAGTTCAAAAAGCAGAGGTAAGAAGATTGATATACACAAAGCCACTCAAGAGATGAAACCACAATTTGTCATATGTTTGCAAAGGTTGACGAATGAGTTCTTCAAAATTGTAAACATGAGGATTAACATTGTTAAAAAAAAACGCTCAAATTGTCATGTATTCATTAAACAAAATTGTTCCTGTATGTACGCTTTCCATTCCTACCAATAAAAAGTTGCCTCAACCACCACCTCTTTGTGTCATTTCATCATGAATATACCAATAAAGGTACATATCATAATGTTAAAAATGCATTATAATAAAAAATGAAGTGATGTGAGCAAGGACGACCAGTTGTTCAGAATATTAAAGCATAACCATGATCCGATTGAAGAAGATGAACTCAATACATTTCAAAGACTGATTCCCTTCATGAATCTTGACACATTCGAAATCTTAAGGGGACAAGGCGTAGGAAAATGTGCATAACAAAATAATAATAAATAAAAATAATATATTATTTAAAAGTACATGCACCCATCATGAATTTGCATATCATATATCACACATTAGGCATTACATATCATACTTTATTTATGAATCACATGTCATGCACTTTATTTATAATATCATGCACTTTATTTGTGAATTAAGTATCATGCATTACTTGTTTAAGTTAAGAATAAATAACTATTTAACCTTTGGTCCATTCAATATACATTTATCTATATTACCGGGTCCTCTTTGTACCAATAGCTGGAGGGTGCGGAAAATATTCATGTTAGCTTCTCACGTCCCTTACAAGGTTTCTCATGCCTCTTATAAGGTTTAAATTATATACATTATTTTCCAAGCTTTCAACACTTCAAATCACAGCTTTGTATTTGGTCCCCGAGCCCTAGGTCTACAAACTCACTTCTAAATTTTCAATCGCCATATTTCGGTGGCAATATTGGGCCCCCGAGTCCACTCCTAAGTTTTCAACTTTTTTTTCAAAATTACAATTTTTATATTTGCATATTTCAATCATAATACCGAATCCCTGAGTCCACTTCTAAGTTTTCAACTTTTTTTACAATTTTATATTTGCATATTTCAATCACAATATTGGATCCCCGAATCCACTTCTAAGTTTTCAACTTTTTCGAATCACAATTTTATATTTGCATATTTCAATCGCAATATTGGATCCCCGAGTCCATCATCAAGTTTTCAACTTTTCAAATCATAATCCCCGAGTCTACTTCCAAGTTTCAACTTTTCAAATCACAATTTTATTTATATTTGCATATTTCAATTGCAATATTGGATCTCCGAGTCCATTCTCAAATTTTCAACTTTTCAAATCACAAACTTATTTGCAATATTTTGGTGTTCACATCTTTAATTATGTTTTATTATGATAATATAAATTCACATTCAAATTATCCAATAAAACTTAATTAAAGAGGGGCAACTGTAAACACCAACAGTCAACAGGTTCTAATTAGTACAACAGAGGCAGCAACACAGGCAATCAACAAAGGAAACCAAGTTCCAGGTTCCAGTTTGTACAATCCAGGCAACAACAGAGTCAATCAACGAAACCAAACATTCAACAATTTGTAATAGTATTTATATATTGCACATATTTTAACGATTAATCAAAATTATAAAAAAAAAATCAACAAAAAAAAAACATTACTTATCATTAGCGAGTTCCACCGCCTCACCGATGACCACCACCAAAACCATTGCGACTCCTGTCCTCACTACCAAGTCACCGTGAACTGCCACCGTGGTCACTGTCGCTAAGCTGCCTCCCCAAAATCACGAAGAAACCCCAATCGGTCCTAATCTTTGTCGTAGCCATCGTAAGCGAACCCTAGCCATCGCGTAGCCGTCGCATCCTCGTGGCGTATCTTCCCGACTCTGCATCTCCACCAGTACCCCTAAATCTGTATCGTTAATCCTAGTCACCGTGTAGTCATCGCATTCACGCGACGCATCTTCCCGGCCCCCATGCCTCCACTAGCACCCCTAAATATCCACCGCTAAGTCGCCTCCCCCACTGGAAACCACCGTAGCACCCCCATCTCTCTCACTTGAACTCTAGCCGTGCATGATTCTTGGTCACACCTCACTTGGCAACCCTAACCCCTCCACAACTGTGATATCCTGCGGCTCCCATCATTTGCGGCTCCCATCTCCAACGTTTCCATTAGGTTTAAGTTTAGGTTAAGAGAAAATGAGTTGAGAGACTGAAAGTGGGCTTAAAAAAAACAAAAACAAAAATGCGTGGCTTAAACTAGAAGGGGTGAAAATAACATAAAAATGTTTCAAATAGCAATATGCAAATTTTTCATGGGTTGTTGGGTTTAATATTTTTTTCTGAACAACATAATACAATAAATTATAAAAAACAAAAAAAATTAGTATTATTATTATCTTATTATTATTATTATTATTATTATTATTATTATTATTATTATTATTATTATTATTATTATTACTATTATTATTATTATTTTTCTTTATTTAAAATCAATAAATAAGTAGATGAATAATATTTTACATTAGTCACAATTATTTATTTATTTTTGTATTACAGCCTTTTTTTAATTAAAACTAATAAATTTATAAAGTTATCCAAATATAATTACGATTTTGATTTAATTATTATAAGATTAAAATTTTATGGTTATTTCGAGTGCATTTTAATTTGATCATTATAAAAATTAATTTAAAATGTTAAATTTTTAGTACAATAAATTTCAAAAGGGTTTAATTATGGTAATAATTGTTTAGAACACATTTAAAAATAATTATTACTTAAAATTAAAAAAATTAATTAATCACTTTGGATGTACTTTCAATTTGATTATCATGAATTTATAATAATCACTTCAAATGTACTTTTGATTTGATTATAATAAAAAACTGATTTTTGAAGTATCTTAAATCCACGTAGAGAAATGATGAATTTAATAATTAAAAATATTTGAATATTAATAATTACTTTGGATGTACTTCCAATTTAATTATCACTTAAATTATAAAAAAGAACAATAATCACTTTAGATGTCATTCTAATTTGTTTATTTCATAATTATCCAAAGTATACTTTTAATTTGTCAACACTAATAAATAAATGTAAATAAATTACTCACAAATACATTTTTATAAGAAAGAACTACGTTACTCCGATTCTCCATTGTACACGGGGATACGTAGGAGCAGGGAGATGATCTCTGTCGAGCTAATAATATAAAAATATATAATTTTTTATTTATATGTGAATTACAATGGCTCACCTATCTGTTTCGTGGGAGCGACATTGGAAATCGAACAAACAACAAACTGTTTCGTGGAACTTTACCACAACCGAATACCGCACTCTCGCTCCAGCTATATGTGAATTACAATGGCTCACCTATCTTTTTAATGATCTAAAAATAAAATATGCTCACTCAACATTATTATACTTTGACAATAGATCTGTAAATCAAATTGTCTCCAATCAAGTTTTACATGAAAAAATAAAACACTTAAAGATATATTGTCATATTGTTAGTGAAAAAGTAAACAGTGAACTGATAAAACTTCTCCATGTGTCTTTGAGCATGCAAATTACAGATATTCTAACAAAAGTTTTGATAGCTCTTACGTTTAGTTGTCTGGTTTCCAAACTAGGAATAATCAACAATATATTCCCCACTTTAGAGGATGTCTAAATAAAAATAAAATTAAATTATTTTCACAATAAACGTGATATTAATATATTTTTTTCTTATAAATATATGTGCAAATCCTTTAATTTGATATATATAATGAGAAAATTCAGCTTTTGATTCTCGACATTCTTCTCTCCCTTTTTTTTTTTTATGTTTTACACTTTTAATGCTTGGTTTTTTTATTGAGACATCTCTCTTCAATTCTTTAGTATTTTTCGATACTCTTCTTACACTCAATATGATATTAACAACCAAAATTGATACATTATACTCGATATTCATACAATCATTCGATAATATATCCAATAATACGTTTATGTTCAATACAACATCTAAAACTTATATTTAATACAAAATAAAATTCCATATCAATCGGTCAATAACCACTCATTCTTCTAATAGCTTCAAATCATTTAAACTCAAACTTGACGGATCCACGAAGAGTGCTACCTTAAATGTACGTGCAGAGTGGAAAACTACAAATTTTATAATATCTATAACGGATAACTTATGTAAAAAATAAAAGCAATGTGCTGTAATAATGATTGTAGACCCTTTATTTTGCTCGGCCTCTCAATAAAGGCTAAGAAGACTTCCTATCTAAAGATAAAGCTTCGATGGACGTCTATCGGCACCAATCGACTTCCGAATAAAGAAAGGAAAGTGTCCCGGGAGTCCCAGAACACAAAATCTGGCCAAAACAGTCGAGATGGACGTCCCAGAAGTCGGGATGGTCATTCCAAATAGCCCAGACGGCCGTCTCAGCCAAATTTGTTGCTTGGGACGGCCGTCCCAAATCCCAGACGGTCGTCCCGGCCTCCCCAGACGCCCATCCCTATTTTCTGCACCCCAGACTGTCGTCCCGAGCTGCCAGGCTGCGAAAACTATAAATAGGAAGCTCATTTGCCACTTTTTCACACTCCAGACACTTGTCTTCTCTCCCTCTTTCGAATGAACTCTCCGATTGCCTAAAAAGGTAATAATCGGTTAAGGAATATTCTTCCAACATTCGATTCTTCTTAAAATTTTAGTATAGTCGATCTTGTATTCGGGGAGGAGATTCTTTGTAGAGCGGGGGATTGTCAAAACGCATCCTCACAGTTAAAGATTTGCAATAAAAAGCTTGCTATGGAGGTTCTTTTCACTTCTCTTCTCTTTTATTGCTTTATTTATTGCTTTATGTATGCAATAGAAAATAAAGTCATGTAGATATCCATTTTTTAAATATTGTATAAATAAAATAGGGTAATAATGTACTTTCTCTTAATCTTTACTTGATGAATTAATCCGTCATAGGGAACCCGAAAGGGGCGTTGTGGGGTGCTAACACCTTCCCCACAGTAACTAACTCTCTTACCCAACTCTGGTTATAATGGCCAAGTTTGGTTTTTCTTAAAATCAACGCATTTTTATCCTTTTCCAATGTTTATGGTCAAAACATTGGTGGCGACTCCATAAGAACCCTTTTGCGAAAACCTTGTTTTTATTAGAGGATAATTCAGTTGTTGAGCACCTCGGAAGCAATGAACACATTTTAAAATAAAACGCGAGTCTAAACCATCTTTTCGTGACCGCTCGCATAAACGTTCGAGATGTCCTTAGATGTCGGAACGGACGGCGGCGACAGATGGCGACTCCACTGGGGAGGAAGCTAGAGAGTTGATCCCATTTAGTGACGGATAAATTCAAACTAAGTAAGGATTTGAAATTACGCCTTTACCTTCCGTTGTATGTTTTATTGTATGGCTTTAATAATTGTTGTATGATTATTTTCTGCAAATTGTTTGAAATATAAATTGCACACAAAAATTCTTGCACACAAAAACTCTTGCACATAACAGTCCATCTATACCCGGGGGCAAGAGTGAATACCTATAGGGAGTGGGTGGCAGATAGGACCGGCTTGTTGGCACACGAGGCTACAACCGTTGTCGGAAAACCACCAACTCAAGGTGATAACTCTCTTCTTTTAGTCCAAGGATGTCGATACGGAGTTTCGTGCATGAACCGAGGACTCAGAGATTGAGAGGTCCTATAATGGGGGCACCTTGGGGACCTTTGGCCTTGGTGAGAACAGTTTAGAACCACCTAAACCAAGCACGTTTCTGCAAGAAAACCCCACCTCGAAAATAGCGTGACTCTGCTCGTGGATGAATGAATTGTGTGTGCATTCGTTTGCTGCATTTGTATTGATGCATTAGCATAGGGTAATCATACAACAGACAAAAATAGTAAAAATTCTAAAAACCATAAAAGTGATAAGAATAAACCAACTTTATCTCGAACAGTCTTCAGTTAAGCTAACCTGGTTTCAGGTTCTTTGTAAGCTAAATAGTCACGTTGACCGACAGAAGAGATAAAGAATCATAAAAATATGAAAAACAATTTAAACCAATAAAAAATATCTCTTACAATAAAAAGATTTTCGAAAAAGTCGTATTATTCATACAACATCATTTCATAAGAAACAACCAAGAGAGAAAACAAATACAGTATGCATGCACATCATTTTAATAAACCTCCAAAAAATGGGTCTTAGGAGCGTGTTTTAGGAAAATTATTGGGCCAAATCCCCTTTGGGCATTTACAGCTTGGTTCTTCACCTTTTTCTCTTCGTTTTGATATGTTGTGCGTCCAAATCGGACAACCCAGTCAAAAGTTATTCCACTTTCAATATCTGTTGTCATAAAAAGTATTTTTGTAGTGCATGCGTAAACACACTCATTCTAGGATTCATTAGATATCCTTAGATAATAGTGAAAGAGACCTAAGTGCATTTATAACCTTCCTAGAAGAGATAAGTGCGCTAAGGTATGGTGGTAACCTTTGAAAAAAGGGAACCATCACACCAAGGTGGGTATGGTACTCCTTAAAGCATAAGCTTTTAGGAAAACACCAAAGCTATGGTCTAAGGCATATCTATCCCACATTGATCATTCATAATAAAAACAATAATAAAAATCTTTAAATCATTTAGAAAGTGGTTGGTCTTCTACCTGTTCTCACTCGCGCTCAAAAAGCCAAGAAGATGGAGCAATTAGAGGAGCAGAACCGTATGCTCACCGCTGAGCTTAATATCATAAAGGAACAAATAGCGCAATTGACAGAGTTAATGTATCAGCAATTCTTTTACAATAGGGTCTCTGAGCAACAAATTTCTGCCCTATAAGAGAAATTAAGGGCATTAGAGGGATACAACTTTGATGTAAAGGAGGTAACCGATTTCAAAAATACTCGATTCCCTCCCAAGTTTAAGAAATCTCATGCATCATTCAAGAAGTCCTTTGGCAAGAAGAAATAGGGGAGTGTAAATGCCATCAACCTCACTACCCCTTCTTCCTTTTCACAACCATCTAGGCAGTCACGCAGACAAGAGAGGAAATTCACTCCCATTCCAACCTCCTATGGAAGTCTGCTGCCAGAATTGATAAAGGACCATCTCCTAGCATATGTCCCTCCAAAGAAGATGGATCCACCCTACCCAGAATGGTACAAACCTAATGAGAACTGCGATTACCATTCAGGCGCTCCTGGGCATTCTGTGGAGAATTGCATGGCCTTGAAATATAAGGTTCAAGAATTGTTGAATGCCGGGTGGATTACTTTCAATACTCCCAACCCTTAAGTGGATGATCAACCTCTATCATAACCAGAATAGTGAACCTGGGTAGAGAAGGTCAGCTAACTAGGGCTCCCCATTTTGTGCATCTTTTGGTTAAAAGAAATAAAAAATAATAATAAAAATTTTCCGATGCATCTCTCGCGGTCTCTGCCCGTGGTCGCGAGATCTTTTTATTAAAGAGGCTCTGTATATATTTCTTTTTTCATCAATACAACGAGACATTTTTCATAATATTCATATTCTTCTCATTCTTTTCTCTCTCACTCCAAAATAATTAAATAAAATCTAGACCCAAATAAGGACCATATAAACAGTCATGTCTGTGATTGAAAACTCTCTGCGAGATCTGAAAGCCGAAGGCGAATGGATTGAGTCAGACAGTGAGGAGGGGACCATTTTCCCGGACATGTAAAGACTGTTGGAAAAATAAGCTCAATTGATACAACCCCATCAGGAAAAAACTAAGGCCATCGATTTGGGACAAAGAGATAATAAGAAAGAAGTGAATATCAATACCCAAATTGATAATGTCAGGGAAGGGGCAATAACACCTTTGCGCTTATTCATGCCTTGTCCTTTCCCTTACACATCAGATAAAGTTGTACTGTGGATATGCACAGAAGAATTGCCTGTCGATAAAGATATCTCCAATATAGCCGGCAGTGGGGGCACGACAAGAAGCAAAAGAATTTATTCACCCAAGGATCTACAAGATAATGCTCCTAAAAACAAAGGAAAAATAAAGAAACCGAAGAGGAAAAGGAAAAAAGAATCCAAGGGGAAGATTAAGCAGACCTTGGATTCATGGTGCTAGGGCAGTTTCTTCAACGCTCCGCCGAAAAATCAAATTCGTGGTAGACAACAAGTTGATCATGGTTCAAGCTAAAGACTACATTCAAATCAGCGAGTCATCCACCATACCTTAAATGGATGAGACTGAAGATGACATTTGAAAATATGGAAAGACTTCCTAGCAATTTAAAAGTGGCCCATATAATGAAGAGATATGGATACAGCCCAGACAAGGGCTTGGAAAGGACGCTCAAGGAATATAAGAGCCACCAGATTTTAAGGTTAACCCTTTAAAGTACGATCCTACAAAAGATCAAGTCGTACAAAGAAAAGAGAAGTCTCCCCTCCATACCTTAAAGACGATCTTTCGAAAGGGAGGGATATTAGCATCAAGGGTAGCATTAGTCATTAGATGTCCTTCTTCCGATTCTAAGGGATGTAAACCTAATGACGATTAGAGATCACTCCTCGGGGTAGGCCCGATCCCCGAGCATCTCTAGGACACACATTTTCCCTTTGAATTACAAAAGAATGTTATTCTTACTAACTGTTTCTTTTCTTGCTAAATATGTCTATACCCCATTAAAAAATCATGTTTAGACAAACGTTTTAAAAATGCGTCAAAATAATCAAAGCGCTTTAAACAAAATAAAGTCTGCTAGGTATCCCAAAAATGGAAAAGGGGAACCTAGACAAAAGTTAGGACATAACACAAACATCCTAGGCTGAAAACCCATAAGGGTGGACTAGGAAAGTTAATCAGTCACAAATAGGCGCCATAAAGTAATCAGTTGAAGACGCCACCTCATTAAAACAAAACGTTTGTTTAAACTAGCCTAAACACCAACCAACCTTGGCTAGCCATTCTTACAAAAACTATTATTTCAAAAAAAATCCCACTAAAACACAAGCCTTTGCAATAAATCCCTTTCTTTCTCTTCTATTGACCATTCACAATAAAGCATTCAAGTAATTAACTAGGGAATGTGGAAATATAATGATCAATAGGAGGATTGAAATCCCTAAGAAAAGGAAGAGGGGCATTGATATGGCAGTTGCTCTACATTCAAAATGATTACTCTTCGGTTATAGCAAAGATCCGAGATGGGAAATCGGTACAGCTAATCATGTTAACAAAAGCACAGGATGATGGAAGCTAAGTTAACAGAAGCTGAATGGGTTCAAAGCTGATATGACCAGCTAAACCTTATTGAAGAAAAACGGCTAAATGTTATATGTCATGGACAAGCCTATCAAAGGAAAATAAAAAAGGCTTACAAAAAAGTCAACCCTCATATTTACCATAAGAGGGATTTAATGGTAAATAATGTGCTTCCAACCCAGAAGAATAAAATTGAAAAATGGGCAGTGAACTACGAAGAACCCTTTGTGGTCAAATGAGCTTTCTCGGGAGGGGCTCTTATCCTCACCAATATGGATGAAAAAGAACTTCGACACCTAATCAACTCCGGTACGGTGAAGAAGTATTATGCTTGAAGACATTGCTCAAGACCCATCAGGAATGAAAACCCGCAAAGGGCATCCCTGGGCAAAAGATAGGGTCTATATCCCTTGCTAGGATACGTCCTAGGCAAGAAGTAGAGCAATGGTTACCTCAGTCGAAAACTGAAAGGCGGCTAAGGTAACATTCTTCCATAAGCAAGCAGTCTGCATAGTCCTCACTCTGAGCTCAAGCATCTCAACTGAAGCAATTAGGAGAACCAGGGGGCAGATATCATGGACATGACTGTTTAAGCCTATACAGTATAGCTAACTCCAGTCATCCATTCTTCTAAATACCTTTTGAAATCCTTCTATAAAAGAAATAAACTTTTGTTCATCTATCAATAAAATTCTCTTTCATTTCCTTTCTCTTGACCAAATATTATGGAAATGCCTCTTTATTGATAAATCATAAATATGCGCAAAGACTTTTAATAAAAAATCAAACATGCATCTAAAAAAGAGGAAGCATAAAAAATTAAGAAAAGAATAAAAGTCTGCTAGGATATTCTTAGGAAAAAACTAGGGTAGTCTGCTAGATCGAAAACCCCAAAAGAACGATCTAGGCAAAAGATAAGGCAAAAGCCCCCAAAGATATTCTAGGCAAAAATTAAGGCAGCCCGCTAGATCGAAAACACGTAAAGGGCGGTCTAGAAAGATAAGGCCAAAACCAAAAGATGAATAAAAGAGGTGTCCATCATCATGGTCACAAAGGAGGAGCCCAACAGCGTACTCATAAGAACCTAACGGGAAAAGGACAGTTACTTTCTAAATGCATCAAAAATAAATAAATAAATAGATTGCATTTAAAACATCCACACACAAAGTAGTTGCACAAAACGACTTTGTCACAATCAAGAAAAAAAATAATTTTCTTTAAATAAGAATAATAAACGTGCATATAAGAAGGCTAGACTCCATACTTGTGATTGAAAACAGGAGGCGCCAGAATCCAGTCTCCAAATAAAAATCAAAATTGCGAAAGAAAAGGCAAAATCAAAACTATTTTAGCAGAATAAAGAGCTTCAAGGAAACTAGCTCCAACCTTCTACCCCAATAAGCAAAGGTTCACCAGAAAAGGCCAACGGAAAGGCTCGATGATCCCTAAGTGGATCCTTGCCTACTCCAGAGACAAAACAAAAATTACTTCATGACTCAGCACCACCACATGAGTCGTCAAAAAGAGTCATTTGAAGCTTCAATCAACATATTTCCATCCAAGAAAAAGGAAGTCATCAACATGAAAAAGCCAAAGGAAAAGCTTGATCATCCCCAAGCGGATCTTGCCTACTCCAGAGGAAAAACAAAAATATTACCTCATGATTCAGCTTCATCACCACATGAGTCATCGAGCACACTCATCCAAAATATCCGCCTCATTCCCCAAAGGAGAATAAGGACTACACAAAGATCAACCAAAGAAGATATGAAGTCAAAAATCTCCATATCCCCAGGGGTTCAACAAAAAAATGCCAAATAAATATCTCCAAGTAGAGCATTTCAGAAAAATCTACAAAACGGGGAAAATATGAAAATTCCCATCCTTTAGGAGCTTCGCAAAGCCAGGAGCCAAGACTTCGTCATAAAAATCAAATCAAAGTTGGATCCCCAAGAAGCCGACAAACTCCTTGGTGAATCTCCAAAAAAGAGAAAAAGAAGAAAATATTTTCATCCCGCTCAATAAAGAGCTTTACAAAAGCCAGGAGCACAAGACTGCATCATAAAAAAAAAAATCAAAGTTGGATCCCTAGGAAGCCAACGAGCTCCTTGGTGGATCGCCAAAAAAGAAAAGAGAAAAAGAAGAAAATCTCTTCATCCCCAGCAGATAACAAAAAGCCTACGTGCATAAAATAAATTAAAGAAGGCGCACGCATTCAAAATCGCGAGAAAAAAATAAAAACTCATTCCCTAGCGAAATAAGAGCATAGGCAAAGCCAGCTCAAAACAACAGCATCCAACAAGGAGTCAAAAACTCCATTCCTCCCTAGGGGGCAAGTCAAAATAGATCTTCGGGAAAACAATCAAATCCCCGATGGATCATCAAAAAGAAAGAACTATCCCCAATGAGCCTATCAGCAAAGGCAAAACTACAAATTCATATCCTCAGGGAGTTAATCGCCTATAACGCCCAATATGGATATCCCCAGTGAAATGCAAATCCTTCACTTCTAATAAAGCCTCTGCCTACTCAGAAACAAGCAAAGAGCCAATATCCCCAAGAAACGGGAAATCAACCTATGCAAGAGGCAATACAAGCCCAAAGCATAAAGTCTTCACCACTATTGAAGCATTTGCCTAATCAAGAGGCACAAAGCCCGAAACCACAAATCCCCAAGGGATTCCTGCCTAAAATAAGAGGCAACCAACAAGAAATCACCGTTAAAACTGGATGGCTAAACAAAAAAAGCCAAAAACAAGAATCCCCGGCAAGACCGGATGGCTAAACAGAAAAGCCAAAAACAAAGAATCCCCGGCAAGACCGGATGGCCAAAAAGAAAAGCCAAAAATAAAGAATCCTCGGCAAGACCGGATGGCTAAACAGAAAAGCCAAAAACAAAGAATCCCCGGCAAGATCGGATGGCCAAAAAGAAAAGCCAAAAATAAAGAATCCCCGGCAAGACCGGATGGCTAAAAAGAAAAGCCAAAAACAAAGAATCTCCGGCAAGACCGGATGGCTAAACAAGAAAAGTCAAAAACAAAAATCCCCGGCAAAGCCGGATGACTAAAACAGAAAAGTCAAAAAGGAAAAATCAAATCATTCCCCATGGAATGGGCGCATGATCGAAGACACTAAGCCGCCAACACATCTCCAAAAACCGGATGAGGGTTTGTACTCATCAACCATAGGATTGAATGCCAAAAAAAGAGCATCCCAAGAGCCTTATAGAATAGGTTTCATACCCGATGAGGGTAGGTACTCATCAGAATCTAGCAAAATACAGATTCATACCAGGTGGGGGTAGGTACCCACAAGAGCCTTATAGAATAGGGTTCGTACCGGGTGGGGGTAGGTACCCACAAGAGCCTTATGGGTGGGGGTAGGTACCCACAAGAGCCTTATAGAACAGGGTTCGTACCAGGTGGGGGTAGGTACCCACAAGAGCCTTATAGAATAGGGTTCATAACCGATGAGGGTAGGTACTCATCATAATCTAGCAAAATGCAGATTCGTACCAGATGGGGGTAGGTACCCACCAGAGCCTTATAAAATAAGGTTTGTACCGGATGAGGGTAGGTACTCATCAGAATCTAGCAAAATGTAGATTCATACCAGGTGGGAGTAGGTACCCACCAGAGCCTTATAAAATAAGGTTTGTACCGGATGAGGGTAGATACTCATCAGAATCTAGCAAAATGCAAATTCATACCAGGTGGGGGTAGGTACCCACTAGAGCCTTATAAAATAAGGTTTGTACTGGATGAGGATAGGTACTCATCGGAATCTAGCAAAATGCAGATTTATACCAGGTGGGGGTAGGTACCCACCAAAGCCTTATAAAATAAGGTTTGTACCGGATGAGGGTAGGTACTCATCAGAATCTAACAAAATGCAGATTCGTACCAGGTGGGGTAGATACTCACCAGAGCCTTACAAAACGAGTTGCAAAAAACTTGCTTTTATTAGAGGATAGTTCAGTTGTTGAGCACCTCGGAAGTAAGTACCCACAAAGAACCTTGCAGAACAGGGTTCGTTCCAAGTGGGGGTAGGTACCCACAAGAGTTTAGCAAAATGCGGACTCGTACCAGGTGAGGGTAGGTACTCACCAGAGCCTTGCAGAACAAGGTTCGTACCAGGTGGGGGTAGGTACCTACAAGAGCCTTATGGAATAGGGTTCGTACCAAATGAGGGTAGGTACTCATCAGAATCTAGCGAAAAGCAGATTCATATCTGGTGGGGGTAAGTACCCACAAGAGTCTAGCGAAATGCAGACTTGTACCTGGTGAGGGTAAGTACTCACCAGAGCCTTATAAAAGAAGGCTCAAACCAGATAGGGGTTGGTACCTATCAAAAATATTTATCATCCGGAGGATCAACAAAACTTCAAGCAAATGAGCATCCAAAGGACAACTGGGCAAAAAGGGTTAACTCTTTCCCCTGCCAACTAACTTTGTGGGCACATTAGGCCAACAATTAGCCAGGCAGGTGAAGGGGGGGCACCTGTAGACCCCTAATTTTGCCCGGCCTCTCAATAAAGGCTAAGAAGACTTCCTATCTAAAGATAAAGCTTTGATGGACGTCTATCGGCACCAATCGACTTCCGAATAAAGAAAGGAAAGCGTCTCGGGAGTCCTAGAACATAAAATCTGGCCAAAACAGTCGAGATGGCCGTTCCAGAAGTCGGGATGGTCGTCCCAAATAGCCCAGACGGTCGTCCCACATGCCAGACGGCCATCTCAGCCAAATTTGTTGCTTGGGACGGCCGTCCTAAATCCCAGACGGCCGTCCTGGCCTCCCCAGACGCCCATCCCTATTTTCTGCACCCCAGACGGCCGTCCCGAGCTGCCAGGCTGCGAAAACTATAAATAGGAAGCTCATTTGCCACTTTTTCACACTCTAGACACTTGTCTTCTCTCCCTCTTTCGAATGAACTCTCCGATTGCCTAAAAAGGTAACAATCGATTAAGGAATATTCTTCCAGCATTTGATTCTTCTTAAAATTTTAGTAGAGTCGATCTTGTATTCGGGGATGAGAGTCTTTGTAGAGCGGGGGATTGTCAAAACGCATCCTCACAGTTAAAGATTTGCAATAAAAAGCTTGCTACGGAGGTTCATTTCACTTCTCTTCTCTTTTATTGCTTTGTTTATTGTTTTATGTATGCAATAGAAAATAAAATCATGTAGATAGCCATTTTTTAAATATTGTATAAATAAAATAGGGTAATAGCGTAATTTCTCTTAATCTTTACTTGATGGATTAATCCGTCATAGGGAACCCGAAAGGGGCGTTGTGGGGTGCTAACACCTTCCCCATACGTAACTAACTCCCTTACCCAACTCTGGTTATAATGGTCAAGTTTGGTTTTTCTTAAAATCAACACATTTTTATCCTTTTCCAATGTTTATGGTCAAAACATTTGTGGTGACTCCATAAGAACCCTTTTGCGAAAATCTTACTTTTATTAGAGGATAGTTCAGTTGTTGAGCACCTCGGAAGCAATGAACACATTTTAAAATAAAACGCGAGTCTAAACCATCTTTTTGCGACCGCTCACATATACGTTCGAGATGTCCCTAGACATCGGAACGGACGGCGACGACAATGATTAGTAACATTTTTTTTAAAGCTCTACACAGATAAACCTTCATTTTCATTTATATTCTCTCAATAAAATATTAGCAATCATTTAAAATTTTAAGACCTTTTTCTCTCCATTCTTTAAAGAAACAAATGAAAAAGGCACATTGATGATAAATGGGCAAGTGCACACTATATTAGATACTCATCAATGAATGAGATTTTACATGCAAGAATATAAATAATGAATGGATCAATTAATTGAACCTTATCTTATCTAATTTTGTTTATTAGTGTGGATGGAATTCCAAATATGTAATGGAAAATTATCATTATACACTGCACCTAGAGAGAGTCAAGAAGAAAAGAAAGATTAAAGAAAAAACATAAAATTTAGTTTACATGGTGTAATAAATAAATAAACATATATGGTGTGTCGGGTGGTGTGGTGCTCTATCACATTGTGCATTTAGAAACATAAAAAACATCAATTATTGAAATTATAAATTTTAATGCATAAAAATAATCAATTATTGGGATTAGAAATTTTAATGCATAAAAATCATAATCACTTGGTTCCGTGGATCAAGATGCCTGGTACTGTTCAAGCCTCTTTTTATATCACTGTTGAAAACTAAACAAGATCCAATTAGTAATTGGGCTAAGAATGAAGCCCGAACATTAAAAGTGACGTGTCTGTGGACTCCCTCCAATAATGGTCCATAGGCCCACAATAGAAGTAGTAAGTTTCCAAATACAATATAACTAGTAAGAAATATGAATTGAACGTGACAGAAATGAATGACACGTTGATAAATGTAACACATCTATGATCGGTAAAGGTTGATTTGGTTAATGTTGATGGAAGATGCAATGACTGATATAAAGAGAGGAGCATGTAATGATTTTTCATCACATCTTGCTAGATATACGCCTTTCAAAAGCAAAAAGGAAAACACTTCATACTTATGTCATCTGATTACAGAAGTTTAGAACATGTCTCGAGAAGACTTTTTCACAAAATATTCTGTGTGTGGACTGTGAAAGTAAAAGTAAAATCCCCCTTCTCTTGAATGTTTAGAATTACATGTCAAATCCCGAACACTTTGGGGGTTGTCCCAATCTTACGCGAATGACGTGTTTGTTATTTTCACACTTCCAAGTATACCTGACAAAAATATCTCTCCATCTCATGCCTCCTTGGCTTGAAACTCGTAACTTTCAAAAGTGGTAGTTTAGTTACTTTTTACTCCTAATAATATTTTGGTGCATAGTTAAGAACGCAATGAGAGATTGGGAAATGATGTTTAGTGTTTGGATGAGAGTAGGGTGTGAAGACATGTAGGATACCACTACCCTTATGTAATGTATGTGGGAATCTCACAATTATTGAACAACGCAATGAAAACGTTTATGAGCAGGAACAAGAGAGGACCCATATCACCTCTCTATTATTAATTATTTCAGAATTCATCAAGTTGACTCATGGGCCACCCACTCTCAGGACAGTCCCAGTTTTTGGGTCACCCTTCCAGTCACACACACACACACACACGCTCCATTTTTTTATTGCTTCCATACCAAACCCTTCTCCGCCTTTAATATATATGCATCACGCAAACAAAAGGAGAAGAAAGAAAATATATACTTTCTACCTAAAAAATCCAACCTTACGATCTGTAGGAATTTTTTTCTTTGAGTCTTTAACAAACTCATTGAATTTATTAATTTGGATACTGATTCGTAGCATAAATCAAGGAGGGGGGAACGAAAGGGAGTATGGAGAATGAGTTGTGTATGAGAAAACTACTCTATCCCCTCAAAAATGGAAAATAATGAGCAACTTACACGATCTTGATAATGTAAAGCTTTAAGTACATCCACGTAGTGTGCATGAAACAGATTAGGAAATGTAATCAAACTAGGCAGGACTTGGAATTGTCCATACTTTCCGAGGCATTAAACTTTGAAAAACATTATTTTATTCTACGTGAAAGATACCAGAACCTTATTGCGAATAAAATCAAATAGAACAGAGAACCTCAAATTTAATATTGTATGTTGGATAATACATGATACATATATGAGGGAGTTGAAAAGCCTTTATGGTTTATTTTATTTTATTTTACATTCTTGATGTTGGGAGATCCACGAATCCCATGATCCAATGATGTTGAAGCATGTTACTCAAGTATCTTTCATGGACCGCTCACTACTCTATAACTATAATGTTGAACTATATATAAATATAGTTGTATACTAAAAGAATAACTATGTTAGTGCTGTCTATCTTCCCATTATGAAATACATTTTAATTTCGCACCAAGTTGTTGTTTTGACAGGATAGATAACATCTACAACGTCACCATCCAATCCATTTGAAACTGGTAACCTATGATTCTCGCCTTTGTCTTTTGTACCATTTGA
This sequence comes from Sphenostylis stenocarpa, assembly GCA_963425845.1. Classification (NCBI taxonomy): domain Eukaryota; kingdom Viridiplantae; phylum Streptophyta; class Magnoliopsida; order Fabales; family Fabaceae; genus Sphenostylis; species Sphenostylis stenocarpa. Next base: position 35,036,323 of record OY731398.1, on the reverse strand, counting down.
ATATTGGGATAATGTGGAAATCAACGAAAGCATAGCATAAAGTGGTATATGGATCGAGAATAGTTAGGCAATTCATTCTTTGCTTTCTTCTTTTTCTTTAAAAAATATGTATATATACATTGTAGGTGATCCCTTTTGCAAATGAAAACCAACTTTTGAAGCGACACATATACAGATTAAGCTTATGGGGTGGCATTCTCCAAAAGATAATGAAGAGTGGTGGGGTGAGTGGGGTTCCTTGAAAAATGTCACTGTTATGACTGGAAAGAACATGTCCTTATCTCATCTTCTGAAGGGTCAAAAGTGCCAAACAGAGTGTGGCCTTTGGGGAGAGCCTAACACTAGACCAGTTTGTAGGTAGTCCACGGATACAAACATGCCACGTTTGTTACCATAAAAGTAAAACTTTCCAAACAAACTATTTTGCAACGTATTAATCAGCTGTTGCAACCAAGCTTCGGAGGTTTTAATTCACACATGGCCCACTGTTTGTTAGCTTCGTTCGTGGGAAGACTAACCAACCACGAACCAAGGAACACAACACAAGCTCCTAATGGAATCTCTCAACCACTGTTACAGCCTCAAGCTAACACAAGTGTTCATTTACAACCTATTATTATGTTGTGTTTGTTGAAAGAATTAGAAATTTCAACAACTCAATTATGGCCCTAATACACCGTTGCCTTTCTCTCCTCTTTATTTTGTTAAAAAAATCAGAATGCCGAATTCATCTAGGAGTGTATTACGTATGTATGAAAAATCAATCACCCCATTCTTCGTCACAAAGTTTGACATTTGAAGGGGACTAGGTTTGTTTAAATTCTCCATTAATGTATCTGTCGGTTGCTTTAATTAATCAAAAAGTTTTCCTCCGCCTCATTATTATTTATTAACTTGGAGTCAAGTTTTTTGAAATGAAACGGGGGTGTAGAGTTGCAATTTTCTAGTCAATAAAATAACATTTTGTAAATTGTGTGAAAGAGCAAGGTTGGTAACATGGTAATGATAAAAAATGAGCAAGTGATGCTGGTAATAGTGACAGTTGGTGAAACAGAAGAAGGGTAAATGGGGGTTAAACGGTGCACGGGGGCACTGCAATGCACCTACCTAGCCGACTATAAGAAGGGTAAGGTAACTGACCAGTATACTAAAGAAATGAATAGAAAAAGAAGAAGAAAGTAAGATAAGGTGTGTGGAATGCACTTTTTAGCATAGGTCATATAGAAAGTGTTCAGCAAAGGGACAGGATTTAAAAGGTAGGAGGTGTAGCTGGTGGTGGCCCTCCCCTTCCAAGTTTCCAACTAATTTTGTTGGGTACTTCCACTGTTCATTGGAAGGCAGGGGCAACAAAACAAAAAGGAAGAATCAAGAATGACCCAAACCTACCTATAATTTTTCCCTTTTATTATTTCATCCCACATAATATTATTATTATTATTATTATCATTACTGTTGAGGTGTTTGCAACCCCAAACACGCACAAAGGGAGAGAAAAAAAACCTTGTGTTGTGTTGTTGTGTTGAGTCATAATTTCCAATTTGTCCGAATAACTCGCAAGGTGCTCCTTTAGCGTGAATCATGTGCCATAAACATAGAAATGAGTACGAAGTTTCTTCTCCACATTTCTACTTCTTATGTGCTGAAAGCCACTACTCCATCCCTACCAATTTAACTTTTATTCTGGGTTAGTCTAATCTGGTCTCAAGTATAATTTTTCAATATATTTTCTACGACTTATGTGTCAATAATTAAGAATCAAAACATTTAAACATGTCGAGTCAAGTTAAAATTCGGTTAACTTGACTGTGGCCCTATTTCAAATTTACTTGTTACAAATTCATTTGTAGGACATCTTCTTTTGGCATTCTTAATGAAACTCTACCTACTTAACTTATGGAGCCTAGAATCAGACCAATGGATCTTTAAAAATTATTTTTAATAATTATATTTTTTTCCATTGCTATGTATAAATTGTATAGTAAATTAAATATAATATATACATACAAATAGACTAATATGTTAAGTCTGATAAATATATATATATATATATATATATATATATATATATATATATATATATATATAATTATAAAATAACACTTTACTTTGCTCAATCTACAAATTAGGTTGATGTATAACTTATTTTTCCTCTTTTAATGCTAAAACTTTCAAACTTAATTCATTATAGTTTATATCAAATGATATTATATTCATATTGATAAAGTTTATCTCAAAACATTATTATAAAAACGTTTATAAACTTTTTTAATTATAATTTTAATATAATATGGAATTTTTTAACGTACTAAAACAAGTCCTTATTCAATATTAAGGGACAAATGTAATATTTATCTTTTTACATATTAAAGATATTATGTTCAATAAATGTAATTTTTTTAAAATCACCTCAATAAATTAAGAGAAAATAATATTTATAAATAATTATTGATAAGTAGTTTTATATATATAAATTATAATTATAATAATAGATAAATTAATATATATATATATATATATTGAGATAATATGATAAATCATTTAGAGAAATTTTTATTTTATAGTTTGTTATATCATATTAAAATAATGTGACAAGTATATATATACAATTTTAATAAAGATAGAAAGTATAACCGCGAAAATTAGATATTTCAACTGAGTTGACATTCTTAGAGTTATTTATAATTTACACAAACATAGGAAGAAAAATCAGTCAACTAACTTTTTATCAGATGTATGAAAATTTCTTAAGTAGAAGTATCATGTGCAACTCAACTGTGTTACCTTTAATAACAGAAACTTAATAATTTTTGCAGTCGAAAAAAATTTAAAAACTTAAAAATACTTAATATAGTTATACTAAAGTTAAAGAAAATACATAGTCAATCTACGTACGAGAGACTACATTAAATAAGAGAAAATATTAAATAATATTTTGAGATTGGTTTTACAGTAACTTAAAAGTGATGTGTAATGAATTTACACATTTAAAAAAAAATGATAGTTTAGAAGATAAATAAGTTATAAGTTGAAGTCGCATAATTTATTAATTTGTTTTTTAATTGGCAATAGTTTGGTCAATAGTGATTTGAGGGTAATTTATTATAGAATTTGAAATCATTGGGAATAAAACAAATCAAAGTGTGTATATATATTACACACTTTATAAGTTTGAGTTACTCATTTCTTTGAGACAAGGTAAGTAAATATAGATACATTCACTCGTTAATATTTTTTTTAAAATATTTATATATTATAATTAAAATAAAATAAAAATTATAATTAAAAATATTATATATTTTAATATTATTAAAATATGTATATATATTACATTTAGAGGACGAGTATTTTGACGACAATTTTTTTTTTAGTTTTTCCTGTTTGAAAAACTAAAAATGAGTAATTTAATAGCTGTTATTATTTCTTCTGACAATTATATATGTATACTGTAAAATAACTATTTGGAAGGGGTTTTAAATGATTTAAACTTCATGAGGCATTCCTTGAACTTAATAAATTTCAGATATATGTGCAAATTAAATTTTTAGTAAAGTTGTAAGTATTAAAAATACTATTTAATAAAAAAATATACCACAAATATATTGGTGAGTGAGAAAAATAAAATTTTAAAACTAAAGTGGAAATATTTTGGATGGCTATTATAGGTCCTTAAAGAGATAATTAGGTGAGTGATTGCTCTGAATATATTTAAAAATAACGGTTTCTATGCTTTATTCAATTTTAAAACTTTTCTACTTTAAGCAACTTATTTTTCACAAAAGAAGAAGAAAAAAAAAAGCCTTGTAAGAAGTTGAGTAAAAGATATATTAGAACAGAGTTTTTTTCCTTCTCAACTTTTTCAATGCACCTTTTTTTTTCTGTTTGGAATTATATCATTTAAGACAAAATACTAGAAATTGTTGAAAATAAATTTCAGTTTAATTTTAAAGTTTTTTTAAACTATTGTTTTAGAGCAACCTTTATTTTTTAAGCGAAAGAAAATATAAAGGAATGAAATATTATACAGCTAATCATGAGTTTTTATTGTTTGTTTATGAGAGAAAAGAACATAACATTAATTTATTGATTGAGAGTCGCCATAAAACATTTTCCCTTCCCATTAAAATAAATAGAACCAAAATAATGTATCTTATTTTCTTATATTTTTTAGAAATTTTAATTTATATAGAAATATATTTTTATACAAAAAGATTATAGGAATCTCATCAAATTAAGATAAGGGAAAAATTTACTTCCTTCTTATTTTCATTCATTAAAATATTATTTTTTATTACATATCTTCTGTATTGAAATAATATGTTTAGAAACACCGTAAAAGTGAAATGAAAACAAAAATTTTGAAAAAAATAAAATAAATATATATATAAAAGATCTATTGATGCTGAAAAGGTTTAAAAAAATACAAGAATGTAACAGGAAAAAAACATATTCATTTTTTTTAACTATAAATTGTTTACATATTCTTTAAAAATGTATAAAAAAAATGGTAATGAAAATCATTTTTTGAAAATCTCAACTGGCGTTGGAAAGTAATTATATGTTTGATTAAGGCATTAAGACGTACAGAGTATACGATTTGTCTAGATTGGTCAAAATAAATGGACGTGAACTATGCCCAGTATCATCATCAATAAAAAAGCCTTTTTCAGCATTATCTCTGTCTATTGCCATTACGTTTTGCATCGAACATGGGAATAAATAGTAAAAGAATAAATTAAAATATAAATAACCAACTATTTTAATATTTTCGTGTCTTTTTTAATTTGTGTCTCGCATTATTTAATAATAAAAAAAGGGAAAACATTTGTGTTAGTAGCAAATCA